>OY757310.1:5429227-6029227 GCA_963583905.1 Stenurella melanura
AAACAAATTGCAACAAAATGGGAATTTGGCGAATAGAACTAATTTAAGCATTGAAACTATAATGGAATTACGTACACTTTGCATTAAAACAACATACTTTCAATTAAATAATGACTTCTATCAACAAGCCTTTGGGATGGCCATGGGTTTCATTATCTCCAATATTAAGTAACATTTTCATGGAAAATTTTCAGGAAAGTAATATTAATGATCTAGCTTATAAAACCATTGTATGGTGGAGATATGTAGATGACATTTTTGCTATATGGCCTTATAGTAAAGAATGTTTAAGTAATTTTTTGAATCAGATTAACGTAAAAGAACCTTCAATTACATTTACAATAGAAATAGCGAATAATAATGAATTACCTTTCTTAGATATTTTAATTAAAAAATTAGATAACACATACCAAACCAGTGTGTATAGAAAACAAACACACACAAACAGATACTTAAATTTCAATTCAAATCAACATATTAGTGTTAAGAAAGGTAAGTGTTTGTATGACAGAACCAAAATTAATTCTTCAAATGATGTAATATTAAGGAACGAAAAGCAATTTATAAAAACTGTCTTATTAAATAATAAATATCCTGAGAGTGTTGTTGATAGTCAGTTATTGAACACTGGTAGTAGAGAGACTATACTACCACAACCTGAGGTATTTAGGTCAATGGCAGTAATTCCATATATACATGGTTTATCGGAAAAATTACGAAAAATTGGGAATAGGTTTTCCGTACGAACGGTTTTTCAAACGGGCTCCACGCTAAGATCGGTTTTATCAAAAACCAAACCTCTAAATATTGTTCAAAATTCAAAAAATTGTATTTATAGTGTTCCGTGTGCGTGCGGAAAACATTACGTAGGTGAATCATCTAGACCTTTCAACGTAAGGCTTGGCGAACATAGTAATTACGCTAGAAGGGAAGAATTTGAAAAATCAAAAAATTGTGAACACGTGTGGGATAATAATCACAGGTTTAAATGGGACTCGGCGAAGATTTTGGAAAAAGAGAGCAACGGAACTAAAAGAAAACTTAAAGAATCCGCGATTATTTTATTAAACGAGGATAGATGCGTTTCGAAGTATTCAATAGATTTTTGTACTAGTTGGTTGCCCATCCTTAGAGACGAAGTAAATAAAAATAAGATTAATATAATTTAATGTCTCACGTGACTATGAAAATACATGAACAAAGAACTGTCATGGTTGACGGCCAAAAAAGTAGATTCTCTTTCGAAACGTTAACTACCTACCTATAGCTTTCATTTTCAGTTTTTATATTATTACATTGTTCTAGTTTATATATTTTTAGGTGTGAGACTTTTTGAAACAGTCAAGTATTCAAGAACAAACCTCTGTCTGATCCGTTTGGCGCAGAGGTTTTTTCATTAAAATTTTTAAATATTTTTCAGTGGCAAAATACCCAATAAAAAGTAAGAATATCTATGGATACTGAATATAAGAAACATTCTTAGAGCTGTGTATTTTTCATACACAGCAAAAAAGATTTTTCAAAGAAAGCCTTGAAAGGGGAGACAGTATAGTTAGTAATCGTGGGGGCTTTTGACATTTAGTTAGGGTCTCTTCCGGCGAAACCAGAAGTCGTAAAAACTTGGGAAAAAGTGTTGTTTTGGTAGTTTTATCCTTATCCGTTAAAAAATTAATAAATGGTGGTCGGAAAGTAATTTCGTTGACACCCGGTATATCTGTTTGATTAAATCAAATAGGTATCAGCCTTGGAGATTATTTTGTGGCGGAAACTCTAGATATTTACTAAAATCACAGGTTTCGTACTAGCTAATACTTAATGCCTAACAAACATTTCCAGAAAAAACAATATGTGATTAGATGGAGTTACGGATTTACTGGGAGCATAGACAATACAAATAATAACATCAGACAATTACCACACCGTTCTTCAGTTCCTAGAATGAAATCAGTTGTCTACCAAAAATGTCTAAATTCATTCAAGGAATTCAAACAGCATGCAGGATTTCCAGAAGGACAAATGATTTCAGAGAACGAATGCAGTTGGAAAGACATCTACCGAGAATCAATTTACAATCGCTTAAAATTGCATCTCAGCAACGAAGCATTAATATTTGATTAATTAATGTTTCCAGTTTAGCACCAGCCTAAAAACTGACCGGGAATTTTTGTTTTAATTATTAATTTCCGATTGTGTTAAGTGATATGCATTTAGCTCAGGATCTGGCCAACACTGGGTATGTATCATAGTCGCTCCACAATGTTTGGGCAAGATATATTTTTCTCACGAGCGTGTGGAAAATTGAATTTTCCGCACTTATGCGGCGCGGCGTGCGCATCTAAGGAATTAAAGAAACTCGTTTGCAATATTTATTTATAATAAATATCAACTAGAATAAACATTATACTCTTCGATGATTTATTAAACTTTTTACGTAATTGTCACACGTTCTATGTTTACGTTCACGTTCGCAGTTTTTTTTGTGAATAATGTTAATTTTTAGACATTTTTAATTTTCTTATACCAACTTAATTGACGTCATAAACAATTGAAGACCTTAGTTTCTAGGATATACACTAAAAACTTTAATGTCCAAAAGGAAAAAGTCAATTTTATTTTGAAGTAGATAGAAAAGTTCTCCCAACAAACATTTTTTGTTTTATAAGAGTAACCGTCCTATTACCGACACCGAGTTATATACATTCAAGTGATATAATTCAAGACTGGGAATAGTTCTGTTACTCCTATAAACCGCTTATAACGCTTAAATGGAGAATCATATAAAGGTAACAGGCACCAATATTTAGTCACGCTATACACCTCAAGGTTGCAGAACAGTAAGTAACAGAAACAGATCAGTAACTGCTATATCACTCTTTTATATAACCATTTTCCATAAATATTGGTGATAGAAATATATCCGTTACCACTAAAAAACTTGTTATTAACACCTCTCTCTTTCTCATTTATAATGTCTCATCTCTTTCCTAGAGATCCTATACCAACTGACACAAGAATAATGTGGTAATGAAATTAAATGATGTAGGTACCTACATGGGTATAGTGGAAATTTTGCACTGATAAAGGTGCGTGTTACTAAATTTACTTTTTAAATTGGCTTCTGACATCCACAAAGATCAAATGTTGGTGCGAATAAATTATTATTGTAAAATATGACCCTTATACTTCGAAAAAAACTGTGGGCCTCTAAAATTTTAAGCAATTAAAAAAAATAATTAAAAAAAATATATGACAATTTTAATGACACATTTTTTTAGAAAATAGTACAGAAATATGTTTTGTACATGCAATTATGACTAATTGCACTTCATTTGTTACGAAATTTTGAGTTTTTAATACACATTTTTTAATTTTAAATAATGGTTACTCATTGCCGTAAGATGGCTGCCAAACTTATGGCCAATGTTTTATTATCAACAGTTAATGCATTTTAAGAAATGTAATATAACTTTAAGCTTTGTTATAAATATTGGTTACTTTAATATAACTGTTTGAAATATTACATATCTTTAAACTTTATTAGGCAACTCTTGGTTATCTTATATCACCATCAGCAGACAATTTTTTGCGATTAATTCGTGTAAATAATGGTGATTTGGCCTGCCATTGGCTGGAACAATTGTTATTTAATTTTAAACCAATCACAGGCGTTTGCAGCAATGTCCTAGGATCTCTCGGAAAAACATTTGACAAACGTTTATTAAAAATGTTACATAGTGCTTTTAAAGCATTCTGCTTTATATTAAACATATTTGCCCACATCCTTAATTCGTTACGCATCTTTTCATTTTTCTCATCGTCTGTTTCCAAAGCATGCAACTGAGAAAACTTATCATCATCTTCTAGTTCAGTAAACCAATTATTTTTGTTTTCATAATGTTCAACAGTATTAACCTCTTCTTGTTCAGTAGTATGCCGCTTTTTCTTACTTGTGACCTCCTCAGTATCATTATCAACATTATCAACCGTGATATTATTCTGTTTTTCATTGCCAAAAGGAACGTTTTCTGTATACTGTCCACCAGGACGTTTGACTTCCAGTCCTGCAGTTCTTTCATTCTTTTCAGTTTCTTAAATTTCAAAGGTATAATTTTTTGGAACTGAATTCAAGAGGATTGAGAAGTTTTTTTAAACTTTCCGGTGAAATGTGCTGCTGTATTTTATTTTCTTCCAATTTTGTAATGCCAAATTCATTATTAAACATTTTGTTTACTCTTGCCAATTACTTTACAAAACATAACCTATAATCAACTAATAAGTTTTTAAGTCTTATAGTATATCTACTGGCGCTCTTGAGTTATATAAAGGTTGCACCTTGTTACTATCTGCAACTGATGTATATAATTGTAACAACTAACACCACTATAAACCTAAACAATTAATAGTTATATAATGTAGTAATTGTTACCCTTATATAACTTTATTATATACCATTTGGTAGCAACCACTTTAAGTTTTATAATGTAGTAACGGAAATATATCTGTTACCATCTTATAGACCTGTAAGTAATAGTCACGCTATAAAACACTTATATAACTCCGAAACTATTTTAGTAGCAGTATAAAACTTCGTAACATGATTATACAAATCTGTTACACTTATAAACCCTTTATAAAACTAATGGTCACCGCATGTTACTAGAAATGTTTGTTGGGCTACCTTTCGCTTTTGTTTTCTAACCGAGAAACGTCATTTTTTGACACATTCGAATAAAAACTAATTTTAAATTGACCACAGTCGCTGGAGAGAAGACAACAGTCTTGGAGCTTCTTTAAAAGAACCCCATCTTTCATGATATTTGCACAATTAAACGACGATTTCACAATATTCCCACTATTTAAAATTAATCAAAATCAAGGCTATGTTCCTTACTAATAAACATTACACCATGTGGTTTCCTATGGCCAATTACGTCCTGCATTTTCACTAATTCCACTGGCCTATTGATGTTTGATATTACTACAAGTAGTAGAAATATCATAGTGTAGGAAACTTATCAGAAACCTGTTATGTTATAATCTATATGAATTAATGGAGATGCTATAACTTCAGAAAAGCCAATTTTCAGTTACTCTACGACACACTCCAAGATGAAGATTGGACTTTTGTCAATTCTTGTTACAGGAAATATCCTCCATGGTTTAATGTCGAGATAATAAAAAATGTAAAATTTAAATCAAAATTGTGGCACAACTATAAGCAACATTATAGCATTGTGGCATACGCAGAATTTAAGCGGCTAAAGGCTGAAATTAAGGTTTATATCGATACAGCTTACACAAATTACGTAGCATTGAAAATAATATTGTGCAGGAACCACAGAAATTTTGCTCTTATATTAATAGTAAAAAGAAATCTACTGATATTTCCACTCGTATGTTCTTAAACGATCAACATTTTGATAATCCTTTTGACATTATTAACCCATTTTCAGATTTTGTCACTCTTTCCTGCCACCTACGGACAAATTCGAGTCGATAAACAACCAAGTAGCAAACACCTCAACTATCGCTATCAAATGCTTCAGTGAAAACGAATTGTTTAACGCTCTAAAAAAAGTAAAACTTAAGTTATCGGCTGGGCCGGATGATTTCCCATCATTTCTGATTAAAGATTGTACCGCTGTTTTCTCATATCAACTTTCCATACTTTTTAACTTATGTATTCGCAATGGCCAATTTCCAGATAACTGGAGTATGTAAAGTCTTTAAGAAAGGTGATATAAACAATAATGCCAATTTCAGGCATATATGGATAATATGTAATTTTTGCAAGGGTTTTAAAATTTTATTACGTGGCACCATTTGTCTCAGTAGTTAAAGTCAGCTATCAATTTACCAGCATGGTTTTATTAAAGGGAGCTCTACCACCTCTAATCTAATATGCATAACTCAACTGAGGCCATTGATGAACGCTTGCAAATGGACGTAATATACACAGATTTTTCGAAGGCGTTTGACGTCCTTGACCACGCCATATTGCTTCAAATAATGTTCTCTTTGTGTTTCTCCGAATCTCTGTTCGTATTTTTCTAATTCTATCTCTTAGGTAGAAAACCATATGTCGCTTGTATAGTGGGTTTCCGTCTGTCGGGTACCTGGCAACATCAGGCGCTCCGCAAGGATGAATTCTGGGGTCGTTGCTTTTTAACATTTTTATAAATGATATTGTGGAAGTTACTCTACACAGATGATCTCAAACTTTTAGTTCCATAGCGGACTGCAGTCTGTTACAAATCAGCTTCTCCAACGTATCTGATTGGTAAGTTCGAAATAAGTTAAACCTAAATGTGTCCAAATGCAACGTTATGTCCTAAACAACAAAACTCATAGAAAGAAGAAAACATACCCACTACGTGTACCACACGTAAATAACACAATTTCAGAATCTTTTGGGATATTTAATCAGATCAAGCAGGGAGTTTACCAATACTGATACTCTAAAAGTACTTGACTTTGCTTTTGTCCGGTCTAAACTTCAATACGCGTCACTCATCTGAAACCCTCAATACGTAACTCGTGTTAATAGCCTAGAAAAGGTACAAAGGCGATTTGTAAAATCATTGTGGTTCAAGTCTGTTGGAGTATACCCATCAATTGATTTCCACTCCTAAAACGTTTGAATAGATTGATTCTCTATGGACACTCTTGAGAACAGGCGGGTTTGCTATTCACAAACATTTTTACATAATATAATATATTACAAGATCGATTGCCTAGAATTTTTAAATAAATTACAGTTTTATGTCCCATTAAATACTCGGATAATGCAAACTTTTTGTCTTCCCAATCCGCGCTCTAGTAGACTTTTTCTCCTCTATTCTCAATGTGTCATAATTACAACATTATAACAAATTTGTATTTTCAGCTACACTGCTAATTCCATAAGAGGCTTTTACAGCCTTTGACTTTTTGTTTTTCTTTGGATTCTGCTTTATATTGATTTATAATTATGTTTATTCACTATCATTCAGTAATAATAAAATTGTCTTGTATGTCAAAAGTTAGAGAGTATGCCATTTCTAATTTGATTCGACAATTGAACTGAAATATGACATTTCGGGTTGGAAAGTGATATGTCGGGTTGGAAAGTGGCCACTTTCCAACCTGAATAATAAAAACGACGGGACGTCACTTTGACATTTGTACCTTGACATAAGAATTTTAATCGGTTTATTTGGCTTTTTCTTCTTTAAGGAGGATGATTGTGAATAAAATAGTATACAAACCTTGGTGAAAAGTTTCATTGCTGTCTCAAGAATTATCTATCTCATCTCTCGACAACAATGAAACACTTTCCACCTCGGTATGTAATATACTATTGTCTTACATGTGTATTTTTATATTTCTTGTCTTTGATCTCTGCTTTTATTTAGTTATATTATTATGTTATCTTATAGGAGTACTTTATATTTCTCTAGTGTATATTGTAAATACTTAATTTTACTTCCACATCCACGTAGTGGATTGGAAGTACTTATAGTAATCGTAAAAAAAAATTCAATTTTTTTTTACTTGAAATATGTTTAGAATGTCATGAAACGTCGAGATTTTAAATTTGAGCGAATAAAAAAATTCTGTCTGTCTGTAACTTTTTTTTGTCCGCACATTTTCTCCGGAACAGTTTAAGATATTGACTTGAAATTTTGTACACGTATATATTGTAGCGAGATCTGGAATTGGACTGTTTTTTGAACATATCCGGTGAAGGGTTGGGGGGTGAATAGGGGGAAATAAGCTAATAAGAGTACAGAAACTTGAAATTCGATTTATATATACTAGAAGTCAAGGCCTCAAATTTTTTTATGATATTTCCCATCATCCCACCACCCCCCACTCCATTATTAAACGGGTTGATAAAATAAAATTGAGATATTCACTTGAAATTTGATACACGCATATATCATAATTACATCAGGAAACATATTATATTTTGGGATTATTCTGATGAAGGGTTGGGGGTTAAATAGGGGTAAATAGGGGAAAGTAAGTAAAGCAAGCTGGTAAGAGTACATAAACTTGAAATTCGGTGTATGTACTAGAAACCAAGGCCTCAGATTGTTTTATAATATTTTTCAACCCTCCACCACCCCTACTCCATTATTGAAGGGGTTGCTAAAATAAAATTGAGATATTCACTTGAAATTTGGTACACGTATGTATTATAACGACATCAGGTACTAGGTTATATTTTGAGATGGTTCCGTTGAAGGGTTGGGGGTTAAATAGGGGTAAATAGGGGAAAATAAGTAAAGCAACTTGTAAGAGTACAGTAACTTGAAATTCGGTGTAGGTACTAATTCAAATTTTTTATATAATATTTTTCAACACTCCACCACCCCTACTCCATTAAAGGGGTTGATAAAATAAAATTGAGATATTCATTTGATATTTGGTACACGTGTGTATTATAACAACATCTGGAACTAGATTATATTTTGCGATGGTTCCGTTGGAGGGTTGGGTTTAGAGGTAAATGGGGGAACATAAGTAAAGCAAGCTGGTAAGAGTACAGAAACTTGAAATTCGATGTATGTCCTAGAAGCCAAGGCCACAGATTTTTTAATAATATTTTTCAACCCCCCACTACCCTTACTCCATTATTAAAGGGGTTGATAAAATAAAATTGAAATATTCACTTGAAATTTGGTAGACGTATGTATTATAACGACATCTGGAACTGGATTAAATTTTGAGATGATTCCTTTGAAGGGTTAGGTGTTAAATAGGAGTAAATAGGGGAAAATAAGTAAATCAAGCTGGTAAGAGTACAGAAATTTGGGACTTGGTGTATATACTAGAAACCAAGACCTCAGATTTCTTTCTAATATTTTTCAAACCCCATCACCGCCTCTCCATTACTAAGAGGATTAATAACATAAAATTGAGATATTCACCTGAAAGTTAGTATACGTATGTATTGTAATGCCATCTGATTGAGATGAATCCATTGAAGGGGTGGGAGGTGGTAGGTTGTGAATAGGGGAAATAAGTAGGGTAAACTAGAAACTTCATTTTTAACGTATATGGTAGAAACCAACGCCTCAAGCTTTTTTATGACATCTGCCCCAAATATTATTAAAATTATATGACCAATAATTTCCACATACTAGAGTGCAAATCTGATCAAGATGTGTCCGTTAAAGTGACTTGTGTGAAAAATTAGGATGTGGAAGTAATGATTCCTTAGGCAGCGGTTTTTTGTTTTTTTGTGTATCCGTCCTGCTCTGTAAATGGGTAACACCCGTTGAGCAGTGTATGCTAAATAAATAAATAAACTTATTAATTAATTAATCTATTACAAATAATTAAATCGTCGCGTGAAAATACATACATCTCTGGCAGACTAATAAATTTGACACATCTATCGCCATGTGTTGCTCAACTTGCAAGTTGTCAATCTTACTGTCTGTATTCTTCGTCGAATTTCATATTTTCAATTATCGGTACTGTCTACAAGGACTCCGCCTTGTTAGATTGATATAAACTGCTGGCCACTCGAACTTACACATAGAGACTTTTAGGCAAAATTTAAAGTTCAATATTTTCAACAGGAATGTAAATTTTTGAACGCGGCTTGCAAATTTTAAGAGCTAGTTTTTTTCGGATTAAGCTGCATGACGTATATTTATCGTAGGACCATAAGTTTATTATATACGGGGTGATCAAAGAAGTCATGCAAAAAATCAAAAAGTTTGTATGAGTGAAATTTCCGCAAAAAATTTTTTTGGTCGTTACAGTATGGTTCCTTACTAAAGTAACATCAATATCTCTAGACGGTTTTGTCAGTTTTTGGATTAAGGCCCTTAGGCCTTGTACACACTACTCAACATAAAATTTGGATACCGAAGTCTTTAAAATGCTATAACTTGACATTGGATTGACGGTTCTTGATGATTTTTGCGGATTTGGAATCCTTATTTCACGTAGATTTTCTATGGTCTAAGCATTTTATTTGAGGATTGTAATTTACACATTATACCGGGTCGATAATAAACAAAAACGTAGGGTACGACGCGCTCTAAAGTTTGGCATTATTTAAGTTTTTGTAAAAATAAATTCTCATCTCAAGTTGTTTTTATTTAATGTTCTTCTCACTGTTCTGTCCGAAACTCACACCCCAGTTTGTTGTCTCAAAGAATCATTCAGTTTTACAGAGTTTTTTGTCCACCCCCATGCCCATAATTATGATCGGGTGTAATTTCTACGCGACGCGTCAATTTCAAAGTAGGCATTGGAAAAACAAATTTGTTGCTACGGAATTAAAAACTGTTTACATTATTTTAGAAATAATCTGACATATTTCAATGTTATAATTTTGTAAAGTTTAATTAATATGAGGCGTTTAACCACAGCAGAAAGGGAAAATTGCATTCGCCTTCTCAACGAAGGAATGTCAAAACAGCAAGTTGCGCACATTTACAATGTCGGCCGAAAGACAATTTATAATTTGAACCGCCGCTTCGAAACTACTGGTGATCATAATTATGGTCATGGGGGTGGACATACAAAAAAAAATAAACCAAAGAACCGAAAGAATTTTAATGAGAGAAACTATGCGGAATAGAACAAAGAACTCTAGAAAACTAAATGACTCTCTAAGACAACAAACTGGGGTGAGAGTTTCGGACAGAACAGTGAGAAGAACATTAAATAAAAACAACTTGAGGTGAGATTTTTTTTTTTAAACAACATAATGCCAAACATTTTAAATTATAGAGCCCGTCGCAGAGCAAAATGTGTGCGGTTATTTCAACGCCATAGAGCGAATAGGCGGGCATGGGCAAATTGGCATGCGAATTGGGGTAATGCAGAGTGGAGCCATTGTTTATTTACTGACAAAACAAGATTTAATTTGTTTCACTCCGATGGCCGAATGTTAGTTTGGAGAAGGCCAAATCAGCGATATTTGGAGGAAAATATGGCCCCTCAAGAAGCATTTGGTGGCGGAGGTGTTACAGTGTGGGGGGGGGGGTATCATAAGAAATAGTAAAACCGAGCTATTCATTACCAACCAAACCATGAATGCTACTGTTTATCAGGAGGAAATTTTGGAACCTATTGTTGTTCCTTTTGCTCGACATTACGGCCCAGAAATTCTATTGGTGGATGACAACCCTCGACTTCACAGAGCGCGAAGGATCACAGAGTTTTTGCAGGCATAAAACATCAATAGGATGGACTGGCCTGCAAAGTCTCCGGATCTTAATGTCATCGAACACGTTTGGTCTTATTTAAAACTTAAAGTAAGATCTCTTGATGTACCCCCTGAAACCTTATAAACGCTCAGTGAGGCCATTCGTGAAGAATGGGAGAATATTCCACAAGATTTTATAAATAATCTTGTGGATACTCTACCAACTCGATGTCGGGAAGTAATATTCCGAGCAGGAGGACCAACAAAATATTAGCTTCTCTTTTTTTTAATGAATGTACCTAATTTTAATTAGGTAATTTTAATTTAATTTTAATTTAAGTTTAAATTAAATTAATTTTTAATTTTTTAGTTAAATTTTTTTCAGTTATTAAAAATTACCAGAATTAGAATTATAAATTTTTTAAGAATTGACTTTTGGTCGTTGTTAAGCAATGTTGTATATTGTAGAATTTAATGTTATAAACTTGTTCTTGTCGCTACGTTTTTATTTATTATCGACCCGGTATAATGTGTAAATTTCAACCCTCAAATAAAATGCTTAGACCATAGAAAATCTACGTGAAATAAGGATTCCAAATCCGCAAAAATCATCAAGAACCGTCAATCCAATGTCAAGTTATAGCATTTTAAAGATTTCGGTATCCAAATTTTATGTTGAGTAGTGTGTACAAGGCCTAAGGGCCTTAATCCAAAAACTGACAAAACCGTCTAGAGATATTGATATTACCTTAGTAAGGAACCATATTGCAACGACCAAAAAAATTGTTTGCGGAAATTTCACTCATACAAACTTTTTGATTTTTTGCATGACTTCATTGATCACCCCGTATATAATAAACTTATGGTCCTACGATAAATATACGTCATGCAGCTTAATCCGAAAAAAACTAGCCCTTAAAATTTGCAAGCCGCGTTCAAAAATTTGCATTCCTGTTGAAAATATTGAACTTTAAATTTTTCCTAAAAGTCTCTATGTGTAAGTTCGAGTGGCCAGCAGTGTAGTTAAGCAGTTGGAATTCCAGAGCTTCACAAGAGTTACGCATTACTGATGTCTGTCATATTAAGTTTATCACTTTTTTAGCAGATGGGATACTAATAATTATTACTCTCAAAAATTCAGTAGATGCTTGTATGTGTCCACTCTGTAACACGCTGGTTTCAATAGCGGAAATCGATTTCACCGGCTTGTTTACCATGTTTCTTAATGCGATTTTTAACAGCCGATATCATTAATAACAATTTTCTAAAATAAACGTGTAAAAGTACGCGAAAATGTTCGAACATTCATCACTTACGTAAACAACGCCAACTCCGTATTATACACACAAAATGTATCAAAAGTGGGCTAGGTTAGTACCTGGAGTAGATTCTGATTCACGTACTTTTATTGAATGATTTTATTGCATTCTTTAGCAGATATAAAACCTAATTATAGGTGCTATTACTCAATGTTTAGGTATATAACCTATTCTTGTTCTATTTTGAATCACCAATTGTCAAAACAAAGTTCTATTTGCTAACACGATAAATGTATATTTTAATAAATATATTCGACACCCAAGTAACAATTGTAGTTTTAAAATAATTTATAAGTTATCCTAAAAACTTATTTTCAAGACTACTTATAAATGTAAATAGTTTGGAATTACTCTATGAAGCCGACTTAAAACCTTTATAAGATTACGGAAGCCCATCTAGAAAAGGGCCTACATGTCTCTTTTTAAAGCTACTATTAATCAAGTCTTAATGAATTATCAAAAGCTTTACTCAGAGAGTGTCCGAAGAGTATTATACAACCATATTTGGTTTAGGATAAACACTATATCAAAACTTAAAAGACGCACACACAAATGCTTTGAGCGGACTTTTTCTATTTAATGAAGTAAAAATAAATGCAAATAAATCTATTCTACATGCACAAGTTATAAAATGGACAATTGACGACTACTAGAAACAGTTCAGTTAAAGCTGGACTACTTGTAATGAATTTATGGAACTACTTATAGTGGGCTAAAATTTTCAACGAGGCTAAGTTTACTGTAAAACATATATTAGATAGTTCATAAAAATAGAGATAGACGCTATAACTTCAGAAAAGCCAATTTTCAGTTACTGTACGACACACTCCAACATGAAGACTAGACTTTTGTCAATTCCTTTACGCATATTTATCCTGCTTGTAAGGCCTTCTATGATAGGCTTTACGCAATATTCGACACGTGTGTTCCAAAGTTCAACTCTTCATATAAAAGGAAATATCCTCCATGGTTTAATGGGGATATAATAAAAAATGTAAAATTCAAAGCAAAATTGTGGCATAACTATAAGCAACATAACAACCTTGTGGTATATGCAGAATTCAAGCGGTAAGGGCTAAAATTAAGGTTGATATCGATATAGCCTACACAAATTACGTTCGTAACATTGAAAATAATATTGTACAGGAACCACATAAATTTTGGTCTCATATTAATAGTAAAAAGAAATCTTCTGATATTTCCACTCATATGTTTTTAAACGATCAACATTTTGATAATCCTTTTGACATTATAAACTCATTCGCAGATTTTTTTAGTAAGTCTTTCCTGCCACCCACGGACAATTCCGAGTCGATAAACGACCAAGTAGCAAACACCTCAACTATCACTATTAATTGCTTCAGTGAAAATGAAGTATTTAACGCTATAAAAAAATTAAAACCTAAATTAACAGCTGGGCCGGATGACGTCCCATCCTTTCTGATTAAAAATTGTGCCGCTGTTTTTTCATATCCACTTTCCATACTTTTTAACTTATGTATTCGCAATGGCCGGCTTCCAGATATTTGGAAATATTCAAAAGTATGCCCAGTTTTTAAGAAAGGCGATAAAAACAATATTGCCAATTTCAGGCCTATATCGATAATATGTAATTTTTGCAAGGGTTTTAAATTTTTATTGCATGACACCATATATCCCAGCATTAAAAGCCACCTATCAGTTTACCAGCATGGTTTTGTTAAAGGGCGCTCTACCACCTCTAATCTAATATGCATAACTCAATCTGTCTCTGAGGCCATTGATCAACGCTTGCAAATGGACGTAACATACACAGATTTTTCTAAGGCATGTCCTCCTTCGGTTTCTCCCAATCCTTGCTTGTATTTTTTCAATCCTATCTCTTAGGTAGAACACAATATGTCGCTTATAGTGGGTTTCGGTCTGTCGAGTACGTGGCAACATCAGGTGTTCCGCAAGGATCAATTCTGGGACCGTTACTTTTTAATATATTTATATATGATATTGTGGAAGTTATTCAAACCGACTGTTTGCTCTATGCGAATGATCTCAAACTTTTTAGGACTATTAGTTCCATAGCGGACTGAAATTTATTACAAAACAGCCTCTTCAACGTATCTATTTGGTGTGTTCGAAATAAATTAAACTTAAATGTGCCCAAATGCAACGTTCTGTCCTACACAACAAAACTCATACCCACCACGTTTAATTATAGCATAGACAATGTGGAACTCCAAAGACCCGTGACTTTCAAGGACCTTGGAGTAATATTTGATAAAGAATTTTCCTTTGTACCACACATAAATAACATAAGTTCAGAATCTTTTAAGATTTTGGGATTTCTATTCAGATTAAGCAGAGAGTTTAATAATACTGATACTCTAAAATTGCTTTACTTTGCTTTTGTCCGGTCCAAACTTGAATACGCGTCACTCATCTGGAACCCTCATTACGTAACTCATGTTAATAGCCTAGAAAGAGTACAAAGGCGATTTGTAAAATTATTGTGGTTCAAGTGTGATGAAGTATACCCATCAATTGGTTTTCCACATCTAGAACTCTTAAGTAGATTCTCTATGGACACTCTTGAGAACAGGCGGGTTTGCTACTCTCAAATATTTTTACATAATCTAATACATAACAAGATCGATTGCCCACAATTTTATGTCCCATTGAATACTCGGATAATGCAAACTTTTTATCTTCCCACTCCGCGCTCTAATAGACTTAAATTTTCTCCTCTATTCTCAATGTGTCATAATTACAACAAACATTGTGACAAATATGACATTTTCAGCTGCACTGTTAATTCCATAAAAGGTTTTTATAGCCGGTGATTCTTTGTTTTTCTTTGGATTCTATTTTTATATAGTTTTATTATTATGCTTATCTTATAATGTGTATTTTTATATTTCTTGTCTTTGATATTGGTTTCTCTTTAGTTATAATATTTTAAAACTACCTATTTTAAAACATTATGGTCTGGTGAAAGGTAAATCAAATCCTTTTATGTTTAAGTTTGATTTATTACAGATGTTTGTTTGCTTCATTAAAACTCCAACAAGTACTTGGTTTCATGAAGGTTCGACCTGAAACTTAGTGATTTCAAAGCATATATAGCCAAGCATTAACAACCACCTCAAATTAATTTCATAAAATAGTGATAAAACCACAACATTTGCTTAATCTCCATAAAACTTTATACTCCTAACTTGAACTTAACAGTTATAAAGTTTTATTGAAGGCTTGACAAATACCTTGATAAGTCAATCATATGCCAATAAACACTAAAAGATAATTCAGTTTTAATGTAAGTTCTTGAAGGCCTTTTTAAAACTCTCTTTACGACAAAACTATCTTTAAGTGCATTTGGCACTTAATAAATCAGTGGTTTATGAGGTGGCTATTACAAAATACTGATAAAACCTGAATACATCTAAAAAACACTTAAATTGTTCCTTGGGCATCTTTTACTAGAAGCTAAATTTTATAATTCCTATTGGAAATTAAATTTTTTATATTTACATTTGCTTAAGTTGCTGCGGTCCGCTTCTCCCTGATCCTCAACTGCCACAGCGCTTCGCGCCGTGGGTATGGGATATGTTCCAGACACGCATGTCGGAAAATCCATTAATATGTTGTTAATAAAGTCTTGTCAATGGATCTGTACTACACGACATTAAAATAACCTTACTCATTAAAAATTCTGGCACTTAATACGTGCCTCACTGAGTATGTGCATTGTGTCAGAATATAGAAATAATTTGACAAAAAAATCTAAACCGAAGGAAAACCCCGTTGCTGTGCATGCGATTCATGTAATGATATACTTACAATAGTTAAAACTGTGTATAGCGCTAAAAAAGTGTTCCCCATGCAACATATCAAACAAGATATTATTAAATAATTATAGCCAAATTATACATCAAAACGAGAATTTCTTACGTTCGAAATTTCTAATCTATAGTTACGAGGCTCTCTATAAGCTGCCGGGGAAAATTATCACCTAAAGCGTCAGATTGGCCGTGTGTTAAACTACACAAAAACTATTTTTTATTATTTCTTAAGATGCCAAGATTAAATTATAAAAACAATGTTGCAATGTCCAAAGTACTTTGTTATACAGAATCTCCCATAATTACGTGCATTCCTACGAGGGAGTGATAGAATACAAAATACATGGCGTGTTTATAGAGTCAACTATAGTAAACTTCTTTGTAAACTTCACAAACTTGGAATATCCGACGGTTTACTTGAGAGTTACTTAACTGATAGAGTTCAATTCTTATCGTATAATGGATATAAATCTGTTGAATACCGAGCCACGTCAGGAATACCACAGGCATCTATACTTGGACCTCTTTCCTTTAATATTTTTGTTAACGACAATGTGTATTTCTTAATATGTGCTGATGACGTTAACATGTTGCGTAGGATTACTGATTTTAATAACTGCAAAAAACTTCAAAACAATTTAAGTAAGTTGATGATCTTCACCTCAATTTTGGCAAGTGCAATGTAATGAGTTATACAACCAAGGAGTCCCCAATTATGTATAATTATAATGTTAATGGCGACTTGCTAAACAGACCATCTACGTTCAAGGACCTAGGTGTAACCTTTGATAATAAGTTAACCCTCACTAACCTTATTGATGCTGTAATTTCGCATGCATACAACATGTTAGGCTTCATCTTGGTGTAAGAGCCATGACTTTAATTATGCGAAAACCTTAAAGATGCTTTACTTTGCCTTTTCTCGATCTAAGCTGGAGTATGCTTCAGTTGTCTGGCAATTTGGGTAAAACACGATAAAATGGAGAATATCCAGCGTTGCGTCCTGAAATTTTTAAACTGAAAAACTGAAGGTACATATCCACCAATTGGAGCTTCTGAAAATCAATTACTTAAAAAATTACTAGTCTTTCTGAAAGGAGTGAGTCCCTTTCTTTGCGATTTCTAGATAAAAGTATGCATTATAAAATAGATTGTAATGAAATATTAAGCCAACTGAACTTTTATGTATCACGAATTAATTCTGCTCATTCTCATAGTTTTTATTTATCCACTCTTAGATCTAACGTGTTCCAGTTTTCTCCTCTGTTTAATATTTGTACTAGTTATGAAACTCAGTGAATTGGACATATCTGCCTAGCAGCCAGAAATGTTATCTGCTGTCGCACAGTCTAACCGCCTTCATAATTTCGACTTATACCTCTTATTTGGGGTAGGTTATATTAAGTTAGTTTACATTTCCAACTACTTAAATAAATAAATATGTAAAAGAGTAAATCGGTACGTCTGCAAGCATTTATTGTCATAGCACGTTAAAATTTATTATTTCCAATATTTCATGTGTCTTTCTAAAGTTATTAGCAGTGTGTCCAATACGCTCTCTTAACTTTTTCATAGTATTCACAAATTCTGCATAAGTTTATCTCTAGGGTAACCAGTGTAACCACACATAGAAAAATCTAATAAAGTTAGGTCAGGCAAACGCGATGGCTAGTTAATTCGGGCTGTGCCTCGGACTACTTGTTTATTTGGATAATTAGTATGTAGCCACTGTTAAGGTTGCATATCAAAATATACTGTAGCATTTGAAAATGCTACATGATTAATTTCAATTGACTTGCAGTAAATTGACTAATTAATTCACTTATTGGAGTAGAGAGGTATGTATCCACTCTTACTCTAAAGGGTGAAGCTTCTCGCGTATCTGCAAAGTCTTAACATTCAGAAAGTAAACATTCGTTTTCTTTGAGCATAATTTGAGTTAGTGGTGTTGATCGTATAATCTTGTAGTTGAACATAATTGTGAAATTCAGTCTTTTGATTATTGAGTTCTTCGGTGGTGCATTATTATTGGCTAGAGAAAATGTTCTAAGAGTGCGCAAGTTGGCAACACTGAGAACATTTTGGTAGATTTCCGGTCTGGTTTCTCGTCCTTGGACAGAGCGTTCTGTAAATTTCAGGAAGGCATTATTTTGGTTGTCGTAATTTTGACGCCACGTGTTTCGTGAGGTTATGTAATACTCTCTATGTGAGAGTGTTTGGAAATTAGTTATATTTGGAGAGGCTTATATTTGGGAGAAGCATATATTTGGGTTAGGCCAGGGACAATTTGGGTCAGGCAATTTTGCAGTTAATGTAAGAGCCCAGCTGTTTGGTGCTGTAGTTTTGGTTATATTGGGCCTAGTATTTAGAGAAGTGGTAATAGGAGGAAGTCCATTACTCAGAAGTTTAGTTCTGTATGGGTTTTGCTGACGTTTAGAGAAGTTTTGGCTTGGAGAGTGTTCACAGCAGTGTAATTTAAGGAAAGTAGTTATATAATATAAGTTGATAATATTGTTGATCCCAGCACAGTGCTTTGTGGGATTCCATATAGCAGATAATATTTATTATCGTCCATGAATTGTCCTATTTTAATACACTGCTGTCTGGAATCCAAATAGCTAAGATATAATTCATTTGATAATCCTTGAATACCACATGACGTAAAATTATCAATACATTTTTTATGACACACTTTATCGAATGCCTTGGCTAGGTCAAGAAATACAGCTGTTTGTTTTTTTTTGTTTTATCTAGTGAATTGTGTAATGTGTAAGTTACGTCATACATTGCACCCTCAATTATATATGCATAATGTGGAGCTTGAAAATATGTAGCAGTTTTCATATGAGCACGACTGAATATTAAACTAAAAAAAATGTAATACTTACTTATATTGATTTTCGATAAAAAAAAAGAACATTTATATGTTAAAATTGACAATGTTGCCTTCCCTACAGTTAATCATGCAAGAAACTTACGCATGTCTTAAAATAATTTACTCCAATCAGAAAACATTACATTTTAATTTATTAATAATGTTACGTGACTTCAATTCCACTGGTCTAGAAAAACAAAATTTTCTCCAAGGGCTAAATCTATCATTCCTTAACGATTTTTGTGTGCTGAAATTTTCTACCGCGCAGATTTCGAATAAAGCCCGGTTGTTATCGTGAAAATAAGGGTTTTTGCCAAATTTCGACGTAAAATGTGTTGACATAAGGGATCCTTACCCTAAGGCATAATAAGAAGTACTATTTCTTATTATTGCTTTTGGGCGATGATTATAAATCCGTCCTAAAAAAGGCCGCTCTGCTCTCTAAAGGGCAATAAAGGAAAGAAAGGGCAAGAACTCAATTTTATTGAAAAAGGATGTGCGATGTGTGTTTTCCTATGTATTTTTTAATGTTGAACACGAATCCGATGTAAAAAGAGGGCACTCCGCTCTCTAAAGGGCGATAAGGGGCTAAAGAGGGCCAAATATTAATCGTTTATAGCTCTAGGCTAGGCTCTATAGCTATGTTGCATATTTCCTGAAAAAAATTTTTTCTCGTAAAGGCTATTATTTTGCTCAAAAATGATTTGTGCGAAAAAAAATTTTGGACTGGACTTTTTTCCTATTCCAAAAAAATTGAACATGGAAAAAAAAATTTTTTTCTTATTCAAATCAGATACTTACCTACTTGAAAATGAAATTGGCGAAGAAGAATTTTTTTTTTTGACGGGGAGAATTTTTCAACCCGGCAACACAAAGTTGAAATTTGATTAAGCTTGCGCAAATTTTTAACGAATTTGGAACAAATAAAATTTGGCCAAACTTCCATTCCGATGGAACTTGAGAGAATTCAAGTAAATTTGACGAAGTGTGTCAGCTCAGCCAAATTTGTACAAATTTAATTTTAAAAATTCAATTTTAGTTTCCAAAATAGTCTGGCCAGAAACTGGCAATTACCGCCCCCACCCCCCACGGGGGCAAGAAAGGGGGGATGGGTTTCTTAGCCTCAGTTCATCTTGTGGCAGCGATGAATGATAATTTCTCACTATTTTTGGATCGAATTCTGCATAATGAGGACGGAAAATGCATTATGCCGGGAGCGGGGGGTCGTGGTGAGGGCGGGCTTTCAGGATGCAGTAAAAGTAATTTTTTGTTAGTCTAGAACCTAATTAACAATATCTGGGTACAAAAGTTGCCAAACTTTAAATATTTCATTTCGCAATCGACGTTTCAATCTTCGCGAATTTTCTTCGTCCCCTTTTTGACCCCCCCCCCCCCGGTAGCCCGCAGGCGGATTCGGATGCAGTAAATCGCATATTTGGATCAATTCTACCCAATTCCGTGATTTTGTCTCTTTCTTGGTGTGCCCCCCCCTTCTTCTCTTCTTCTTCTTTTAGCGGGGCGCCTGGAGGTCGCCGCACTCAGGCCTTGTGGCCCATTGTGCTACCGCCCCCCCCCCCTAGTGAAAATCCATTTCTAGCCTTTACTGCAACCACCCAACGGGATCCGGGCCATTTCCGGTTGGGCGACATATTGGATGCAGTAAATGCGTTAAAATACCCCCCCAGGGGTTTGCTGCACTTGCTTTTTCTGGGGAAGGGGCAAAAACTTTCAAAATTTTCGCCCACTTCCGCGCGAGATAGGTATAGGCATCGCAGCAGCGGATCTCTTTTATATACCTCCATCTACCGTTTTAGACGGTTTACTACAATGCCTCTTGTTTAGGTTATTGATTGCACAGCTGGCTCTCGGACTATAAATAAATAGAAAAACTTTACTAATACACAAACTGAATTTCAAAATACCCCCATAATAGACACTGTATTAAAATTAAACACCCAAGAATAATAATTAAACATTTAAATTAAGTTCCTAGTAGTAGCTCTATTAGAAATAAGTAATAAAATGTTAATTAGGTTATCTGTACCTCTCAAATCCTAAAAATACTTTGTAATGGTCACTTTTAGGTTAGTTGTTATAACTCTTTAATAATGGTCGAAAAGGTCGAAAGGTCAGAGAAATCTGAATAAAAATTGTGAAATAGTAATACCAAGTGTTTTTTAATACTTATTCTATATAATATGTTTCATCAAGAACCTACCGCGGACTCAGTTCAATTAATTTCTCAAATATGTTGAACTGTATTGTTAGCCACCACATTTGTATGCTGAAGTAGCCAATTTTGTTTTGTAATGCCTTTGTTGCTGTTTCCATATTACAGCGAATACTATGTAATAATTATATAACATACTCTGGGACAGCAATTTATTCTTAAGAGCAAAATTGTCACAAATATACCTTAATATAACTGTTTTGTAAGATGATAAAAAATAATTATAAAATAATGTATATTTATAGCAGTGCTAAAGATGCTGCTGAACGTTACTAAAAAATCGTTATAAAACAATTCAGTTTTATAAGGTGAAATGTTTTATAACTTAGTCACGGAAGCATTTATACAATAGTTTCTTAATTGCATTATAAGATATGTTATCATTTTGCTGTAGAAACGTTTTACGATAAATGTATTATATAGTTCAGTTGCAGACAACAAAATAGTATTTTCTACAATTCTAATATAATCAATAAGCAATTAGAAACATTAATAAAATAATAATAAAACAAAAAATGCCAATTTATCTTCATTCTTTCAAAGCCGATGTGGTATTCTGAATTTCGACTTTTGCTTAGTTTGTGACAGACCCAAAAGAGCCCAATAATAATTTTAATTGTTAAAAAATGTATTCAATTTTAGATCTTGATTCAATACAAAAACATTTATGGGAAAGTCGCCGGCGTGAAGCGAGAATTAGCTTTCTCATTTTGATTTTGTGGCGTCCATTAATATAAGCCTGTTTTACTGCTGAATTCATGTATACTTCGACTGAAATAAATTACATAAATTGGCGCCAAGCACGGGGACCGTGCCAATGTGGAATGTAAGTACCAATAAAATAATGAAATTATCTTTGCCGTACCCATACGTTTCTGGTTCATAACTCAACTGTGTCGCGGTATTGTTTATTTTTTTCGCATTTTATATGGACAGTCAAGAAAGTTATTTCGTTTAAATGGAGGTGGTGGTAAAGAACCCATTCGTATGTAGGTTTGGTACGTATACGGGGGCAGCGTGACTTTTGTTGTTTATGTAAATGAGAGGAGTCGGATGCGAAAAAGGGCACCCCGCAGTAAACTTGAATCATAACAGGGTATTTCCACAAAGGGTGATATCATATTTGGATGCTTAAGGTGGGCGGATATAATGATTAGATTTAGTCTAAGTTCAAAAAGGTGTTAATTCTTGAAATAGCTCCTAGAAATATGAGCGATAGCTCATTGGATTCGGAATGACGTCTAGAAAAATGCATTAAAATGTTTAATTAGCACATAAAACATTGCAAAAGTTATAAACAAATTAAGATGAAAAAAATGGCATTTAGTTTTTCGCGTATAACTCAAAAACTATAAGCGATAACGGCAATCGGAAAATAGTTTCTTAAAGAGGAGGAAATTTCCAATAAAAAAGTCTCCGGAACTCTATCTCCATTATTTATCATTTTAATTTCACGCTGAAAATAGGGTCCCGCGCGACCGCTGCAGGATGCGAGCGCCCGCCTCCTCAAAAGAGAGTACATCACAGAAAATCATTTTTTTATACTATTAAATATCAATTAAAAAATTTGAAAAAATTGTGGTGTATTCGCAATACTTCAAAAAATAAGATCCCGTTGGAAAAAAATGTAAAGTTTATTTTTCAACAAGTGAGGCCTTTGTTAATTAACGAAATTTTATGGGATCTCCGTTATCATTGGAGACATTTTTTTTTTTATAATTGGCCTATAAAATGTTTGCTTCTTGGAGCTCTTCTTATAGATATACTTAACAAGATCACATTATAAAAGTTTTTAAAAATTGTTTATTTTGTTTATTATCATTTGTTTAAGTAAACAGAAAATTAAAAACCAAAGTAAAGTTGTAAAAAATTTTTTTTTCAAATTCGTTATCATATTACTATTTTTACATTGAAGAAAGGCATTCATTAACGTTAAAAATATTTTTTAACGCCAATTGTTTATAAGTTGTTTATAAACAAATTGATTAGTTTTATATTTAAAACATTTTTTTTACAATTTTGTTGTCTAAATAAAAATGTTTTTCTTAAAAACATCTTATTGTTTATAATCGTTTTTTTTAATTATCCATCATTTGAATAATTAGTTAAGAAATTATTTTTTTCTTAAAAACCATAATTGGCAATCCTCAATAAAGCAACAAAAAGAAAATTTTGATTATCAACAATTTCATTGTTTATTAATTTAATAATTTGTTATAAAAAAATTCTGACAATTCTAATTTTTTTTTCTAAATCTTAAAAAAATTGCAAAAACAGCCATATGCAACAACATATTTTAAAAAAATTGTTTGTATTTTTGAAAGCGTTTTTCAATATTACACGATACAGCTGAAACGGGCACTTGATTTGTCAACTAAAACACTGATATAACTTTTAAACTATTAGAGATATCACAATAGATATTCAGGTCGTTTTCATAGAGGTTTAATTAATCTCTAAATAAGTTGATTTCCAAATTTGTAACTATTATTAATCAGGTATTATGCGCATTTGTTTATAAAAACTAAATGTGTTTTCGACGTTTTTGAATCTTCTATGACTTCTAGCTTATCAAATAATGCAGATACGGTAATGGTCCTTCAAGGCAATTTGATAAAATATCTGAAAGTTGCAAATGTTTATATAAAAATAAATAGAAAACATATTTAATTTTTATAAATAAATGCGCATAATAACTGATAACAGTTACAAACTTGGAAGTCAACCCATTTAGAGATTAATTAATTCTCTATAAAAATCACCTGAATGTCTATTGTGATATCTCTAATACGTGGTCTAAAAGTTATATCAGTGTTTTAGTTGACAAATCAAGTGCCCGTTTCAGCTGTATCGTGTAGTATTGAAAAACGCTACAAAAATACAAACATTTTTTTTTAATATGTTGTTGCATATGGCTGTTTTTGTAATTTTTGTAAGATTTAGAAAAAAAAAAGAATTGTCAGAATTTGTTTATAACAAATTGTTACATTAATAACCAATGAAAAAAATTTCTTTTTGTTACTTTATTGAGGATTGCCAATTACGGTTTTTAAGAAAAAAATAATTTCTTAACTAATTATTCAAATTATGGATAATTAAAAAAAAACGATTATAAACAATAAGATCATGTTTTTAAGTAAAACGTTTTTATTTGAAAATCATAATATTCTCAAAACAACAAAATTGTAAGAAAAAATGTTTTAAATATAAAACTAGTCAATTTGTTTATAAACAACTTATAAACAATTGGCGTAAATTTTTTTTAACGTTAATGAATGCCTTTCTTCAATGTAAAAATAGTAATAAAATAACGAATTTGAAAAAAAAAATGAAAGAAGGGCTCCAAGGAGCGAACATTTTATAGGCCAATAATTTAAAAAAAAATTGTCTCCGATTATATCGAAACTCCCATAAAATTTCTTTACTTAACAATGGCCTCACTTGTTGAAAAATAAACTTTAACATTTTTTTCCAACGGGACTTTATTTTTTGAAGTGTTACGAATACACCATATTTTTTTCAAATTTTTTAATTGATAGTTAATAGTCTAAAAAAAATTATTGTATGTGATGTACTCTCTTTTGAGGCGGCGGCGGTCGCGCGGAACCCTATTTTTAGCGTGAAATTAAAATGATAAATAATGGAGATAGAATTCCGGGAGTTGGGACTTTTTTTATTGGAAATTTCCTTCTCTTTAAGAATCTTTTTTCCGATTTCCGTTATCGCTTATAGTTTTTGAGTTATAAGCAAAAAACTAAATGCCATTTTTTTCCATCTTAATTTGTTTATAACTTTTGCAAATTTTTGTGCTAATAAAACATTTTAACACATTTTTCTAGACGTCATTCCGAATCCAATGAGCTATCGCTCATATTTTTAGGAGCTATTTCAAGAAAACACCTTTTTGAACTTGTGAATTAGAGTCAATTTGTTAAAAAAGATAACCTCATATTTCATCCGATTCGAAAATTTTTTCACAGAATTTTTGAAAATATTTTTTAAAAGCCCGTAAGATATTGTTTGATTTGGTTTATAGTCCGGTCGTTGTAAAGGCAAAATAATCGATGTTGGTCAGAAGAAAACCGCAATTTTATTGACTTTGCTTATAGAAAACATTGTACTGAACACGATGGTGACATTAGAACATTTAGAAAATACAGGTTTCATTGTTAAAAACAATGGTTTTTCCCGAAAATTTTAATTTTTTATGTTTTTTTGACTTTTTAACGAAACGGTGCTTCGGACAAAGAAACTCAAGATACAGAAATGAAAATTTTATCAATACGCGTCGTTTGAAACTTGTAGCGACAAAAGCTCATACGTATATTTCATTGTGGTCAAAATGTTGCATTTTGTTCATAGATTTTACAGTTTTTTTTTTTTTGTGTCGACATCTCACGTATTTTGCAGTTGTTTAAACGATGAAGCTAATTCGTTTATTAAGGATTTGCGACTTTCCATGGCATTTTTTGCTCCTATCGATAAAGATTGATGAAAACTGCCTTTTCCATGTGGTCTCGGCGCTTTTTTTACCGCACCGCCAAAAATTGCTTAGTAAACGAATAAAATATCTTGGCCCAGGAATATCGTATCGAAATACAATTGTCGACAGATGAAAGATAATAAAAAAGGACAATTTTGAGCTTAGATAGACCTCGATCTGTTAACTAGAACCGGAGATATAGACTATTCTGCGTTTAGGCCTGTTAATTGTTTATTAATTAATATATTCAAAAAGATCTTGTGACAATATAAAAATTAATAAATTAAACTAGCTAGTTTTCAATTGACAGAAAAATCCAATGGTTTTTCATACATGTAAGTGATTTAAAGAGGTTTAAAGGTATTTTTATTTTATTTTTAATTTTTTTAATTATATTTTTAAATATCGTTTTCATTGATATTGTTTAAATAAATATTAAGTATCACTATATGTACTGATAAGATATATTAAAAAAACGACGGGTATTGATAAAATCTTCATTTTTTATTTCTTGACTTTTTTGTCCGTTTTTGTTAAAAATTTTAAAAACATCAAAAAATGAGAATTTTCGCTGAAGGCCATTGTTTTTAACAAAAAAAAAACCTGTATTTTATAATTTTTTTAGTGCCACTATCGTGTTCAGCGCAATTTTTCCTATAAATTGTCGATAAAATTCCTGTTTTAAATTTCTAACCAAGAAGTTACGACAATCGGACTATTAGGGATAGGATTGTGGTTATTTCTGCTAGAAAAAATGTTTTGAAACTATGAAAAATTATTGAAGCGGTTTATAGTTTAGTTACCAAAGGCTTAAACGAAAATAAACTAGAACTGCCGAATTTTGGCCCACGATATTTTCTAATACTCTTTGAAAAATCAAAATATTTACATCTCTATAAATAGGGGGCGCTTTATTGAAACAATTGAATCTGAATTTTGAAAATTTCGTTTTTTTCTTAATATCAGAAAATATTTATCGGTCAAAGAGAGAGTTAAATTCTTTTTTAAACAGGCATTTGGAAAAGAAGCTCATTTGATTTTTTCTCGTAGGATCAAGAGTTTTCATGTAAAATGAAGTGCAAGTGTGCTGTGACTTTACGAATTTACTTTTCGGCGAGAAGTTAAAAAATTATAAATTTCACAGAAGCAACTTCATAAAAGTGTTACATCTCCGTCAAAAATGAACCTAAAGGAAAAACGAGAAAAATTATCTTAAAGAAGAAGGTGTAGGCTTTCAGATGTAGTAATTTATTTCTTTAAATCGTTGCCCCTGAAGAATGTATACCTACCTATGCATTTGAAAAAATCACTTTTGTTACTACCCGAGAGCTCACGACATCGAGAGCTTTGAAAATGTTTAAAAGTGAATCATTATTTGTTTGCTTAATTGTATTGAAACATATTCTTCATAGGATTTTGCAAACAGCAGAAAAATTAACTCTCTATGGGAACTAAAAGAAAAACTATGTATAGAAATAATAATGAACTCTTTGCATTCTTTCGATAACCTGAATTCTGGTTATGCTAGCAAATTAAATTTTAAAATGGATTTGTATTGTTTCTTATTTGAAAATTCTCATTCAACAACTAGCATCCATAAAGTCCCCTACGGCCTTGCAAATTAAACTAGTATCTACATAAACCCCTACGGTATGAAGATTCAGTTAAAAATTTAGGCCTTTGTTCTTATTTCCAACTGAATCTTTTTCGTTTTTAACAAAATCAATCAATTAATAAAAAAGTTATTAATTTTTGAAATAAATGAAAAAAAAATTGTTTTGTAATTACCAAAAAATGTTTGAAACTAATATCATTTACAAGAAGAACTGCGAAGAGTATCTTATAGAATGTGCAACAATTATATAACAAGTGTAGTAAATCGGCGAAGAGTATAATGATTGGCTTCTTGTGTGTATGAAAACAAAATTAATCAAAATTTGATTGGTATGAGCCACCCCCATTATCACCTTGTGGCATACATTTTCAAATGTAACATTTTTAAAATTTAATGAGCAATAGGGTGTGTGCACTATTTTTTTTTAATCGAACATTATAAAGTACTCGTGGATAGTATAACTGAAACAATTTTTCGGCAAAAAAAAGTTTTTAAGTAATTTTAAAAGAAATTTAGTTTTGAATTAAATATTCGACACCAAAAATTACAAACCTATATCCTATATCATATGTGACGTCACTCATCATGTAGATGTAGCGATCTGTCAGACACATGTTATACGACTTAAGTGAAGTTAGCAACGCGTTGCCAACAACGAATTACCAACTTCACCCTTTCAATTTAACTTAGCAATGGAAATAAGTTTTGAGTTTGATGATATCACTGAACTGAACTTGGTTGAATAAAAACTTTTTTATTTGGACTAATATTTCTTATTGGTGAAGTAGCAACATCTTTGGATACGAAACATTTTCCTGTTGAGTAAGCTCTGTGTCTCACATCACTTTTAATTTTACATGTCATATATTTACTACGAAAGAATGGTTTGACCTGCACCCCACACTTTTATTCTGTATAATTTGACCTATGTCTTGTTGATAAAATTGTTCCAACACATGTTCGTCTGCATCTAAACTGACCTGATCAGTGCACGTACTGGGTTGATCAAAATTTACAACTGATGATAAATACTCCTGTTCATTACATATCGTTTCCATATTTTTAGCCAGCACAATTTGAATATCATCTTGTTAATAAACATGTTTCACCACATGTTCGTTTAATCTGACCTGCTCAGTGCTTTTGGATTGGTGATAGTCTGTAACGGGTGATATATCTTCTAATATAATGGAATTCGCGTCCTGTATTAAAGCTCACTTCACTAACTGTTCTCTTTGCTGTTTTAAAGGAAGAGATCATTCTGGTACAGACGCATCTCTCGTTTTGTCTGGTTGGTAGACAAATATGCGTGGAACTGCATCCTCCTTCAGAATCATATATCCTCCCATAAGTTTGTATCGCATGTAATTTTTCATGTCTTCGTCAAGCTGAAAATAATAAAGAAGTATATCTTGTAATATATTACATAGGTGGGAGTTCATAGGGTTAAATATAACTAAGTAATTAGATTAGTTTCAATTCAAAATACGTATCATACTATTACAAGCAAAATTTTAAGAGTATGGTCGTATGGTCTATTTACAATATTAAGGGTAATGAGTCGTATAGCCATTATCGATTAGTTTCTACCATGATGATAACAAATAAATTGTACTTACATTAAAATAATCTTCACAACAAAAAAATATCGATTTCGATTTGGGAACATTGCGATTCTCTGCTTCAAACCATTTCATTCTTCGTGAATAATTGGTTTTAGGAACACTTATAAAATTATTATTGGGGGCATTTACAGAAGTATTTCTGCATGTTGGCATAAAACACCACTTGTTAGCTACTCCACTCATATTACTGACTTATAATAATGACATTAATAATATCTGACACATACTGTTTTTAACATTTGCTCAAAACTTATTTCCGTTGTCTCCCGTTGACGCCACGTGACGTCATCTTCTATATCAATGCGCGTGAAGTTAGCAACGCGTTGCCAGCAAAGCGTTACCAACTTCACACATATGAAATATGACGTCATATGGTGTTTTCGAAATCATTCAAATATTTCAATTTTAGGTCGATTTGTTTATTAAATATTTATTTTAATCTGATGATATGATTAAAATGAATGCGTTTAGGCTATCATGTTTATGTATTACTTGATATTAATGCATCATTTGAAGTGAATTGTTACATAGTGCACACACCCTATTATTTTCACATGCTGGATTGCAAGTATAGAATCAAGATGTTTTCATTTAAAGAGACTTGGATGAGAAACCTGGATGTGGAGATAGTGAATCCTTAGGCAGCAATTTTAACCGACAATCTCGAAAATACTTTGGGACAACTTTTCTAGACTTGATTTACGATTTTGAGATTATTTTTGTACAGTACTAACCGAAATTAAGTTTATTCATTGGCAGGGACAATACCAAAAAAATGTTTTCAACCAAGAAACAATAAAAAAAAGGATTTTTTGGGCCGTGGTAAAGTGTGGAAACTGGAATTTACTAATTTTGTGTTGCTGAAAACGAATCCATCGCCCGTTTTGGCGAAAAATCTCGAGAACGCATTAAAAAACAACCCTTATTTGGGGGTGATATTGAAACTTGCCATTAGAATTAGAACTACAAGAGGTTGGGTGATTAGAGATTTCCTTTGCAATTAAAACCAATAATAACTCTAAAACGATAAAATCCACCACGTTGATTGGTGGGGATTGGTGTAAGAGTATTCAGAAGTAGTCACACTATAACCAGATCATAGCCATTTAACGAATAATTTCGTTTCTTTTTTCAAATAAATAAATACCGTATATTAGATATTGTAACTTACACCGTTCTTATGGGTGGTGAAGGATGAGGGAAACGAGGGAGAGTGGGGATGAATTTAGAATGTTTGTTTTTTTTTCTACTTACCTAGCGAAACTGAGTAGTTTGAAAGAATTTCCTACACTGAAGAATAACCTCCCGATGATTTTAGTTAATTCGGATGACAGACTCAGCACTCCAAAAATTAGTAAACAAAGATGGTCTCCACACTTTACCACGGATGGGCCAAAAGAGCCTTTTTTTTAACATTGTTCAATTTTAAATCCATATCCTCAACCGTTCTAGAGTAATCGTGTGCACAGGAAAAAAGTTACAGATCGACAGACAGATCTATCTCCACACTTCATGACGTTATAAACTAATTTCAACAAAAAAATAATTAGAATTTTTTATACGATTACTGTATTATTAAATAAATATAGTTCAAAATACATTTGATTTCTTCAAATATGCTCGAGTTTTGCCTGGAGAGCACGACCAGGGAAATACGAATTGCAGTAAACAAGAAAGAATGCGAAATACAAAATATAAGAAATCCAAAACCGCCGCGGCAAGTCCTCCGTGAACGTCTCGACGGATTAAGACAATGTTGCATGAAAACGCCTCTGGCGTGTTGATATCCTTTCGAGTTAAGCTTTGTAATTTGTCCGCTGTCGGAGCGTATTTAATTTTAATAAAAGATAATAAGCATACACGTGATAGATGAGGTGTGCGAAGTGGGTTAAATTTTAAAAAGCTGTCACCACTATTAATCGGCCAAAAATTCGCGCTTACATTGTATTCACTTCTAATTGAATAGATGTGCCAAAAGCTGTGTTTTGTAACCGGACTACGTGGCTTTCATTTACATTACCGCTCTATTATTGCACGCCAGTTATTTATTTGTAAATGACACCAAATACATATTTCACTCAGTCAATCTTTTGGCGCTTGGAGATTGTTCTAAATATATCGCGTTCACTCTAGAATTCAATTCATATGAACATTTAAAATAATGAATGGTCTCCGTCCAAGTCTCTTGCTCACATGTACTAGTGTGCAAATAGATATTGGAGGAATTGAGCACAGGATGTAATACGGTATGAGCTTATCTTATACAACTGGTACATTTCTAACCACATTAATTTAATTTATTTATTTATTTGTTTATTACGATATCTAACAGGTGCAAGGCCTAATCACAGGATAAAGAGAGAAAAACTACAATTACAAATGAATTAAAGTACAAAAACATATCAATATATCGTATAAACAAAATTATACATACAGTAGACATATAAACTTATTTTATTCACAATCACATTATAATTGAAGTTTTATCCACACTTATGAAGCATATAAAGTACCACTTTATCCACTAGTGGAATAATGAAATTACTTTATTACACTAGTGGGATAATGAGAAATACAATATTAAATAAATTACATTTTATTTATTTTTTTATTAATATTAACATTTATATTAATAGACACTTCCTTATTTGTTTTATCATATTTCACTTCGTTTCCATTAATAACAAACTTGTAGTTGTCATCGGTTTCAGAACGCATAGTGCTTGTGGAAGTTTTTATAAATCTGTAGAAACAATGGATGTCTCCTCTTGTAAGGAACGACCTGTTGAAGTGCGCCTCGTGCAATGGCCGCTATAAGCTTCTGCGTTTGCCAAATTAAAAATTGAAGCAACTCTTGAAGGAACTTTCGACAAGTGTTGATTCCAACAGGTTGTGAAGTACATTTTTGATTAGTGTACCTATCGTAAAAAGAATCTGTCATTGGATAACTTCTTCGGACGTAAAGACATGTATTTTCTACACGTCTCCACGGTATTGAGAGAGAATCCTTCTTCCATAATTGTGAATTTCGTGAGACGCCGATCTTCGTATCTGGTATAGAAACAAGTGAAAAAAACTACATTTTGATATGCTTTTTGTCCAATTTGTTGGGATGATTCATTATATTTTCAGCAGAGGGTCGTAAGATGACTCAGTGCTTTGACATGTTTTGTTTTTCTTTTTTTTTGCATTGACTAAAGTAAAAGCTAACTACATTTTGAAACACAGAAAGGGCATTCTATTTTTATTTAGTAAATGAAAATAAGGACATGAATGATGATATTTTAAATATAACATTACATTATTTTTTGCTCCTATATCGCACGGAGAATTTATCAATTTGTAATATTTTTTTAAATAATTCTATGGAATACATTTTCGTAAATAACTCGTTTATTTTAAGTTTTTCGAAAAAACTCTATTTTAGATTTTTTGTCCAAAAAGGTCCATGCCTTATACTGGTTATAGAGATCGATCGACGGAATAGTTAATTTTCGATTTTTATTAGGAAACTGTTCGGAATTTGTAGAATTTATCAAAAAAATCAAGTTTTCCACGATTTGTAGATTCGCTTTTGTTTTCCCAAATTTCTGACAAACGTCAGCTAATAGATCTAATCGAGCCCTACAATTGCCATTTTAGAAAATCAAAATCGAACATTCGGTTCGGGAGTTATTAATTTGTTTGGAAAATCATACTCGGGATTGGAAAACATACTTGCGGTCAACGGATTCGGGCTGCCAGCAATAGGCTTGATTTGTGGCCGGGTACCTTTGATCCCACCAAGTCTCATCGAAATCGATCAATATTCTGGACAGTTATCGTGCTTCCTAGCCCGATTTCGAGAAAACCAGTTTTTTGCAAAAAAAATCAATTTTCATTTGTTTTTCGACATAGCCACTGGTATACTTATTTGTAGAGCTCTGCGAGCGGCACCATTCCTTTTTTGAAATGTCTCGATCCGACTACCCGTTATCGAGTTAATTAATTTCTCCCGAAAAACTCGAAACGTCTATATCGGGTACTTCCGGTTTCCGAACGGAGCCGAGCTTCCGGCGTTAAGGTTTTCTAAAGACCTCCTATTAACCACCCAAGTTTCATCGCAATCCGAAAACGGATTAGGGGGGCTGGCCGTGACAGACAGACAGACAGACAGACAGACCGACTGACCGACGGACGGAATTTTCTAAATTCGCTCTCGAATCGATAGATATGACTTTCACATCGATCCGACGTTTTTTTCGGGTTTCGACGGTGCACCGGAAAAATGCTAAACGTATACTACATTTTTTTTCAAAATGTAGTAACAAGCAGATATGCGCCCCTGTCTTCTACATCATTGATTTTCAAATTCGTCAATTCACTGCAACGACAGGCACCAGACACTCCCATTATTTGTGAAATCTAAAATATTTCAAAGTTTATTATCTACAATGTTTAAAAGGTTAAGAGATATTACCTTAGTCATCAAATATTCTTTATCGTAAGCCCTTGTCAAAAATTCTTCCACATGTGCTCTTTCCAATACCGCAGCTTTCTTCGCTTTGTACCCGCTCGACTCACTCTTCAGATAGACAGTGAGCTGACTATATTTTCCAATGTCTATGTTTTATGTACCTTTATAGCGGCCTTCAGCATCGAATACTTAAACCACATGGATGAAATGCATACTTCTTCTTCAAATTTAAGAAATACGATAACAGAACTTCCTCATTTATTGTCATTACCCTCCGCTTTTTTTCCATTCATTAAATTCGGAAAATACTTTTTCATAATGTTCCCTGGACTTCGCAGGCAATAATTGGAGAGTTACTTCTTCAGCTTCCTGAAGGATTCTCTCAGGAACAAAATCGCTTTTTTGCATTTTTCACCAACCTCGCAAATTTTTACAAATGGAATCGATAAACAAGCAACACTAAATAGCAACCATTCAACACCTTCCAAGTTTTTTAAAATTAATTTCAATAATTTTTGACGTTACGGCCGCTGACAGAGCGAAGTGTCAAATCATTTTTGAACGAAATCTGATTCTAAATGACCGTGATAAAACGTTGTATACCATTCGTGTTTTAGTTGCGTTTTATCCATTCAAGAAAATGAAACTCCCGAACTTCGTTCTCGAGTTTAAACTTTCTTGCGTGCATAAAACGTTGTCTAAAACACTTACACAATAAATAAGTATTAGAGTAATATGTGTGCATGGTAAAAAAAAGAAAGGTTAAAAGCATGAAGGAAAAAAAAAACAGAAGTGAAAACATGAGTCTTTAGAATGAACAATCGTGAAATTGCACTTTACGTTGCTTCAGACACTTCACATGGTAGATCTTCATCACTTTGTGATGACATGTTTTGTGTTTTTATTCAATTCCAATGAAGATTTTAAATAAAGCGTGTTTTCTTAATAGAATTGTTGATTGTTTACTAAAGCTTGTTTGTTGCATTGCTATCGTTACTGACGCGCCATATTTGATATTAAAATATGTGCAACAAATCGTAGATGACATATATGTCAAATAAATTAATTGTAAATGTCAAAATTTTCTTTTCATATTTTTAGCAATTTTTGAACTGTGGGAGACAGTTTTCGAAAAATGTTATTTGATACTCAATCGCGAAGTTCTTTTGCATTCTCGAATAAAGAATGATCTAGTATCAAAAATAACTATTTGAAACTTGGTTTTCCCTTATTCTCACCTACATCCCTTCCCTTGTGCTGCTTTTTATAACAATGAAGTTCCTCCATTTTATTTAATTTTCTATAGAGCTACTTCTGCCATAGTTTGAATAGAAGCCGAGTTATTACAATTCATTTGTATCTGTTCCCCGTAGAGCGGTTGACACTAAACTCATAAGAGGAAGCAACTTGGTATCGTATTAATACCACTGAGAATTGTATTGAAAATTTCACAGTAAATAATATTTTCCGCTTTTGGTTGATATTTTCGACTCAGCACCTGGGCTATAATATTTAAGTTTGTTCCAACGAACAATTCTCAAAGAATCATACTGTGTATCAATAACCATCTCCAGTATGTTATTTTGTTAAAAGTCAAGCATTTGGAAACGCCTCTTTTAATGTGCCAAGATTAGTTCCAAATATAGCATTAATAGCACAACATAATAGGATTATTTATGCATATTAAAAAGGCGGGCAACAAGTTACTTCGCAGCATTCCAAATTATAAATATAAGAATTATGATGTACAACTAGCCGCTATATATCAAACAACACTCGAAATCTATTAATTTTAGTTCAGCTTCGCCCACGGTTTCTAGCTAAATTTTCGATGGTGCTATTTTTAAAAGTTGCATTATATTTTCGTGGGAACTGGTATTTTATTTAAGTGATCCTCGATTTTATTACTTGTTCGGGCGTGGTGTGATAGGCCGGCCACACGTCATAATAATATTGTTATATACATATACAATACTCGCATTCCTATGCACTGTATCAAAAAATGGATTTAAACATGATTTAACAGTTTAACAGGACGTAATATGTGTGGTAATGGGAGATTGCTGGTGGCGTATTTAGATTTAGAAAATGCTTGTAATATGCAATTAAATGTTTAAATATTTACCATCACTTGTATCCTCGATGTTTTTAAACCTTTCCCTGTCAATGCCGTTCACTTGCAATGGGAATTATTTTGTTTATTAATCCAAACTGATACCATTTTTGACAAAGAAAAATTGGCACTCTGTGTTTTCATATTATTTTTCAATTTGTTGTCTATTAAGTCTCCTCTGAATAAGCAAACATATGCAAATGAAGAAACTTTAATCAAGGATATAGCGAAAACTAATTGTTACTCTGTAAGTTTAATTGATAAATTCATTAGGAAACGTTGTTTTAAGCGAACCCTTCGGAATTCCTTTCAAATTGAACGGGATTTAAAATTTGTATCAATTCCATATGAACCATGATCTTCTCTTGATCCGGGATTTTCAAAATTAGTTGTAAGGATGGTAATTTGAAGTATATTGGACAAACCAAACAACCAATCATAACAAGATTCAAGGAGCATAAGACCCACCTCAAATATGAAATCACTGGAAAATCAAATGTTGCCTCTGATAACAATGATAAAATGGATATCAATAACGTAAGGTTAATTAGAAATATAAAAATAATGTGAATAATGACAAAATGGCTTATTCCAATGGTCCGCTTTATTGGTTGTTAGGTCACAGTTCGTTGACAGAGTTATAGGCAGAGATGACAAAATTGCCTAAAGTCGTTTAACTGTTCTACTTGTTGTACTTTAGTTCAGTCATATCTTAATGGTGCCAATGTGGTTGGCGAAATTCGTGTTGAGTGTTGGTATTCGAGTATTGTGATAAAGAGTATTGGTGTGGAAACTACTTCAGAGGTAGTGTATAGATAATGTTAATGACAAATTGAAATATTACAAAATACCTACTCTCGATTTATCTGTAATGTTTCTTAAACCTACTTACGATGAAGTTCTCGTAAGTTTCCGGCACGGCGTTGACTGTCGTCCTATGTTGAGGAGTTCATATTGTAGTTACAAACACGTGGTGTGTGTGATAGGTCTGTAGCCAAAAATAAATTGTAGACGGTGCTCTTCGGATTCAAGGGGTGCCAATTTCTTTATAGTTTAAGAAAATATGCGAAATAGTTCGACACAAGTATAACCTTGAAATTTCTTTAGGTGGTGCTCAAATGTTCCCAGGGGCTACCGGAAGCCCCCTGACCTATGCATAGTATGCTATCTCTAAAAAGAAGTAGTTAGCGAAACATTACCGATGTTCTTTATTTATCTCTGATAATTAATGTAGTGCCCAACTCTACTTATATAATAATTTCACCGCCCAAAATTTAGGCCAAGGCTATCTCCGTTGAGGCAACAAACCACTGACATTATGTACGGATGTAAAAATCCGTCACCTTTGAAACTCTAGGATAACCCGAAATTTGGCGCCCAATGTGGGGCCATTAAAATTGAATGTAAAGTATATCAAAGTAGCTAAATAAAATGTCAATTTTGGGTGCCCATTCAGAGGCCCGCGACACCTTTAGCAGGAATTTCCGGACCTATGTTTATATGAACTTTCTTCATATTTTTTTACGTAGAATTTTTTTAATTTAGAATATCTTCTAGAAATTAATGACCACATACTTGAAACACCCTGTACATATAGGTATTTCGTTATTATTTTTTGTTCCTACTACTGCAAGTGTAAGAATACCTACATATATGAGCTAACGTCCTTTAGATAAATTGTTGTATATTCTCTATACCAATATCCTTAATGTAATGAAATGTTCTGTTTTTATTATTATTATTATATTTTTATAAAGGGAAATAAAAATGTTACCAATGTATTGTACCAACCATTAACATTGTTTCACCAAGCTTTATGGTAGATAAGATATGTCTACTATTTTTAATTGTTTAAACATTCATTTTTTTTATTTCAGGTTTGTAGCTTTCAACGAAGTAGCATGTGATTTGCTGTGCCGAGAAGGGCTTCGGCCCATCGCATGTTCATAAGCCTGTCCCATCGAAATGAATGCTGCACTTGCCATCAAACTTCGATTGCTGCTCGTATTCCACCTGATATCCTTATTACATTTTACTTTAGGTGAGTATTTAAAATGAAATTTTTTTTAAGTAAGCTTGCTTTATAGAGACAAGTCGAGTCTCCTGCAATATCTGGTGGAATAATTAGTAAATCATGGATCACTTGGATCACTGCTTTAGTAAATTTTAGCACAATTTGTTTTCTTATCGAGTTTAGAACTAGAAAACTCAACAAATAGCAATTTAAAGTGCATGCTATAATATGTATGACAAGAAAGGGTTATACATTTTTGAGCCGGGGCGCCGTGACAATTGAAGGACGAGGCCGAGAGAGTTTAAATAATTATTTTTTTTATATAAATAAATACCACACTTTCCGATTTTAATTGACTTCAAATATTTTTGGAAAGATCACATTTTTGCATCTTAGGTTTTTGTAGAGAGGAAAGATTTTTTTTTGGACAAAGTGTACTCAGCGCTATTGTTTTAGAGAGAATCTGTTTTCGTGAGCATATGTTTTACAAGACTTGATGAGAAATATTCTTGACATTTTCAGAAAGTTCTGAATTTTTCTGGGATTCTTGGTTTCTTTACCCAACTATAAAGCCATAAAACGATAATCATTATCGCCAAGGTTCAAAGTTACTTATTCTCGTGTGCACCTGGTAGATCATAAAATAGCAAAGAATTACCCAGGTGTTTTGCAAGCTCATTGGATGTATGCGTTCTTAATAAACCATTTTATTACGGTGATTCGAACGCCTCGTTGCTCCAAACTCAGATAATCACGGGTTAATGGTATTGGTTCTAATGGTAATAAGCACTAATGTCCTTTCTATAAGTACCCATTATTATTAGTACCCAGTCGGGCCATAAACCGTATTAGAGCGATTACGACTTTCACCGGGCGATTTTTACCGCGAAGCCCTTATATCAATCACTTGGTTGTCTAAATTGTTAGGTGCGCGCAAGGTAATCGCCGGACTAAATGGATAATGTGGGAAAGGAGATCGATCATTTGTACGGTTTCGGGAAAAAATCGAGAATGTATGCAACACATTTACATTCCTTAATTGTATAATCGTGATCGTGATACCCGCTAACAGTACCTTTACTGTAAGTAGATGGTTGCGTTAACTACGGATGTGTCTAGCTAATATTATGGATTTTATGGGAGGCGTTTTGTATTTGGGTCAGAGACTGGCGATATCGCAAGATTGAATACAACTAAAAGAAACAAAATTAAATATATAACTATTTGTTATTTATTTTGACAATTTACTGAACTTCTTTCACTCGTAGAAAAGAATGGATCAGGAAGTATTATAACAATGCCATAATTCAAGGAAGAACTGTATTTTACTCTTTTCGTACTAGCAATACTAAGAATAATCCTAAAGAAATGTTGGCTAATTTATACGTGTGGGGGTAGTGAAGGATGTTAACATTCCACCAAATCTTGCTAAAGGTCTTTGTAACGCTGACGATTTCAACAATTATTTTATTAACTCCATATCAAATTTAATATCGAATCACTGAACTGAACTTGTGGTGGGTACCTTGTAAAATATCTTGAAAATAATTGTTAATTATAAATTAAACACTGCTTTTAGATGAATCAATCAATATATTATAAATACTCTACATATATTTCGGCTTATTAGGCCTTTATCAAGAGTATTACATAGTGAATACTAAAGTTTCCGACGTGCTTATTCTAATTTATACCTAAAATTATTTATGGCTTAATCTATTGATGAGCTAATCTATTTAAGACTTAATATAACATCCTTAATTATGGGAATGTTTGGAGTAGACTTAAACTGATTATATAAATCAATGGATAGTTCTTACCAATTTGTTTTTTATGGGGGTATTCAAGAAATTTTGTTGGTCATTCGTGGTACAAGGGTTGTACTTGAAAGATTTTTTGATTTCTAGTTGTTCTAGCAGGTCTAAACGTTTACCTTTTCTTTCTGAATGAAGTAAATTTATGTTATAAGTATGTGTGAAATGGTTGTTTTCAATACAGTGTGTTGGCATTCCTGTATTTTTATTGTTATTTAAGATTGATGTTTTATGTTCTTTTACTCTGTTCACAACGCTTCTACCACTCTGACCGATATAAACAGCATTGCAATCTTTACAATTAATTTTATATACACCAGATTTATCAATTTTATTTAGTTTTTCTTTGTTATTAACCAAAATGTTTTCTATATTTGTTTTGTTCACACTTATTGTAGAGACACCCAAAATATTTAATTTTTTAGAAATGTTACTATATTTCAAAACATAATTAATAAAACTATATTTTGTAGGTTTGTTAGGCATAGTGAAAAATTCTTTTTAAAGCATTTTGCTTTGTTTGTTTTTGACCATGTTATCTATTAGTGACTCGTTGTATCCGTTATTTCTTGCAATTTGTTTAATTATATTTAGTTCTCTATCAAAATCACTTTGATCTAAAGGGAAATTAGTGAGCCTATGTATTAGACTATGAAAGGGTGAAATCTTAATTTGTCATGATTGCTGCGAATTAAAATGTATTACTGTATCTGTAGTAGTAGGTTTGCGGTAAATGCTAAATTTCAACTGATTGTTATGTTTTTTTATATTAATATCTAGAAAGTTTAATTTGACTATTTTGCTCTGATTCCATCGTGAACTGAATTTTACTATTAAAAGAATTTAAGAAATTAAAGTAATTATTTAGGTTCCTTTCTGTACCGATCCATATACAAAAAATATCGTCTACATATCGAGTCCAATAAAACATGTGTATTTAAACTGTTACTGCTACTAAAAATTAAATTTTCTAAGTTTGACATAAATATAAGGAGAAATTGGTGAACCCATTGGTAGCCCGTCTTTTTGCCTAAAGAATTCACCATTAAACTGAAAATAGTTTTGTTCAATACAAACACTCGAAAGATTTTTTAACTGAATTTTCTATTAAATTGCTTAAAATTAATTTTAGTTCTGTGAGCGGGACTGAGGTGAACAGACTTTTAACGTTAAAGGAGATTATTTTATCGTTATTTGGTATTATTAAATTTTTTGTATTTTCAATAAATTCAAAAGATTTTTTTATGGAATATTAAATTTAAAATTTATTAATGTTGGTAAAATGTGATTTAGTTTTTTACACAATTTATAAGATGGAGTCAATACTCTATCTTATAAATGTGTCTTACATCAATGATGTAAGACACTATGGAGCGTATAGGGTTATTTACTTTGTGGATTTTCAGAAGACCATAAAGAATGGGGGCTGAAGGGTTCATAATTTTCAATTTAGACAAAAAGACCTGCTACCAATGGGTTCACCAATTTCTCCTTTGTTAGCTGAAATATTTATGTCAAACTTAGAAAATTTAATTTTTAGTAGCAATAACAGTTTAAATACACATATGTTTTATTGGACTCGATATGTAGACGATATTTTTTGTATATGGATCTGTACAGAAAAGAACCTAAGTAATTACCTTAATTTCTTAAATTCTTTTAATAGTAAAATTCAGTTCACGATGGAATCAGAGCAAAATAGTCAATCAAACTTTCTAGATATTAATATCAAAAATATCTAATACATAGACTCACGAATTTCCCTTTAGATCAAAGTGATTTTGATAGAGAATTAAATATAATTAAACAAATTAGACGAAATAACGGATACAACGAGTCAGTAATAGATAACATGGTCAAAAAAAGAATTTTTCACTGTGCCTAACAAACCTACAAAATATAGTTTTATTAATTATGTTCCGAAATATAGTAACAAAATTTCTAGAAAATTAAACAATTCAGGTATCTGTACAATAAGTGTGAACAAAACAAATATAGGAAACGTTTTGGTTAATAACAAAGAAAAGCTAAATAAAATGGATAAATCTGGTGTATATAAAATTAATTGTAAAGATTGTAATGCTGTCTATATCGGTCAAAGTGGTAGAAGCGTTGTAAACAGGGTAAAAGAACATAAACAATCTATCTTAAATAACAATAAAAATACAGGAATGTCAACACACTGTATTGAAAACAACCATTTCATAGATACTGATAACATAAATTTACTTCATTCGGAAAGAAAAGGTAAACGTTTAGATCTACTAGAACAACTAGAAATCAAAAAATCTTTCAAGTACAACCCTTGTACTACGAACGACCAGCAAAATTTCTTGAATACCCCTATAATAAACAAATTGATAAGAAGTATCCATTGATTTATATAATCAGTTTAGGTCCACTCCAAACTTTGCCATAATTAAGGATTTTAAATTAAGTTTTAAATAGATTAAGTCACAAATAGATTAAGATATAAATACTTTTAAGCACGTCGGAAACTTTAGTATTCACTATGTAATACTCTTGATAAAGGCCTAATAAGCCCAAACGTATGTAGAGTATTTATAATATATAGATTGATTCATCTAAAAGCAGTGTTTAATTTATAATTAATTTATTCAGCAGAAATTTATTATTTTCACGACAATGGCACAAAAATATAACACTTTTAATGCTATTACAATTATTATTAGTTAAATTTAACATATTTTTCTCATTTGCAACAAAAAGTTGCCAAATTTTAGAAGTTAAAAAATAAGGACCACAGTTTCCAAAATATTTCATAGAAATCACTTAAATCGTTCTAGAGGAAAAACTGAACGAACATAAAAACCATACATAGGGATGGAATTGAGAACCCACCTTCCTTTTAAAAAAAAATTAGACAGGCTAAGCGACTTTTCTCAGCGCGAGCATTCCTATATCCTGTTTCCATAAAAATGTCAAAACATTAATATTACCGTATAAAACACTCCACTCGTAGTGACTAGTAGAGGGTCCACACCTTCGAAAGCCGTCTAAATCGCCAAGTAACCCATTCCAGCAAGGTAAATAAATTTTGAGCTCGCATATCGAAAGAGGGTCCTAATGGGCATCCGAAATGGCTTGTTGGACTTTTTTTGGCGCTTGCACAACTTCTCCACAAGAAAAAAAGATGGCGGAACGTTATTTCAAGAATGTGTGTTTTTAAACATATACCTCTCACTAGAAAATTAACTACGTACGATATTGATGTGATTTTTTATATTTGTATACTACTGACATGAGCGCATATATCTATACTGTTAGAATTTCAAAATCACTTACGATTTTTTTCTAAATAAATCCTAAATCACAGGAAGCAAATTTGTGTGTTTGAATTTTCGACGTGCGATCAACTATATTAAATGTTTAAATTTTTTATATATTATATGCGAATGAAATATGGTCTAAAGATCAAAAAAGTTTTTTCAAAAAAAATTAGCTCCATATCTTTTACAATTTTTGAGTTACAGACTTTTCAAATTAAACCATAATTTAGGTCCGTGATACTCCTATTACCATGCGGCTATTATCTCACGTACTGCTATGTGGTTAATTGTAATGCATCAAGATAGTAAGCCAATACATTTTTGATATTGTGTTATTATTATTTATAATTTTACAAAAATATTAATATGTAAAATAAAACTCATTTGGCATAGTATTTATTAGATCTATAGGTTATGAAGGTGTTGTATATGGAGATATTTATTATATATACCATCATTATACAATATAGAAATAAAATATAAACACGTACACAAAACGTGTAATTTATAAGTAATAATAATAATAATATTAATGCATAATTATACACAGTTCAATAAACATTGACAAAGCACTACTAGACTAGTAAGAATTACTGTCTGTTAAACACTGCTCTGTATTATTTCTGCCCTTAAAACAATAATTGTAGGAAAGGCCACATGCACAGAACAGAACATCAACATTTTTAGTCACACTCTACTTTACAATTCCACTTTTTGTTTTTTTTTTAACCACTTGTGGTTTTTTGTCATCATTTGTGGGCTTATTTGGTTATTCTCTATCAGATATCCAAATTTTCTGGAAGAGTGTGATGTGTTTTCTTAACCGTTTTTCAAGTCACCGAGGTAATTTGTTTAAAATCCAGAATTTTGTGTTAGGTAAGGAAAGTATAGGAGAATCTAAACCACTTCTTGTGAATAATTTTTACAATTAAAATTATTTTGCAGTAAGCAGGGTTAACCCTGCTTCGCTAAGTACTTCAGTTGCAAGCTAAGCTAAGCATACCAAACTGCTAGACTTAATGACCGTTTCAAATGCAGTAAGTAAGCTTTCTTGTAGGACTTAGCGAAAGTATGTCTAATAACTTTATGAAAAATAAATGCTACCTTGGTGAATCTAATTAAACTCACTATGGCCATACAGATTCACATAGGTCTTATGACCATCTTCAATGACACGATCACCAATTGCATCGCAGTTATCTCCAAGATTAGTCAAACTGTTTAGATGGCCTGTTTGATTTAAGGCAACTGTAACTGCTCACTTTTTCCCCTTCGGAAAGAATAACTGACAGGTCACACAATACATAGACTGCCAATAAACAATATTTACAATATTTTCTTCTTCATGTTTTTCACCTAATTATTTGTTGGTTTCGTGAATACTATAAAATACCCTTTGTTGTCGTATACCCACAAAACTTTTGTAGTTTTTCTATTTTGGAAAAATTAAACATACCTTTCGTAAATATTATTGTGTTCGTTTGCTCATGGCTGCACTTCAAATTTTATGCTAGGCGTGAGGAATCCAAGTTCACATTGTTGGGCAACATTTGTCCTTATTTACTCCAATATTCAGGGCTTGTTTTCTTAAGTCATATCGAAGTTTAGGTCAATTTTTATTTTTAAACTCAATTTATTAAAACTTATTGACGATTTCGTACTCTATTTGCAAGTCTAGATATACTGTCCTAAACCAAAATGACGTAACTTAAAATTTCCTAAGCAAATTGGACGTACTTCAAAGTTTCTTTGTTAAATGACCGGCTTTTCTCAATAATCAATAAACCATTATTTTTGCATCTGCCTCATAGAATTAAATTCAAAAATAGAATGAAACTATTTAAAAAAATAAGATGTGCTGAGATTAGCGGCATAAAATGTCAAATATCTCAAGAAGAGCGTATAATGAAGTACGTCATTTTGGCTTAGGACGGCAGTATATTACATGTAACAAATTACATCATAATTTAAAACCACGTATTTATTGCACCGAAATAATTGTTTAATAATTTTCAGACAATGAGTGATCTAATGATCAAGAATAATATAACACCTAAATCAAATTAGGTATTAGACTAATATATGATCTATCAACAATTGCACAGAACGAGCCCTGCCGTAGCTGTCACGTTGCGCGCTAATAACAAGACATTATTACGGTTGAATTTAAAAATCCGTATCTCGAAAACTGTATAAGATATCGAGCTAATTTTTTTTGCAAAAACTTTTTTGATCTTTAGACCATATTTCATTCGTATGTAATAGATACAAAATTCGAATATTTAATATAGTTGCCCGCACGTCGAAATTTCAAACACACAAAATTCGTTCATGTGATTTTGGATTTATTTAGAAAAAAACCGTAAGTGATTTTGAAGGTCTATTAGTACAGATAGATGCGCTCGTGTTTGTAGTATATAGATATAAAAAATCAGATTGATATCGCAAGTAGTTAATTTTTTAGGAAGAGGTAAACGTTTAAAAACACAAATTCTTGAAATAACATTCGGCCATGTTTTTTTCTTGTGGAGAAGTTGCGCAAGCGCCAACAAAAGTCCAACAAGCCATTTCTGATGCCCCTAAGGACCCTCTTCCTGAATTCGTTTCCAAAAATCATTTACCTTGTTGGAATGGGTCATTTCAATTTTTAAAGCTTTGGACCCCTTACTACAGACAACAGCGGAATTAAATGCACGTAGTACACATGAAGCACATAAATTCACCGTTGATAAGAATGCGTGACTTTAATTACAAGAAGAATCCAACATGTTGCATGTTTTCCTTTTCGGTTAATTTCAGATTTATGCTCAATTTACTTTTGGAAGGTTACCAGGAATTCACGCATACTTTATTAATTTGCATTACAGAGTTGCATAACGTTATGCCAACTATAATTCGTTCGAGTTTGAAGATTAAAGGAGACAAGTTAAAAAATCGCGTTTCCGTCTTCATATTAATCAAAGCTCGTCGCCTAGGATAAACAAGTAAAAACACTTGTAATACCTTAGAAATATATTGCACTTAGTGTACACAAAGTAACCTCGCAGAATATTTATAGCCTATCAATAATAATGGGAACCTAATGTTTATTAGAAACGTAATATATTGTGAAGACGAACATTATTTATCTGCATACAGGGTGTCTCGTAGTAATGAGAGAAAAGCAGATTTATCGATTTAACAAGTGAAACTTGCGGACGGTTTTCTCTTTTTTTTTAATTAAAATTTCATCTGCAACAGAATTTTAATATACAGGGTATTAATGATAATTTCACGCATTCCTTTAATTATACCAAGATCTTTGAGGCCCCAGTGTATACTATTATTTATTCTGGGGTAAAGAATTTAGTTTCCACTCATCAACACGGTTTTATGGAGAAACGTTCTACAGTAACAAACCTAGCTTATTTAACTCAGTTTGTCTCCGAATCACTGGACAACAGAGGTGAAGTAGATGTGGCTTACACTGACTTTTCAAAAGTCTTTGACCATGTAGACCACAATTTATAATTGAAAAATTAAATTTTATCGGTTTTAGTAATTTAGTATTAAATTTCTTTGTACCATATTTAGAGAACCGGTTACAATATGTTCAATATAATGGTTTTAAGTAAAATACTTACCTAGCAACATCAGGGGTACCTCAAGGTTCAAATTTGGTGCCATTTTTGTTTGTTATATTTATAAATGATTGATGTGGTGTTATAGCCCGGGAGGCAGCGACAGATTTTTCGCGTTAATATCAATAAAGCTAGATTTTTTCCAAGTTTCCGAGTTTAGATAGTATCTATAATGAAGGTGCAATTCTACCAAACTCTTAGTGGTGCATAAATAGGAAAAAAATTAAGCATTTATAATATCGTTTTTTGAATTGTCACGAATTGTCAAAAAATGATTCGCCTTTGCTCCTGCCGGCCCCAATTTTCGATTTTCACCTCCCGATTCATGTTGTACGGTCATTGCCGACCTTCTCCTCACCATCGAGACATAGAACGCGTCTCCGATCGCCGTATTTGTTCAGTTCTTACGTTTGAAAAATTAACTTGCGGTCGTGCTAATCGGCGACTATTTTTAAGTGGTTTCCCGAGTTCGAAACTCGCACGGGGATATTTTTTTTTTCGTTTTCAATTTTTTGGCACATATTTTTGATTCTGTAATTGCGATATGCTCCGTTCTATTGCATTTCTCGGAGAAGTTTTGAATTTTCCGCCGTGGAATATTAATCTGCGCTATTTGGATTAAAAATCACATTCTACCTCCTCTATAGGGTGGATAAATCTTTGGTAGACGTTGCAAAAGCGGCAATACGTAGTCAAATCACGACAATTATATTCCTTATTAGTATTAATGAACAGACAGTATGTTTATAGATCTGTTGATAAGCTTTTATTTACTCCATTATATTATACATTTCGGTAAGGAAATTTCTGATTTTTAATCGAAATAGTGCAGATTAATATACCGCGGCGGAAAATGCGAAACTTTTCAGAGAAATGCAATAGAACGGAGCGAATAGCAATTATTGAATCAAAAATATCTGCCAAAAAATTGAAAACGAAAAAAAAAGTATCCCCGGGCGGGATTCGAACTCGGGAAACCACTTAAAAATAGTCGCCAATTAGCACGACCGCAATACGGCGATCAGAGACCTGTTCTATGTCTCGATGGCGAGGAGAAGGTCGGCAATGACCGTACAATGTGAATCGCGAGGTGAAAATCGAAAATTGAGGCCGGCCGGAGCGAAGGCGAATCATCATTTTTTGACAATTCGTGACAATTCGAAAAACGAAATTATCGTCCATCTATTTTTTTTCTTTAATTTTTTACTCATTTATACACCACTAACAGTCAGTTTTTTAATGTTGAGTTAAAGTTCGAGTTAGATAACTCTTACTCGCACCTTAACTCGGGGCTAAATTCGAGTTAACGTTACAACTGTTTTTCATTACTATTTCTCATTCGAGTTAATTAACTCGAATTGTGTCAAATATTTTGTTATGTTGACATGAGAAGTATGAATTTTAACCGTATATTCGGAATTTTACACAAGTATTCTAATGTCTTCTATAGTTCTGTGATGTTAAAAATGTTACATTAACCTAACTTTCTGTGATATTATTTGTAAAATGTAATATTTATATATTTGTTTATACAATTTATTTTAACGAGGTCACTTTAATGATGGTCTGTTGATCGGCAATAGTGGCTATCCTGTGAAACTCTACCTTATGACGCCTCTTGTGTGGATCAGAAATAATGTTGAGAATTTATTTAATTAATCCCACATCAGAACGAGAAACACAGTGGAGAGGAGCATTAGCACTAAGGCTGCGCCTTAAAATGGATACCATACAGACAGTTGCGGCTACAACAATTCTCCACAACATAGCATGCGATGAGAGGAAACCAGTTCCCTCATGTAAAATAAACATTGCATGTTAATATTTATACAACACAAGATAACAAATACATATTCGTAGAATACGAAATAATATATTGCACTTCTTTTAATATATTATCTACAGTTCTTGGAGGCAAATGAAATCGCGCAAAAAAAATCGTGTCGATCCCATTCTTCCATGTGGTTTGGCCTATATCTGATTACCTTGGGACTTCTAGCCTTTTCATCACTGCTGTAAGCATTTACATTAAAATCATAATCCATGATGTGTTTGAAAAATATCATAATTTATTTACACCATAAAATAATTTTAGGTTAGTTTTAAGCCGAAATTTGTAATTAACTCACACCTCGTCTAGAGTTATCTTAACCTCGATTTAACTCGAGGTTTCAAGTTAACTCGCATTTGAAATACACAACAGTGCGCTTAATCCAGAGTTAACTCTAGTACAAGAGTTAACTCGACATTGAAAAACTGGCTGTTAGAGATTAGTAGAATTGCACCTTCATTATAGATACTATCTAAACTCTCTTTGGAAAAAAATCTAGCTTTATAGAAATGATTTCACGAAAACTGTCGCTGCCTCCCGGGCTATTATGTTAGATTGTGAAAAACGTTTATTTGCCTTTAATGATTTTAAAATATTTAGTGAAATTAACCGTTTGGAGAACTGCCTAACTTCTGATAAATTAGATATGAACGCATCAAAATGCAAGGTAGTAACGTAAAATAAGTTTTATAGAGTTTTTGTATGCGTTTATTGACATGAAACTGTCAAAAGCTGAATAACTAAGGACCTGGAAGTATGATTCGACTCTAGCCTGGACTTTACAGAACATATAATCTCATCTACAAATTCGGCACTAAAATTACTAGGCTTTATAACAAGAAATTGTAAACATTCTCTAATGTAGATGCACTCAAAACGTTGTAATTCTCAATGGTACGGTCAAAACTTTAGTATGGTGTGATAATTTGGAACCCAATTTATAATTTAAATATACAGGAAATTATGCTTTTTAATGTTTCAAAAAGTTTTATTAAAACTCTACACGTGTTTCGGCTTATTAGGCCTTTATCAAGAGTACGAGATATTAAACATTAAAAAGCATAATTTCCTGTATATTTAAATTATTGAAGAATGTTTCACAAGGAACCAACCGTAGAATCAACCCAATGTACCAATTTATAACGTTTACTCACAAGCAGTAGAGAAAATTCAACGAATATTTATGAAATTTTCAGAATTAACACGAACTATCCAGAGCAGGGATATCCAGTCACTCTGTTACTGCCAAGATTACACATGAAATCGTTAGAGAACAGAAGAATAGTAATTACTTTAGTATTACTTTATATAAACTACTTAACCATTTAATTGAGTGTCCAACACTACTACTATCAAAAATTAATTTTAGAATTTTCTATTTTATTGTCCCAATAACCGTACAAACATTCTCAAAAAGTCTCCCATTTACTCTATTATCGAACTATATGACAAGCTTAGCAATCAGTGTGATATATTTAGCACACGTTTAAGTCAGTACATCAAGATCGTTACAGCAGTTTATTGAAATCATCAGTATTGTTTTGATTCTAATATTGTTTTTAATAATAATTTGATTGATTGTTTTTTACAAGTCATGCTATAATGATGTTATTATTATTCTCTAGTATGTATTAGTTACTGCATAGACAGTGGTTTTTCCTAGCATAGTTCTTAGTATTATCATGTGTGACGGACATTCTCCTGTAATTGGATTATTCTGTTCGGCAATAAATCTATTATTATTATTATTATTATTATTAATTACGTGATAGAGGCAATATTATGAACCCAAATGTCATTAGTTATTAGTTTCAGAATTATTACAATGACGGATGGTTTGCCAAACGGAAAGGGAAGATAGGTGAAGCATTTGAACCATATTTAGCCCCAATGACTTCTATGTAAAGGCTCATGGTTTTCAAAATATTAATGTTTATTTGTTATTTTTGAAAGTTTCCAAAATTCAGCATTTCAACGGTTATAACTCATTTTTTATAGTTCTAACAGATAACAATAATTTATATATGTGTCTTTAATATGTCTTTGTTCCAAGTAGATAAAGGAAAAATAAATTAAAAGCTAACAAAGTCTCCACAATGGGTAGAAATTTTCTTAACATAAAAATTTGCATTGCAAAAAAAAAAAAGAAAGAGCAATCAAGATGTTCATCTGCTTTTAAAATGTTCTCTAATCTATACCTTCTGTAATATTCCTACAAACTTTTAAATAACTTGATAAAATCGTACTTGTTCGCAAGGAACTCTGAGCTACTCTAACAATTACAATGTAAGTAAACTTATTCACACCGTTTCCCTTTGGCAAACCCTCCGCCAAACAACCTGTACATGTAGTTTTGATTGAATCAATTTGAATCATATAAAACCGTGTTTGCAAGGAAAGCATCAATTGCATTAATTATTTCCCTTACGAACATTTTTATTTGTTTGTTACAATCCGAATTATCCCCATCAATGAAATCCCAAGCAATATGTTCTACGTTATTGAAAAATATGTGTTTGCCTTGAGCAGTTATTGCTCTACATTGGTTTACCTGTGTTTAGATATATTTTTATTCAAAATTAGGTTTAAAATTAATGTTAACACAATGTCCCTCAGCCTAACTGCCTCTCACATACAGATTTGTTACGTAACTCAGAATAGAATGGACAAGATTCGATACAATGTTGCACTAATAACAATAATTACTCTCAAAGCACTGACATGGCATACAGCCTGCCCGCGGGCCCACACGCACACGGCCATCCTGTCATACTTAATGCCAACTTGCATGATGTAGTCACTTGAAACGCAAGGAAATGGAATCAAAGTTGTGGCAACACACCTGTACGAATTTCAAGTTTCTAATTTCTGCATGTACTTAGCAACTGCTGTAAATCATCGAGTTTACAACGCCTGGCCAGGCAAATTACCTATTGGGTTATAAATCAAGATGTAAGGCAATAGTCCGTCTCAAGGCTGGTATAGATTTGTGCTTTAAAAATTCTGCCATGAATTTAAATATTATTATGTGTTTATTTATGGATAAGCAGGCCATGATCCTCAAATAGCCACAGAGTCAATCGCAAACGTAAAATGTTTAGTGTGATAACTAGAACCCGGAATTATATTACTTTTATTTATTGTTTAGATTGTATCATAACATCCTTTAACTCTTCCTTTGATATAGAATTCACAGACGTTAAAGTTATTTATAATAATAATAATAATAATAATAATAATAATAATAATTTCCCAGTAAACACTGTTGTATAATATTTACGTAATTATTATATTCTTACTTTAATTCCCTTGTAGCATTTTACATAATATGTGAGTTAAATTCACGTATGAATGTAACATAAAATGTCCGCAACATGTGTACATAATTTTTATGTAAATAATATATTACTTTATTATGTAAAAGTTATAGAACACTTTTACATAAAAAATACATTACATTATTATGTAAACTTTATATAACCCTTTTATATAAGAAATACTTACATGCTTGAATCGTTAACTATACATTTTTTTCACTTGAGGATATTATTTCGTCTTTTGGTTTTTGTTCATTTTACGTATCTATTAATTAGGAATGGTTCGATATTTATACACATAATTAACGCTGCAACTGAATTTTAAACACTTACCTTGAAAAATCCGCGGGCTGTGGGATTTGAACCGTCGTCCTCTCGCTTGGCAGCACAGTACGCTGCCTCTGGGTTATTGTCCTTCATGTGAATTTTGCTTTGAAGAGGGTATTTAAAATTGGCAATTGAGTATCCGGTTTAAGCATAATATTCCCTTTTAGCCTTAACCGTACAATTTCTGCATTAATAAAATCAAGTGCAGTAGCTTTCAACACTTATGGTGCGAAAAAGTGAATGTTATTCAAATAAGCAATGGATTTGATGTTCATATGGATGATAAAAATTATTTAAAAATATTCCTTCATGGAGGGAAATTGGATACTTTAAAATTAAATTTAGAAAAAAATCAGTTTTCATTTAATGTAGATGACGGTACTCCTATTTGCATTATAGTCAAAGATTACAGACTTAATTTTCTAATGCTTGCTGTAGTGGTAATAGAATGCAATTTTAATAATCGTTTTAATTCTCCCTCTGCTTTGAAATACATATATACATATACAGGGTGTAATTAGTTTCATGGCATTAAAAAAAAGCTGGTAATAGGGACCGACTAGACTAACAAAAAACCTGTATGACTTTTTTCTCTAGGGAGACTTTGAAAAAACTGACCTGGGTTTACATTTTTAATGTTAAGGTAGAAAACTTTTTGGGAACCACTGTTTTTCAGGGTCAATGGATCAATAGTTCCGAATATTAGAAATAATAAGGTATATAATATAGGTAGAAGTGCGGCATTTTCATGGGATTATTTGTACCGAACTTTTTGTACCACTAATTATGAAAGTGTAAATAATTCCTTCTCATTCGGCACAACGCAAGCATAGCATGGCCGCAGGGGTAAATAGGATTTGTTTACATGTGTTTTTTAATTTGGAACAAAGTTATTGTAGCTTTTATTGTCGTTTATAAGAATTTATAAAATTTAAAAGTGGTTTATTAACATTTGTAACATTGCCTTAAAAGATTAAAATATTAGTAATTATTTTATGAAATTGGAAAATGAACAGTTAGACGTCCGAGATACGATAACAGAAAATAATTGTGTATTTTAAGTTAGGAAAAAATCTGATTTTTTAACGGATTGAGCGCATAATTTTTTCCAATCAGGTATCGAAAACTAAAAATCGAGTCTTTAGACTCTATGAAAATCAATGTAAACATTAATAAATAGATCAAAATAAGACAGCGAATAATAATAATTAATAATAATAATAATCATACCTTTAATGCCCAATAGGTAACACCCAATAACTGAACAATTCTTTTGAATTTTTCACAAAAATTGTTCGAAATGACCTCCATCTCCACGTATACACATTTCGGCACGTCGAACTAAGGACATACGCACTTCGTTCAATACTTTTGGTAAATTAGGATCATTTTGTATTATTTCTATACACATTAAAATACGTTGTTGCAATTGTTCTGAAGTGTCAATTGGATCACGCTAACCCAGAGATTTAAAATGCCCCCAAAAATAAAGCTCCATCGGATTTAAGTCGGGCGATCTAGCAGGCCATGGTACTGGTCCGCCACGTCCAATCCATGGTTGAGGAAACTTTCTGCTTAAAAAATCTTGAACAGCCAAACTTAAATGGACTGGCGCGCCATCGTGCAAATACCACATTCTTCTGCGCGTAGCCAAGGGTACATTTTCCAGCAATGTTTGTTGCAAAAAATTTAAGTATACATCACCATTTAATCTAGCGAGTAATTCTATAGGTCCAATTATTTCATTACCGCAAATTCCTGCCCACAAATTAACGCTGAACCATCGTTGAAATACACCCTTCTTATTACACGTGGATTTTCGTCTGCCCAATAGTGCATATTTTTAAATTTAAACACTCCATTTCTGGTAAAACACGACTCATCGGAGAAATACAGAACGTTTCAAAAATCCTCGTTTGCCGCGTATTTTCTTAAAATCCACCTACAAAATTGCATTCGCTCTGCAAAATCTTGAGGTTCTAGTGCTTGGACACGTTGATAGTGATAGGGATGTAAGTTCATATCTCTCAATGTCCTCCATACCACAAAATGGGATACTTCCACACGGTTCGCGATATCGCGGGTGCTTAAAGTTGGATCCTCTTCTACAAGTTCCAAAATTTGAACCTCTGCGTCAATTACCATTTCTTCACGTTGTGGACCTCGTTCTCCTCCATGTCCATCGAGGCGACCTGTTTCTCGAAGACGCTGGTCAATACCAACAAATGTACGAGCACAATGATGACGTCGATTGGGGAACCTTAAACGATAAAGCTCTTCCGCGCCAGCTGTATTTCCACCACTTTCTCCACACACCAAGTGCATATCCGCGAGCTCTGGATAAGTGTAATCTCCCATAATGTCCAAAATCCGCGTTTTAAAACACCACACTAAACTGTGATTTAACGTTATCAATAAAGAAAACAAAAAGAAAAACTTTGTCCAAAATTCAAAAAGTAACACAAAAAGCACGAACGAGAAGTAGTGTCTTATGTAACGAATTACTAACGACTTGAACGATAAGTCAATAAAGTAAATCTTAACATAAGTGGCACAAAGTCAAGGAACGGCTAGGTCGCGCGCCGTGTGTGCGTTATTTACCAAGTAAGGACACAAACTGAAATTGTTACTTGAGAATATTACAAGGGAGAGTATAGCACTCCCAATAGGATAATTTGGCCGCGAAGAAACAAAAAACATGGCGGTGTCCTCTGTTGGTCGCTTTCATATACCTATTAACTATATACTGGTAACACGCTATAAGCCACTATGTACGGAATTGAGACTAGAGAAGGAGATAGCTTTCCATCTCTATGGAGAACTTGGGACCCAACGCGCACGCTCCGACGACACAAGCGCGCTTTGTAATAGGTCAGTGGCCATGTGGCCAATTTCTCCGATTAGATTGTGACCATTTGCCTTGTATATTCAGTTGAACGGTCACAATCTCGCGTCACTAAGGCATGCGCACCATACCCAGAGTACTCTTAAAGGATAGAGAGACAGGCTTTCCTTGGCGTCAAGTTACGAACGAAACTCATAGTATATAGTTAATATGTATATGGTCGCTTTTAACTGCTTCGTCGGCATGCTTTTTGATGATCTCTTAGACGCACCATACTTACTTGCAGGAGTATGCCAGCAGTTCTCAAACTATGTTATTAATTATTTTGTCAATTTTTTTTCTCTCCAAAACTATAAGCTTTAGACCCCATGTTATATAAGGTTTTTTTTGTTTGTCTTTTCGTTCCCTACCACCAGTTTTTTTTAATGACATGAAACTAATTACACCCTGTATAAGCATTTTTTATGTCTAAGTACCATAATAGAACCTAAAAAATACAGTATCATTTTCAGCATTAAGAAAGTTTTTTTTGCATATAATCAGCAACAGGTATATCGATTGCTTTTCAGATACCAATTTTTTCCAGTTTTACCCTCAATACACTTTAGCACTTAAGCTCATAGACAAATGACTACACCTTCGCAGGCACGTGTCCGCCTATTTTTGTAAACTTTATTATGTTAAATTCTCGACTTAAACATATGGTTTTCATATATTTTAGTAGATTTGCGTATTATATCTGGTATTTAATAAAACTGTCAGTTGTATAAAAATAACTCTTTAAATTGGGGTTTCGAGATCTAGAAAATGGGGCATAAATCCTAAATCACCTAGGAAATATTTATTTTTGAGAAAAATTAGATATAAAGTGAGAGTCGGTTCTTTGAACTTTAGTACGTGCGAATATTTTAGATCTGAGAAATCGCTTGCTAATGTTTAACAAATTAAAAAAACTGCCAAGGCAGTGGGTTTGCTAAAACATCCTTATTTTTCTTTTCGCAGAAATACTTCTTCATTCTCGCCATAATGTGTCTATATCAATTTTGTTTATTGGTTTCCTAAGAACGTAGCATTAATTCGGGAGGCTACTTATAAAGAAAAATGATTCACATGAGCATTTTTTTTCAAAAACACATCATTTCCTGTATACAGAATATTGAAGATTCTTTTCTTTCTGGAACTTTCTGCCAAGTATGTCTTCATTTCTAAATAACGTTCGAGTAATAACGTTATTTCAAACCATATATGTATATATTTTTCCTGTTTTTCTATTCGTAAGTAATTTCAGTTCTCTGTTCCTTCGAATGTTTATATTGTTTTATTATTACATATTTTTATTGAAATGTGTCTTTGTAAATCTAACTCATTTTTGTACAATATATGTCAGAAACAAACTAATATACAGGGTAGTGCAATGCAGGTTTTCACGGCCGTTGTCCAATGAAGTAGTTTCTTCCGGGTTTTGCCGCGGTCGTCGAACTTGACTTGACGTTTCGCTGATCATGCTGTCAGCTTCTTCAGAAGGGTTCCAAAGACTGAAGTTGTTGAGTTCGGCTCCTCGTTATATACCTGGGCGCTGCTACGCTTGGTTGCACATTCGTCGTGCTCCGTTGATCGTGACCGATTACATTACTGGTACTTGGCAAAGCTAGTCTCCATGTATTGCTTAGTCGATACCCATCTTCTCTGTTAAAATTGTTCTTATTTTTCATAATTTCCAGTGATTCCCGAATAATTCTTGGGTGATAACGTGCACTTCTGTCCAATATTCTAACGTTCTCGTATTTGATCTTATGGTTCTCATTATGATGAACATGTTCTGCTACAGCCGACTTATCTGTGTATCCGAGTCTAGTATATCTCTGATGTTCCTTGATTCTGCACTGGATACTTCGCCCTGTTTGTCCGATGTAACTTTTTCCGCATATACAGTCCAACTGGTAAACACCTTTCGTCAACAGTTTAGGGATGGGGTCCTTGTTTGAGGGAAGCAACTGTTGTATTTTCTTCACTGTTCGAAAACGTACACCTATTTTCTTTTTTTATTGAATTCTTCTTAGCCTATCCGTGATTCCGGCGACGAATGGTAAGCACGCATATGTTGTAGATTGTTCCTTTTTCTTCCTCAGTTATTGTTCTTATCTGTCTATTAATGCAACGAATTATTAATAGACAGATAAGAACAATAACTGAAGAAAAGGACCACCTTCAACATATGCGTGCTTACCATTCGTCGCCGGAGTCACGGATAGGCTAAGAAGAATTCTATCAAAAAAGAAAATAGGTGTACGTTTTCGAACAGTGAAGAAAATACAACAGTTGCTTCCCTCAAACAAGGACCCCATCCCTAAACTGTTGACGAAAGGTGTTTACCAGTTGGACTGTATATGCGGAAAAAGTTACATTGGACAAACAGGGCGAAGTATCCAGTGCAGAATCAAGGAACATCAGAGATATACTAGACTCGGATACACAGATAAGTCGGCTGTAGCAGAACATGTTCATCATAATGAGAACCATAAGATCAAATACGAGAACGTTAGAATATTGGACAGAAGTGCACGTTATCACCCAAGAATTATTCGGGAATCACTGGAAATTATGAAAAATAAGAACAATTTTAACAGAGAAGATGGGTATCGACTAAGCAATACATGGAGACTAGCTTTGCCAAGTACCAGTAATGTAATCGGTCACGATCAACGGAGCACGACGAATGTGCAACCAAGCGTAGCAGCGCCCAGGTACATAACGAGGAGCCGAACTCAACAACTTCAGTCTTTGGAACCCTTCTGAAGAAGCTGACAGCATGATCAGCGAAACGTCAAGTCAAGTTCGACGATCGTGGCAAAACCCGGAAGAAACTACTTCATTAATATACAGGGTGTGCAAAATATTCTCTCAGGTCTCTTTCTCATAACTCGCCATAAAAAGTTTTTTTTATCGCGAGATAGGACACTTCCACCGTAAATAGTTATTTACCTGTGGAACGGTTAATAAAACAAAGAGGCTCCCTGCGGAGAGCGAATGTACATAAGTCTTGGTAAGTCTTGGCAGACAAATGAAGTGAACGCAAATGGGCATAAGGAGGTGCACACTGCTAGATTCGGAAACAGAGGAAACGGAAGATTTGGAGGAAGAATAAATAAGGAGATGATGATGTATGGAAACTTAGAAGAAGTATGGAAACTGAAAAGAAGCAACTCACAAACACCTACACTTCCCATCCTATATTCCTAACCCAAGCGTCATGTAGCTCTCGCTGCTGACAACAAGCATGTTACATGTCCAACCCGGCGTATGCAGCCGGTTCTGCGGTATATAAGACATCCGAGGTTTAGGTCCGACACGCGGTTTGGCCGTCCTTTGGGCGCGTTCGGTGGACGACCAAGCTGCGTGTAGGAATGAACCTCCGTGAATGGCCGGTATCTGCAGCAATGCTCACCTTACGCTAGCAAATCAATCAATATATGTGTTGTTCCCATCCTGTAAATAGTCCGGTACTGTTAGATGGTGTGTGAATAAAATAATAATAACTGAATTAAATTTAAAATTTAAAAAACCTCTGACACAATGAAACCTGAAGATCTTGAAAACGGCATAGCCGATTTCCACCAGGCATGGCTCAAAACCATCTCGCAAGTACCAGCTTTTGAAACAAAAGACTGCTTTGAAATCGGTTCAGCCCTCTTGGAGTAACGATGCCACAGGCAGACACACACAAACAAGGTTTTCCAACTTATTACACCCCTAGTTTCGCATCGGGGGTAAAAATTACTATATATATCTCAAATGTCGCTAGTTTGAAATATCGTCCTAATATTAAACATGTATCATCGATACAGCGCAGCTATTTAGATCATCCGTATGACAAGGCATTACTGTTGCGTAATATTTTTTAGATTTTTGTCATACCTGATTATTATTTTCAATATTTATTAAAAAAGTTCTGTCAAAAAAAACTTCAGGTTATTCATTTTTTAAAAGAACCTCTTTGATAAAACCTCACTTATTGTTTAGTATCTCATTATTAGAAGAAGTTACTTAGGTCCTATCATACAAACATTTTATAACAACGCCTTTTACATGCATCGACTGACTCGAGTTAAAATTTAAATGTCTGTTGGTATGATTTTGTTTTCTACAAATAATCCCGTCATTTTAGCATGAAAAATCTGAAAACCCCCAAAAAAAGGTACAGGGTCAATTGACTTCATCTTTGTTGCAAAGAGTTCAGAAAGGCATTTAGAAGAAACATTACCTTTTTTTTGGCGTCAAGCTCTGGTTTCATTTTTTTCCATTAATTGGCCAATATTAATGGCCTTTTTAATTAAATTAATTGAAAAATTTATTATCATACACAATATGCAATAGAACTAGACGAAAATGGTTACTCGGGTGTTTTTGGGGTCGCTGATTACAAATCTGAAGTACAATTTGGGGAATTAATAATAATAATAATAATAATAATAAAATGAAAAAATATAAATGTAAATATGAATAGTAGACAAAAATATAACTGTATAAAACATTAGGATATAATACTAATATAGTCAAAAACAAACAAATAAATAATATGATTGTATTAAATACTAGGACATAATTCTAGTATAGTCAAATATGTGTAAATGACATAATCCTAATATCGTTTGTGTAATATGGTACAAGACAATTAATTCAAGTACACTAACAAAGAACAAACATTAATCTAAATTTATACATATTTAAACTCTGACACATTATAGTAAGCACTGGCCAAAAGATGCTTTCTTAACTTTGCTTTGAATTGTCTGTTTGGTAAAGATTTCAATTCTTGTGGTAAAGAGTTAAATAGAGCAATACCAAAATTGTTTCCTTTTGTTGACTCTAATCTCTCAGAAGGTGTTTGTATGTCATTGCGATTACGAGTATTATATTCATGATTATCGCTATTTCTAGCATATTCGCTCAAATTCTCCTTTATGTGAAGTAAATTACAAGAAATAATTTCGGAAGGCAAAGTTAATATATTGAATGTTATGAACCAGGATTGGCAACTTTCAAGTTGACTCAAACCAGCCAGAGCTCTAATTGCTCTCTTTTGAATAATAAAAATGCTATGTACCTGGTTGGATGTACCCCAGTTTATCAATCCATATGCCAAGGCACTATGGAACAAAGCATGATATGCAACAAGTGCTGCGTCTAGATTAACTCTATTTTTTATTTGTCTCATGGCATATACTTTTTTGTACATTTTACTTGTTAGGTCATTAATATGTGGAGGCCAACTTAATCTATTGTCTAATGTTAATCCCAGAAATTTTATAGTCTGGAGGTTATTTTTCTTGTGTGTGTTTTGTTGGCGTTTAAACATAATTAGTTGGCATTAAACCAGTCAGAAGACTTGGTTAAAATGTTGGTTTGCAAATCAACAACATTAGTACCAGTGTCTCTCAAGTCTCCTGCGAAAGCAGGGTCGTCTGCAAAAAGAACAGTTAATGCTGAATGAGCATTAGGTAAGTCATTAATATAAATTAAAAATAGCTGCGGTCCTAGTACACTACCCTGCGGCACACCGTGTTCCACTGCTAGCATGTTGCTAAGTTTATCATTAAACCACACACATTGATATCTGTCCGATAAATACGATGACATCAATTTAAGAACTACACACTTAAAACCATAAAATTCTAATTTATACAATAAAATTTCTTTGTTAACGCAATCAAATGCTTTGCTTAAGTCTAGGAAAGTTGCTAATGTTGAGTTAAAATTCTCAAAGTCCTCGCTAATGATATTAACAAGCTCCCAAACAGCTTGTGAGGTATTTTTACCTTTCCTGAGCCCAAATTGTTTATTTGTAAGAATATTATGTGATTCTAGAAAATTAATTATTCTTAAGGCAATAATTTTTCAGACTTTGGCTAGAATAGGGAGTAAAGCAATTGGCCTATAGCAGGATACGTCCTGAATATCACCTGCTTTAAACAGTGGAATAGTTTTTGCCTTTTTAAATTTATTTGAAAATGTACCTGTCACAAACATGATATTAATTATGTAAGTTAGTGGTCCAGATAAATATTCTATATTTTCTTTGTACATGTCTACTGAGTAATTGTATAGGTTGGTAGCCCTGGAATTTTTCATAGACCGTAATACATTTTGTACTTCTGTTTCCAAAACCGAATAAATTAAAACTGAGTTATTATACATTTTGTTGCCATTCTGTAGATATTCCACATGGGTAGAATGGGATTTAGGTATCTTATTAACTAATTCCTTCGCTATTTGAGTGAAAAAAATATAGCTTGCAGGTGACATTGTGGTTGCTTCGTTCTTATTGCTTTTTTTGTGCTTTTATTAATAATATTCCGAATAGTTTTTTGTGTATTGTTTGACTCAAAAATCACCCTGTTTATTTCTTTAATTTAATAATAAGTTGTTCATATTCGTATTTGTTTTGTTTTACTTCAGTTCTTATTACATCACTATTCGGTAATGGTTCTATAATATTATTCAATCGAAAAAATGCTGCTTTTTTGCTATCACTTCTGGATTTGTATAAATATTTCTTAAATTATTGTTAGCCTTTACTCTCACTGAAATTTGAGGGAAAGATAAAGCATGGTAATAGTTTATCACGTTATAAAAAATATCAACTGCCTTCCCTGGGTTTGATTCAAATTCAAAATGGCGGACCGGAAATCGAGACATTTTCTAGAAGAAATGAGAATGGATATCTTTACCTTAAGAATCTGTACTCGGGGATTTTCGAGGTCACTTGTTTCAATTGTATTTCTTAAAACATCTAAAAACTGTAGTTTATGTATACTTTTTACTTCCTAACATTTACCCATTATATTGAAGATATCTCCATGAACCAACATCTTAGGAATGTTGACTCTATACATGGATATACTGATGTACTCACTGTACTCCTGGAGTGTTAGAAACCGATGTTCTTCCAGATATTGTGTACAATACTGTCAAGAATCTTTGGAAATCATGATTCCGATGATATTGACGACCAGCGTAGTGGGAACAAAAAACAGGTTACTGCACAAAATCCACATTTTGGTACTTAATTTGCAAAATTAAGGGTAGTTCCTAACCTCAAGGAATTTTCATTCATTCTCATCATTAGTAATGTGTTTTTTCTAACTCCCAAATACCAAATATTTAAAAAACAAATCGGGTCATTCACCTTTTGTTGGAACTCGAATAAGGTTTCCCTTACGCACTGACACTACTTAGAAAAGAATTTGACAGCGGGACCAAATTAATTTTAAAATTACAGGTCCATAAATTAAGATAGTTGATCCTCGTTGGAGTATATATGACACAATTGTTGGCGTTAGCTTTTGTTGGATATTTTCTCTTGACCCGTTTGGCTATCAGCCTAGGTTAATGTTTGTTCTCTAGGTCATGTCTAATGTTAAAAATAAAAATCTCTGTCGCCGTATATCAACAGGAATTTGATCACATACCTTTCGTGAAAATTATTAAACTCGGGAAAGAGGCTATTTTCAACCACGGTATTTTAAAATATTTTACGTTCTAATTATACAATTTATTTAATAAAATCGAATATCGAGTATTTGGGGAAGTATATCTTATAGGCAGAGATTACTAACTAATTGAAAAATGTTATTTTGGATATTTATCACATAACTTTCATGTGCACAATGTCTAATACTTAGTATGAAGAAACAATAAAGTGCACAGGCCCACAAAAAAGTGGTGTATGCTGGGGTACTGGCCATACCTATCCCTTGTATTTTAAGCCACTGGACATGAATCTCACCTTCGTTTTGCGCCATCACGTCATGCCAAAGAATCCTGTTGGGTCGTAATATTGCTTATCTAACTCATTTTAATTAGACTCCAAAAGTGATTCAACATTAAAACTTCAACCTAATAACACTGAGGTACTTCAGTATTAACTACATAACTCAAGGAAATCGTAAAACCCCATGACTCCTTAACCCCATACGCCTCAACCCCATTCCCCCACCCCCATTCTGGTTATGCTAGCAAATTAAAATCCTAAAATGAACTTGTCTAATTTCTTATTTGACAATTCTCATTCTAACACTAGCATCCACACAGTCCCCTATGGCCATGCAGATTAAACTAGTATCTACATAACCCCCTACGATCATGAAGATTCAGTTAAAAATGAGAACAAAAGCCTAAAATGAATTTATTTATCTACCTTGTCTTAAAAAAATTTCATATAAGAAATTAGACAAATTCATTTTAGGATTTTAATTTGCTAGCATAACCAGAATTCAGGTTATCGAAAGAATGCAAAGATTTCACTAATATTTTTACAGAAAGTTTTCCTTTTAATTATAGATAGTTATTTTTTCTGCTGTTCGCAAAATCCTATAAAGAAGAGGTATGTTGAATGAATTATATATATGAATTTATTTATTTTATTTTTATTTGAAAATTTGACGCATAAATATTCATATTGAATGTACATATTTCAGGTTATTTCCAATAATGTAATTTGTGTGTCTTTAGAATATTTGTTAATGAATAGTTCATATTATTTTAGGCCTTTAATTATGCCTCAATCAGGGGGCACTAAGGCCGGTTGCACATATATACAGCATGTTGACGACAAACTTGTTTTCGACATGCTTTCGACAAATAATGTCCTTTGAAATTCGAACAGCATTGTCTCGTCGTATGATTCTTGTTTAAAACATGTCGTATCTTGTCTGCGACGTGTTTATTTGATGTGGGTAGCTTCATTAAAATCTTAGTGTTATAAAAATAAGGACATGTCGAAGACATGTCGAACACATGTCGAAAGCATGCCGTAGACAAATGTCGTATAAATGTGCAACCGGCCTAAAGCTTTGGTGTCTAATCGTATGACTAATCCTATACCAGTGTATTTGATAATAAAGTATTATTATTATTTTTATCATATTATTCTTATTATTAATTAAATTATATTCTTGGAACCTTTTTACCTTGTTACCAAGTGAGCCGTGGCGCGCCAGCAGCAAACCCTTCTACTACATAACACAGAAACCCCATAAATACACTTATCCTAGTTAACTCTGGGGATGTAACAGAAGTATGTGAAGAATCTGGGCTTGTGGTCTCAGAATCTTGAAACTGAGTAACCCGTGACTCCTTTTATCAGTATAACCCCGTGATTCTGGGGATTCAATAAAATAAAGTAGGGAATCTCAATTGGGGATTCAACGAGAATGTAACTTTGGAAGTGCAGTGTCTTTTCAGCTTTTCTGATTAAAATGCCTTGTATATAGGTCAATCTAGTCGTTCCTTGGCAATTAGATACAAAGAACACTTTTATAAATCATATTTTAGAAACACAGTTTTCCTAATATAAACGATCTAAAGATATTACATGTGAAAGAAAAAGGTTTTAAATTAAATTTATTAGAATTAGTAGACATTATCAAGTCCAACAAAATTTCGGACTATAATCTTCTAAATGACCAATTGCACTATATAAATCTACTCCCTTCAATGTGTTCATTTAATCCTGTGTAAACTAATTTACATAATTTTAAAATTCTAAACGTTTATTGTTATATTTCTAAGTTTAGGTCAATCTGTTGTACCTAGTTTATAAATACGCACAGCCCTTTATTAATTCATCACTTGAATCAACATTTAAAAATGAAATGTTATTTTGCTGAGAGTGCGGTAACATGTATGTTACAATAAACTAGAAATAGAAAACAAAGTAGTGTCATTTTAGTGGCAACATTAAAAAGTGATAACTTCCACCACATCTACGTTTAAGAACAAAAAGAAACAAATTAATCCTTTAATGTTTGCTTTTATATTGCACATTTGAGATTTATTTCTAATTTACGTGCAGAAACTATCACTAACTGCATGCTTTTACCTTCGTACAACTGGTTTTGGGTCTCAATTGCGACACATATTCGTACGGCTAGATTTAACATCATAAATTTGTTCAAATTATTTGCAGCTAATTAGAACCAGCAACTAGTTAGTTTATTAATGATCCGGTCAACCCACATGCTTTTTATAGACTGCGATATGCATGTCAGATTGTAATACCCCGTTTCCTGTTTTTTTTGGCATAACCCAGAAGATGTCGAATAATTTTCTGCCAATACGTTCTCTGGGATGTCGCATTGAACGAAAATATGTATTTTTTTTTTTTGGATAATTGTCTGGCGACTGACAATTGATTAATTAATCACAGTCTTTTTATCCATCCAATTTGAAATGTAGTGAATAATTGAAAATTCCAACTTGAGCGACATGAAAAAAAATCAGCATGATATAAATGAGTTTATTATATTTTCTTAGTTCCTGTAAGCAAGGATGAATGTAACTTATAAGAAAATGAACATTATGATTGTTAAACAAATGAAAACCAACCATAGACCAAGAGCCGTCAAATCCATGAAACTTCACCTCCTTGTAGGAAGACCATGGAAGAAGATGATAAAAATGAACACCTTTGGGGAGATCCGACAGCCAGCAACAGGGGCCGCAGATCTTACGGGCCCTTTAAAAAAATATTTTTATTAACCTCCCTGGATGAAAAAGTAAAAAGTTTGGGTACCAATGGGCAGGTTCAAGGATTTTGAATTGGTAAACGATTCCCCAAATTTTGATTCGTTTGATGTATTTTTAAGTAAAAATAAATAATTTAGGTGTCCAAGAAAAAACCCTGAGGGCTGCAAAATGTTGTTAGCCGAAAATTGTACAAATTTTGAACTAAAATCAGCACAAACTAAGAAATTCATAAAAATAAGTCAAATAAATCAAATGACATGAGACCTGTGACTAATCGTTCTTTGGGCCTCAAGTAACTTATACTTTGAGTCCAGGGATTTTCCAATGCTTCAAACCGTGTTTAAGGTGAGTAATCTGACGTATATAATTATCTTCGAAACGAGCATTTAAAAAATTGATGTTTCTGAATTTTTTAGCTCCGCAGGACTAGTAAAAATTTGTTAATTGTTGTTTTTTATGAATTTTTGCATCTGGCTAAAAAAATTATTCTACTGTATTTAAAACACCATTTTTTACAAAATTTGTCTTTCTGACAATTTCTGTTAATTAACTTCTGACAAACCTATTTTTAAGCGCCCGCCGCCGCCTTGACTTTTTTTTTAAATAAGCCTTTACAATGGCCGCGTCAAAACACCACCTTAATTTTGTCTGTAATTAAATTTGAGATCGTCTTTATGCAAAAAAATCGATCTGTCAGCGAAAAAATGTTTCTCACTACGACAGACTTCATTTTTTAAGTGCCTCGACCACATTTTTTAATGTCTGACGTGACATGACAGACAAATTCTTATGCATAGAGGAGATCTTGAACTTCAGTTGTTTTTTTAAGGTGTCATGAGAACGCAGTGATTGATCCTGATACATAGTCCAGTCGGTAAAGTAAAAAATACACCAGAAGTTCGCAAAAAATGTTATCTGAGGTTTTCCTTCAGTAACTGTTAGTGGGGGGATTAAACATCACAAAATCATAAAAATCAGTTCTAAGGATGCCGCGAACAGCAGCCTTCGGTGAAAAAACCTTATTTTACTGATAACTCGTTAACCGTTGAAGATATAAAAAATTGCTCGTTATAAAAGAGAAAGCTTGACTAAGTACCTAAAAAAGTCCTCTTGTAATTTTCTTGTATATGCCATGGTTTTCGAGAAAATCGATATTGACAAAAATTGCAAAATTTGGATTTTTAATGCGCGCGAATTTTCGTTTATTTGAAATTTCTTTCGCGCGAGGTAATAGAAAAAATTGAATTGCTCGAAAACCAAACAAGCTAGGAAGAAAAATCAAAATGGGTTTTAAAGGGGATATAAGATACTCTCTTGTGTTACCATTTTTGATGGCTATTGCTATTTATTAGTAAATAAAAATAACAATAAAATATGGTTATCTCTTGATTTTTTGTACATCTAACTATTCACAGGTCCATAAAAAATAACTGACTTTATTATACGTTATAAATGCATTATCTTTTAGTTCAAGGTAGTATTTCAATGCAGAAAAAGTTAGGAATAAAAATATTCACATTTACAAATTTACCAGCATGTTGAAGTTAGCCAAATAAAATCCAAAAAGGGCTGCATATTCAATTTTTGATGATATTTTTTTATGCAATTATTTAATTATTAAATGATTAGAAATAACAGTTATATGATACATAAATAAAAAAAAAAATTGAGCTAAATTTTCAAGATGTTTGGCTCTTTTTTTTATTTTTAGGAAACAATAAAAAATCGGCCAAAGTGTGGCTAATTTCAACATGCTGGTAAATAAATAAGCGTGAATATTTTTATTCCTAACTTTTTCTGCATTGAAGTACTACCTTGAACTAAAAGATAATCATTTATGACCTGTATTGAAGTCAGTTATTTTTTATGGACCTGTGAATAGTTAAAATCTCAAAAAATCAAGAGGTAACTATATTATATTGTTATTTTTATATACTAACAGATATCAATAGCCATCAAAACTGGAAACTCAAGAGCATATTTTATATCCCCCTTAAAACCCATTTTGATTTTTCTTCCTAGCTTGTTTGGTTTTCGAGCAATTCAACATTTTCTATAGGCCTCGCGCAAAAAATTCAAATAAAGAAAAATTCGTACGCATTAAAATCACAAATATTGCATTTTTTTTCGATATCGATTTTCTCGAAAATCATGGCGTATACAAGAAAATTACAAGAGGACTTATTTTAGGAAATTAGTCCAACTTTCTTTTTTATCATGAGCAATGTTTTTATATCTTCAACGGTTAACGAGTCATCAGTAAAATAAGGCTTCTTTCACCGAAGGGGTGGTTTTTTGGGGAGGGGGAGGGGTGGTTCTGGCTTTGTGATATATAATCCCTCGACTAACAGTTATGGAAGAAAAATCTCAGATACCATTTTTTGTTATGGAAATCTTTAATAATTATTGTGCTAACATTGATGTTGCGCATTCAAAATTAAGTCTGACAAATTAATTTTAAAAAAATTATTTAATTGAGATCTTAAACTTAATTTTAAAACAAAAATCAAGGTATTGTAAAATCCACTCATTAAAAAATAATTTCTAACAAGAGGTCCGTCAGTAGTTAATTAATAAAAATTGTCGGACGGGCAAATTTTTTCAAAAATGGTTCATTATTTACCAGAAACTGCAAAAATTTCAAGCAGGTGTTCCGAAAAGTAAAATTATTTTTTTACCAAAATTCAAGAATTAACAACTAACACGTTTACTAATTTGGCGGGCATAACATGATTTTTATATATTTTGCAACCATTTTCACCTTTTAAATTTGAGATGTTCGATGGGGCAACTTTTTTGTCATGGGAGCTTGGTGTATTATCAATACACCTTGCGAAAAATAGATTCTCTATGGTTTAATTTTTGAATTGCATAATGTTACAATGTTGCAACAAGTGAGAAAATAAACATGCCAGACTTCGTTGACATGTTTTCCACGGTAATTTGGAACGATTTGCATGTTATGTATTAAAACTAAATATAAATTGAATTATGCTTATCCTATAATTACTTTTCTTTACCTGATGCTTAAAACACTCAACTTCCTTGGTATTAATTCAGATTTATGTCATTTTTAACTGCCGTAATAAATCTAGAATACGACCTTTCAGGATTAGTATTTATATACAAGCGGGAGCGTCAATATTTTCAGCTAGCTGCATTTCTATTTTGGTCCTACATCAATTTGGAAGAAAAATTTGTACATAGCAGTTACCATTATTAATTTTATACAGCATATAACCTGAATTCTGGTTATCGAAAGAATGCAAAGATTTCATTAATATTTTGACACATAGTTTTCCTTTTAGTTCTCATAGATAGTTATTTTTTCTGCTGTTTGCAAAATCCTGTAAAGAATATGTTTCAATACAATTATAAACAAACAAATAATAATTCATTTTTAAACATGCATAGAGTATACACATTCAGTAAATTTAGTTTTGGGTACGTAAACTTGTTTCTGCGCAGATAAACCACGCCTTGTCGTAGAACAATGCAGGGCATTGGTCCATCGCTTGACCGCGATGAGTTGAGAGCAGCGCGAGCGCACCCATTCTGTTTTTAATAGCGTAGCTGTTTAGACGTGTGGGAATAAAATAAATTAATCTCAATTTCGTTATTAAAAGGCCGTGTGTTTATACAACTGCAGAAAAAGCGCAAATTGTGAAGTGGTACTTCGGGGGCCATTCCACTGATGACACAATAAATTTATTTACTGTGGCATATCAAGACTGACCAATCCCCTTAGCTAGCATAATTTCATACATGTCGGCGCCACCGAAAATAATTTCTGTACGCCTATGATCCTTAGAAACCCAGCAATAGTACTTGTGACTGTTTATTATTTTTGTTAATATAAACATTGTGGTTGACTTACCTACCCCAACCAATAACAGTTTAAGATTCGATGCGTTTCCTTATATGGGCATGGGAACACGCTTATCTTAAGCGAACGAAACAGATCGGCTAGCCCGGGGAACAAAAAGGCATTTCTATGATTAGTTGTAAAAGAGTTAAGATTTGATTATCGCGGGCTAGCGGGTAGTGGATCGTTAGTTCCTTTGTTTTATTAGATTTATCCGATGGTGTTGAGACTGTTTTGATTATTTGTATTATTCGTATGGACAATTAGACTTTGTTATTAAATTTTGTATTAAGTGAAATACCAGTGTCGTACTTGCTAACATGTCCAAGCGGTCTAACCCTAAACATGCCCCCGTGGTATCCGACATACATTATTAAAAAATTTGAGAATTTCGGGTGTGTCGTGAATTATTGTAAAAAAATGCTGTCAACCCGAACCCCGTCATCAACAAATGAGCGAAGAACGTGAAATTCTCGAAACTAATGTCTGTACACTTGTTGAAACTAGTGAACCTTGTTCTAGCCAGGGTTGGCAAAAATTGTGTTTTTTTTATTTTAATCAAAAAACTCGTTTTTTTTTATTTAAAACAATTCAATGTGTTTTAAACATGGATATTTAATTGTTAAAAAAAACATGTTTTAAACAATAAAAAATATGTTTCTAAATTTAAATTTATACGGGCGCGTCGACCCAATACATTGTTTATCCTATAAGCCATGCCCGTGTTGCATCAGAACAAGACGAGGACGATACTTGACAACGGCTCGGCCAATTCGGTGTAATAAATACGTCAAGTTGTGCAATAGTGCAATAATTGTTTGGTGATTGGTTATTGACTACACAGGCACATAAAAAAAAGTCGAGTGGGAGAAGGCAGACTTAAGTATTCCCATGAATTCTGACCTGCTGAATACGAATCCGATGTCCGTTTTGCCCGATTGGCTCTTGCATTCTTCCTAACCTCAAAAAACACCGTAAGAATGCCCAAAAAAATGAAAATTCGCTTTCGAGATAGAGCAGCTCAAAGTCACCGGAAGGAAAACATTTCTTTTTCGCACTTCTCGAGGCTCGATATCGGAAACCAAAAAAGCTATAGAATTCTAGTTTGCGCCATTCGATTTCCCTATTCTACGTACCTATGAATTTTTTCAGATTTTTAGCTACACTTTCATTTTCTCGGGCATTCTTACGGTGTTCTTTTTTGAGGTTAGGAAAAATACAAGAGCTAATCGGGCAAAACGGACATCGAATTCGTGTTCAGCAGGTCAAAATGCATGGGAATACATATATCTACCTTCCCGCACTCGACTTTTTTTTGTGTGTACCTGTGCTATTAATCGCTTAATGAACACTTAAGAAAATAAATAATAACAGGTATATCTTCTATACAATAGCAATATATTTCGTTCGTTGTACTCATACTACTATATTATTATAACTAGTTTTATTGCATTACATAAAAGTTCATTTATTTTCTTATTTTTTTTTTACCTTATCAAATATAACGATGTTCCAAAAATTGTCCATCAAACACACTAAAAAAAACGCATTAAAATAATCATGTTTAAAACAATTGTTTTAAACATGTTTAAAACAAATGTATTTAAAACAGGTTACTGTGTTTTAAACATTTAAAAAACATTTGTTTAAAACATTTTGTTTTAAAACTGCCAACCCTGGTTCTAGCAGACAAATTGCTGATGAAGTTGACATGAAGGAAAGAACTGTAAGAAATATTTTGAAAAGAAATGGGTACAGTTGTTTTAAAGTTTAAACAACACAAGAAATATTTCCCGATGACAATTTCAAACGGATGGAATTTTGTGAAATCATGATAAATAAAGTGAGTGAGAATGAAAACTTCTTAAAGAAATTGTTTACAGATGAATCATCCTTTTGATTACATAGGAAACACAATCCATCCGTAGTACGATATTGGTCTCGAAAAAATAAACATTTGAGTGTTGCTGTGCGAACTCAGTATCCTCAAAAGTTGAACGTTTGGACGGGAATTTTAGACAATCATATTATAAGCCCACTGCTAATCGATGGCAATTTAAATGGCAATAAATATTTAGAGCTTACTTTCACGACATTTGGTTTCAACAAGACGGCTGCCCAAGTCACAATACCTTAACTGTTATGAATTTTCCGGAAAGAACATTTCCCAATCATTTAATAGCTACGAGGAGAATGATAAAATGCCCCCCCAGGGCACCTGATCTAGCACCCCATGGTTTCTTTCTGTGGGGCTTTTTAAAAGAAACCGCGTGCAAACACGCGTTTAAACGAGCCAATAATTTAGTTGAATTACGGGAAAAACTTATCCAACTTTGTGCAGGCATTACTCCACATCAACTCAATGATATGAGAGGTTCATTGTATAATCGGTTTGGCTATTGTTTGACACAAGAAGGTGGTTTGTTTGAATCCTTACTTCATTAATTTATTGTTTGATAATTATTAGTTGATTTTAGTTTCTGAGGGTTATTTAATTTTATTTGAAGGTTCTATTTTTATAATTTAATAAGAATAATTTATTTTTTGATAATTATTAATTGATTTTAGTTTCCGAGTTATTTAATTTTATTTTAATGTTCTATTTTCATTTCAGTTTCAATAAGAATTGTTATTTTATTCCCATGGCATTTACGGCTAAAAAAGAAACTGCAGAAATGTTTTGAATAAAAGAAATTATTTGTCAAAGATGTGACAAATAACTTCTTCGCTTTTGACGAAGAGATATTTTCTCGTTTCGTAAAGAAATTATTACCTACGTCCACATTCATGCCGTACTAAATTCAATTCATTGTGTGTCTCTGCTTTCACGATTTATGGAACTAGCGGGGCGTGGTCAATTACATCGTTATTCCTATACCCTAAACTGCATTTTCCGAATCTGTATAGGCTCCAATACTAGTTAGCTAATGGACAGGTGAAGATCTGTTGCTTTTATTAGCAATTGTCAAATTGTCAAATCAATATCCATTTTAGGATTTTAATTTCCTAGCATAACCCGAATTCCGGTTATCGAAAGAATGCAAAGATTTCACTAATATTTCTACACATAGTTTTTCTTTTAGTTCTCATACATAGTTATTTTTTCTGCTGTTTGCAAAATCCTATAAAGGATATGTTTCAGTCCTTTGTAGTTACTGCTTTGGATAATTAAATATAAAATGAAAATTTTTCGACCCCTCACAAATAGATATAGGGCAGCTGAATATTAGTGTAATATTGCTAGTTGAGCATTCTCGATTCAGGAGCCCTTTCAAGGTAAACTGAAAGAGATAGAATTGGGATGTCAAGCGGCAGGTCGCGAGTAGTACTTTCGGCGCCAAATGGATGAGACATATTGGTTTCAATCTGCCAATCTGCCTCCAATCAGATACTTTTGATGCAGATGTTGTTCTCATTAAAGTTTTTTTCTTAGAATACTCTAGCTAAACAACATAATAAGAAATCAATTTTGAATATATGTATGTGTAAGTACATGATAACATGGACATACAACATTAAAGTAAATGAACTAAATAGTAGTAATATGTGCATAATTGCAACAATTGAACTGTTTCAATTTTAAAAACACATATACATTCATCAAGGACCCTGGACGAACAAATCGTTCCTGCCTTCGATTGATAGTACGTTCAAAAAACAAATATTTAACTGTTGTTGTCGGCAAGAACCCGATGAAGCGAAACTATTATTAGTACCTGTAACCTGTTGGACGTTCTAAATGCATAAAATAGGCAGGCGGATGTTTGCTTAAGTCGTCATTTATTCCGGTTGTTTAGCAAATGCAGTCTATTAATAAATTAGAAGTCGATTCTGTAGGATGTGGCCTGGGTGGGTATGGTCAAACGTCGAGTTGAATTGTTAAAAAGGTTGGGTCCAGAAATGACGACTGATGTTAAATTATTTATGAAATCCTTTGGTAAATTGATAATTGATATTTTACGAGCTTGATAAAACCCACAATGCCCCTGTTAAACGCCAGTATTATTGGCGGTATAAAGTGCGATGAAGAGATCTTAGACATTTTTACAAACGAGTTGAGTTGCTCAGAGTACTACATTGTTACGCGCAATGCTGCTGTCAATGAAATGCCATTTTTGATACTATTGCATCAATTAAATGTAGTAAAATAGTCCAATAATTATAAAGATTTCCATAATCAAAAAATGTTATCTAAGATTTTCCGTCAGTAACTGCTAGTGGAGGGATTATACATCATAAAATCACAAAAATCAGTTCTGGGCATACCGCACAACCCCCCCAAAAAACCACCCCTTTGGTGAAAAAAGGCCCTATTTTACTGATAACTCGTTAACCGTTTAAGATATAAAAAAATTGCTCATCGTAAAAAAGGAAGCTTGACTAATTGCCTAAGAAATAGTCCTCTTGTAATTTTCTTGTATATGCCATGGTTTTCGAGATAATCGATATTGACAAAAATTGCAAAATTTGTATTTTTAATGCGCCCGAAGTTTCGTTTATTTAAAACTTTCGCTCGAGGCCTAAAGAAAAAATCGATAAAGGTATTTACACAGAACTTCCCTCTTTATTTATACAGGGCGGTCACTCTAAAAAATTATTAATTACGAAACCATACATGAGAATAGTAATCGGAAGGTATAGTTACAAAGAAAAGCGGATAACTTTTGGTCAAAAAAATATACAGAGTGGTCATCCGAGAACAACAATTCAATATTAAATAAAGGGTGCCGAATATGGAAGGCTTGCGTAAATACCTTTACAAATAGTGAAGAGGAATCAGTAATTCCACATTCAGATTTTCCATCCAAGTCACTTTATTTATTTATTTATTTATTGCATACACTGTTCAACAGGTAAGATGCCCAATTACAGAACAGGAATAAAGGCATACAAAGCATTAATTACATAATATACAACAACATAGAAAGAAAGTAAAATGAAGAAAAAAATTACTTAAATGTACGAACTATGAATAACTAATGATACGAAGAAAGAGAAAAAAATAACATGGGAAATGTTTAAATATAAAAACTATATATACATATATACACATATGTGATTCAAAGCAAATTAAGAAAAACAAAGACGCTCACTGGTTATTTAATTTAGAACATTTTGTTTTATGTCACTAAGGCTGCAATTAAAAATATCGAAGTCGTTACATAATTTGTTAGAAGTACTGCAAATCGTATATAAAGGTGAATTATTTAGTACGTTGGTACGCGGCGTAGGTAAATAGAACACTTGGTGATTACGAGAGGTTAATCTGGGAACGTGAAAATTAAGCTTACTAATTATTTCGGGTGCGTCAAAATCATTGTGTAGTAATTTAAACAAAAATACTTGAGAAAAGTACGTACGCCTATCCTCAAGAGTAGTCATAGAATATCTTTCAAGCAAGTTACTGTGCGGAAAACCAATCACTGGATAGGTACCGTCGGATTTGAACCACAGTAATTTAAGAAATCTACGTTGAACTGCCTCCAAGTTATTCTTGTGAACATCATAACTGGAACTCCAAATTAGCGATGCGTACTCAAGTTTCGATCTGACGAAGGATTGATAAAGAATTTTCAGAGTATCAGTATTAGTGAACTCTCGACTAGTACGAACGATGAATCCAAGGGCTTTGGAGGCTTCGGACACAATGGTATCGATATGATCAGTGAAGGATAATTTACTATCAAAAGTTACGCCGAGGTCGCGAAATGTTATAGGTCTTTGAAGTATGACATTATCTAACCTGTAATCAAAAATAAAAGGTGATGTTTTTAAAGAAAAGGACATTACGTTACATTTACTAGAATTCATGAATAATTTATTTACTATACACCAGGTGTTTATTTTGTCAAGAGAAGTCTGAAGTTGAAAACAGTCATCGATTTCATCAATTACTGTGAAAATTTTTAGATCGTCGGCATATAAAAGGTGAGGCAAATCAATTTCGTTCACTATGTCGTTAATAAATATGTTAAAAAACAAGGGCCCCAGAATAGATCCCTGGGGAACTCCAGATGTGGCAGCAAATTCGATCGATTTGAACCCATTCAATGCAACGTACTGACTCCTATTCATTAAATAAGATTTAAACAAAAGGAGCAAAGAATATGAGAAGCCGATTTTTTCTAATTTATTAAGTAACAACTGGTGATCAAGTCTATCAAACGCTTTAGAGAAATCGGTATATATGACATCTACCTGCCCACGTTCATCTAGGGATTCAGAAATATATTGAGTTACACAGAATAAATTTGTTGTTGTTGAACGCCCTTTCATAAATCCATGTTGATTAATAGAGATTTTGGTGTTAATCGAATGATATATTCTATCATGAAGTAATATTTCTAAGACTTTACAGAAGTTACAAATTACAGAGATTGGTCTGAAGTTCTCAATATCTAGTTTGTTTCCCTTTTTGAAGATGGGACATACTTTGGAATATTTCCATAGGTCAGGAAATAGGCAGTTTTTTAAGATTAAGTTAAAAATTAGAGTTAGAGGATATGCAAAGATGATAGCGCAATCCTTTAATAAAAAAGCTGGAATGGAATCAGGACCGGTCGTCATTTTGGGTTTAATTCGTTTTAGAGCCCGAATAACCTCATCTTCACTGAAAGAGTTTATGCTAACAATAAGGTTATTGTTAGGTATATCGGTCTCAAAGTGATGTTCCTCGATATCTAATGAAGACTCATTATAAGATTGACCGAAATAATTGGCAAAGGCATTTAGTATATCAGAGGGATTGTTTAGCGAAGATCCCTCGAAGAACATCTCTTCAGATACACTGGCCGACCCCTTTCTACTTTTGATGAAAGCCCAAAATTTATTGGGATCATTTTTTATATTGTCTTCAGAGTTCTGCACGAAATTTCTGTAGGCTAAATTGGTATCATATTTTATTTCCCTTCTGATGTTTTTGAGGTTATTGTGTATAAGTGGATCACTGGTTCTTGCATACTGTCTCCTAAGACGTTCTTTAAGGCTAAATTTTTTTATGATACTGCCATTAAACCACGGAGGATATCTGCCGCTACGAGAAGTCGATTTCTTAGGTACACAAGATTCAAATACAGAGTTAAGTTTGTTGTAAAAATGAGTGCATGCATCATTGACGTCATTAAAAGAAGAGAGGGAGAACCAGTCTATGTTGAGAAGGTTTTCATACAATTTGGAGAAATCACATTTGCGGAAATTATAACTAACGTCATGATTGGTTGGAAAATTATTAATAAGGTTCTTAACAGTACTTATTTCAGTTGATATGATCAAAGCAGGGTGATGAAAATCTTCATTAGTTAACGGATCAGGAGATTGAGATACATCACAGTTTTTGTTGTGTAATACTAGATCAAGAATATTGTCATTGCCATTAAATATTGAGTTGTATTGAGATAAATTATTAGTGTCTAGAAAATTATTCAAGGCTCTAATTTGGGCGTTAGATTTTGAGTCTTTTAGGTAAGATGCATATTTGGGGATATTAAAATCGCCCAAAATGACTATATCATTATCGCTATTTTGTAAATACTTCAGGGTACCTAGTATCTCAAAAAAATATTCAAAATCGGCAACAGGTATACTCGGTGGTATGTAGATAACAAATATGTAAAGAGACTGATAATTATTTGAAATTTTTATACCTAAGATGTCGATGGCAGGTATGTTGTTAAAACCTGCAGTATCAAGGCTTAATAAAGAAGAAGTGTAGTTTATATTTACTGCTAATAGTACCCCTCCACCTTTTGATCTATTAATGGCAGCAAAATCTCTATCTGAACGAAAAACATTGAATTTATTGCTGAATAGTTCGCTATTAAAAACGGAGGAATCTAGCCAGGTTTCGGTTAAAGCTATCACGGAATATTCGGAGCACGCCGATGCGTTGTAAAGTTCGACCGTCTTAGTTCTGACACCTCGCGTATTTTGATAGTAAATTAAAAATTCTCCACTACTCGTATTGCGATCTACATTCGTGAGATGAGCTTCCATTGAGGGACTTGCCGCTGATTGCTATTGAATGGTTAAAGCTAGTATATCACTACGAAGTTTATCGCGAAGTTTATCGCGTGCACAGCAAGGAATACTATATTTGCACTCTGGTATGTGAAAAATATTGGTCATAGAATTTTAACAATATTTGGGGCAGAAAAATTTTAGGCGTTATTTTCTAGCATTACGTCAAAAATGAAGGTTTTTCAACATATTTTCAAGTTTGTCAGACATATTACGTCCACCATTTTGGGATTTTCAACATTAAAACTCAACTTAAAATTCGTTATCAGTGAAGTTGAGAACCATATGATATCGATTTGTATGCAATTAAAATAAAATAAATGCCGCACATAATTCGAATGTATTAGGTAAAAAATTTGAAAAAAAATGAAAAATTATAATTTTCTTATGGTCCTACTCGGTTTTAGGCATGAAATTAAGGCAAATAAACCTCAGAATCGTGTTTAGCACACCCAAGGATTTTAAGTTCCTAGTGTTGTAACGTGCCTCTTTGGGCAAACGCCGGCCCTGCACAGTGTCGGTGTGTTTTAACTTCCATAAATAAAAAAACCTATTTCACGAATAAAAAATTTTGAAAATTTTTTTGCGATTACTATACTTCCAATCCACTACGTGGATGTGGAAGTAATTAATGTGTAAGACATCCTTATAGTGTTATCCAAACTAATATAAACTAATTACTAATTTTTATGCGCAGTATGCTAAAGAAGGTCCTTTATAAGATTTCAGAATCCTTTCCACGAGTATACAACAAGGCGACGCTAATAGCGGACGAGAGATTTTATATATTCATAATATTTATCTCTCCACGTCACTATTTATTTTTGTCTAACAAATTATTGCATAAATCAAACAAGGTTGTCGGTGCATATGCAAATATTAAACGAACAAGACGTTGATTTATTTTTAGTATTATACAAAGTTTATGTTTTCTTTTTATGGTCACTTAAGCTGGTTACTCAATCAAGCATGTCTTGCATGTTGCATAAATCTATCGAGATGTTCAAATGGTCGACAGATTCTAGCCTCCATTTATTTGTTATTAAAATTTCCTTGTTTGGAATCCTTCGTCGTTATTTATGGGCTGTACTATTAGAGACGGAAACATCCAGATTTCTGGTCTTTATTATTCGTCTGTATAAGGAAAACTCTACTTTGGTGAAAGTAGATAATACTAATTCCTGCAAATGTAAAGTTGGCAAAGGCATCAGACAAGGCTATGTTCTATCCACAATCCTTTTTAACTTCTATAGTGAATACGTGGCGGCGCGACGTATGCTGGAACACTGCAAAGTGACCTAGTTATGAGCATAACTAAGTTTTTTAATTTGCGACTTGAAGTTGACGCCACTTTTAGTTGAGATCAGCCTGCTGGGTAGCCTCTAAATAACGGGCCTTACTTTTCTACTGTGAAAACCATGCTAACCTATGCATCATATGTGTGGTGGTCAAAAACTAAAGAATAAGCACTGTGCTCCTGTCCCACAGCAGCTATGAAGGCAATGCTAGACCTACTTCCTTTAGTCCTCTACATCTGTATGTAAGGAAGGAGGCAGTACTCAGTGCCCTAAGGCTGCAAAAGGTACCCTCTCTCATACCAGCTGATCTGGTTGGTTATTTAAAGATTCTGGGGTTAATTCAATTGGAATCCACGACCAAAACTACTGACTCAATGCCAATCAAGTGGTACTTGAATTGAATTATAACTGAAAACCTCCTCATTGTTTCTTAAGACGACAGTAATGTTTATCAGAACTTGGACTTAAGAGGATGCAGTATTTCTAAACAAAAGTATGCTTGTGACAAATCACTAAATTCAACCATTTTTGAGTAATGTATACATTTTTAATGCAAATGCTTAATCCAATGTATTTAGAAAATTTGGCACGTTGGAAATCATGTTTGCCAAGTAATTTATAAATTTATAAACCACAACTCGATATGTAAACGAACGACACTATTATACAATTTCCTAAATAATGTCGAAGATTTGAGGCGATTTTAGAGAGAAAAAAATTATGAACATGGCTGCAGAAATGCTACACTGAAGAGTTACGCCCCTTCATAGTTAAAGAAAAATAAAAATTCGTCTTTGAAAATAGCACTGCCATCTCTCCTGAGTTCAAGTCTCAGTTGTGGCAAATAACAATGTCACAGGGAATGGTTATGTGTTGGTTTTTGTGTGTACGTTTCCTGGTTCGGTGGTGGAATAGTAATGGACAAACTCCACCATTAACAGATGGAAGGCGGTATAAAAAAAATTAGGAGGAAAGAGAATTGCTGAAGTCGCACGTATAGCACACAATGTGAAATTAGCCTACTTTGAAACGAATTTACGTACACAAATTCTTCAGCGATGATCATTTAAAACAATTTATTTTTTTCTCGCTCTTAGTAATAGTTTTCATCCTGTTTAAACTGATTTTATGTTATTGCAAAAAAATGGGAACCAACAATATTTGATTAAAACATATTTTAAGCTCAATCTTCATAGGGGCTGTGGAATACACAGCCAACATATATACTGACTATAATTATTGTTTATTTGTGGATTATTCAGATTTTCCTACTTTTATTGAGTATTTTGCCACTGAATAATATATTTTTTTTAAATTATGAAAAAATCTCGCGCCAAACTGATCGGACGGAGGTTGGTTCTTGAATATTTGATTGTTACAAAATGTCTCACACCTAAAAATATAAACTAGAACAATGTTATAAATTAAAAAATATATAATGAGAGCTAAGACAATTAACGTTTTGGAAGATTGTTCTCAAAACTTTTTGGCCGTCAATCATGACAGTTCGTTGTTTATGTATTTTCATAGTCACGTGGGACATTAAATGATATTTGTCCTATTTTTACTTACTTCGTCTCTAAGGATGGGCCACCAACTAGTACAAAAGTCTATTGAATAATTTGAAACGCATCTGCCCTCGTTTAATGAAATAATTGTGGGTTCCTTAAGTTTTCCTTTAGTTCCGTTGCTCTCTTTTACCAAGATCTTCGCCGAGTCCCATTGGATCCTGTGATTATTATCTCTCGCGTTTGCACAAATTTTGGATTTTTCAAATTCTCTCCTTCTAGCGTAATTTCTATGTTCACCTTACGCCGAAAGGTCTCGATGACTCACCTACCTAATGTTGATAGAACCGATCTTAGCTTGGAGCCCGTCATTCGGAAAACCTATTCCCAATTTTTCGTAATTTATCCATTAAACCATGTATATATGGAATTGCTGCCATAGACCTAAAGACTTCAAGTTTTGATCGCATATTACCTCTCCTACCAATGTTCATTAACTAATTATCAACAAAACTCTCGGGATATTGATTATTTAATAAGAGAGTTTTTATAAATTGTTTCTTGAGATTATATCATTTGAAGAAATTATTTTGGCTCTGTCATACAAACACTTAACACCTTTCTTTACCCTAATATGTTGATATGAATTAAAATTTAAGTATCTGTTTGTGTGTTTTTTTTATACACACTGGTTTAATATGTGTTATCTAATTTTTTAATTAAAATGTCTAAGAAAGGTAACTCATTATTATTTTCTATTTCTATTATTCCTTTTCTTTAATCTGATTTAAAAAATTGCTTAAACATTCTGTACAAAAATGTCATCTACATATCTCCACCATACAATGGGTTTATAAGCTAAATTATTAATATTACTTTCCTCAAAATTTTCATTGAAAATGTTGCCTAATATTGGAGATAATGAAGAATCCACGGCCATCCCAATCTTATCGATAGAAGTCACTATTTAACTGAAATTATGTTGTTTCAATGCAAAGTATAAGTAATGCTTAACTTAGTTCTATTCGCCAAATTCCCATCATGCTGCAATTTGTTTTTAATTATTATTAATGTTTAATCTACAGGAACATTTGTAAATTGGCTTGCTTACTACATCAAAACTGACCATTTGATGATTATTATTAAAATGGTTTTCTGACAGTTTTTTAAAAAAATGGTTGCTATTTTTAATATAAGACTCGGCGAATCCTGATAATGGGTTTAGAATTTCTAATAAATATTTTGAAAGTTTCCTACATGGGGAATTAATTGAACTCACAATTGGTCTTAAGGAAATATCAGGTTTATGAATTTTTGGCAAACCATAGAAAGGAGGTTTGCTGTGATGTGGAGTTAAAAGTTTTGAGAACGGAAGTAGATAATCTGCCGAATCGTTTACTATTTGTAGCTTTCATTTTCAATTTTTAATTATACCATTGTTCTAATTCACCTTGTACAATACTTTTGTGTAATAACTTAAAAAGCTCTATCTACATAATGAATTTAATAAACGTCCACACTGTACTTGTGCTGGGTAATACTCTGCACGAATTCCTTCATCATCATGTCTAATGAAGATTGCCATGTTTCCTATTTGACTTCCATCAAATACATATTAAGACTGCTTCAAGTCGATTATTCCTCAAGAATCCCGAGCGAAAATGCGCCGCTGTTTGTTGTTGTCTGCGTTTATAATGCAGTGCCAGTGACACGGGCAAATAAGAAAAAGAATATTCTCGTCATCAGTGGTCAGTTACGTGCCAAGAAAACATTTCAATTACAATAATCTGCGAAGAGAACACGGTTCTCACCTACTTTGTCATGACAAGTAAACTTTATGCCACTAAAAATAACGCTGCTGTTTCTGTTTTGCATCAAAGTGCAACGGCAGCCAACTGACTAAAGTTTTCGGAATATTTGTATTTTCTATTAAAATATCCGAGGTATATTAATATTGGGCTAAAAATAATGTGGAAAGCTAATCTCTATTTATAAGCTCACCTAATATTGAAGATGTCTTCAATTTCGTATGTGGGTTTCGTACTTTACGATAATACTAGTACGTAATTTTCTATTTACGATTGTTTGAAATTTAAAAACTGGATAACCAATTCTTACTACGCACTCAAACACAAATGTTTGTTATATTTTGATCCTGAGCAGGACCATTCTTACGGTCTTTCGGCAAATGTATCACATTTGCCATCTTCAGGTTTCTCCATTTAATTGGATATTTTGATAATGGGGTTCAGAGAGTCGAAAATGAGTTTGAGGGTCCTGTTTAAGAACTATGGTTTTACTTAAACAAAATTAGTAAATTCGCAAGTGACTGCCTCACTTGTATGTTCCAGTAGATATACTGCCGGAGACTCCACAGAAACTTGAACATAGGTACATCTTTAGCCCAGACAGTGTAGATAATTTTGGCAGAGGTTTTTTCATTAAAATTTTTCAGTGGCAAAATACCCAATAAAAAGTAAGAAAATCTGAATATGCCACAAATAAACAATTAGAGAAAATATTTGTCTATAGATCTCAAACATGTTCAAAGGCAGATGATATATTTTTCTATGAGTTCAAGTGTAACTTTGTTTTTTAAAATAACGCCCAACGGCATTCGAAAGCTTAGGTCCTTACGAAAAAATTGCTATGCTGGTTTTATATTTTTACTTCCCTCGCATACCGAAGGGAAGTATTGTATTCGAGAAAAAATCACCCTCCGAGATTTTTACGGATTCTGACGTTTCAGATCACGGAGATTACGAAAATATAGGTTTTTCAATTCCGTCAGTCTGTCTGTCTGTCTGTCTGTCGGTCTGTCTGTCTGTCTGTCTGTCTGTCTGTCCGTCTGTCTGTCTGTCTGTTGGTGCATTTACTAAAAAACTACTTGACGGAGAGCAATCAAATTTGGTAGGTAGTTGACGCTACTGTCAGTGCAGAAATGGTAGAAATTTCGCTGGAAAATATACAGGGTGGACCGTCTAAACGGAATAAATAGTGAAAAATTTTTTTTTTCGCTCAAATTTAAAATTTCCACGTTTCATGACGCGCTAATCCTATTTCGAGAAAAAAAATTTTTGAACATTTTTTTCACCAACATTTTTGAAAAAATTTTTACCAAGATGAAAAAAATTTTTTTTTGCTCAAATTTAAAATTTCCACGTTTCATGACCCGCTAAACCTATTTCTGAAAAAAAATTTTTTTCACCAACATTTTTGAAAAAATTTTTACCACAAAAAAATTTTTTTCTTTCTTCAAATTTTTTAAATTTCCACGTTTCATGGCATTCTAAACCTATTTAAAAGAAAAAAAATTTTGAAAATGTTTTACCAACATTTTTGAAAAAATTTTTACCACTAAAATAAATGGATTTTTTTTTCTTAACATTTTAAATTTCCACGTTTCATAGCGCTCTATATCTATTTAAAAAAAATAATAAATTTTTTTAAAAATTTCGAAAAAAAATTTACCACTTAAATAGATGGAATTTTTTTTTCTTTGTTCAGATTTTAAATTTCCACGTTTCTACAAATTTAAAAATGTTTTTGAAAAATTTTCCAAAAAATTTGAAAACCTGTTTAGGTAATCTATTTATCACTACTATAGAATAGCCGAATTTTTTTTTTTCAAATTTAAAATTTTCACGTTTCATGACATTTAAAACCTATTTCGGAAAAAAATATTTGCCACATCCTTTCACCATTTTGGAAAAAAATTTAACACTGGAATAGAGCGAAAAAAAAACCTATTCAAAAAATGTTTTTATATTTTTAACCACCACTATACTTCCACCCCATTACGTGAATGTGGAATTGAAAATGTGACAGATGGCAATAATATTTGGCATATGCACCTATTATATACTTTTATTGAATAATGGCATCCCAAGAAATAATTCAGTCATGGTGGACATTTGTAAAGGTATTTGCGCAAGGCTTCCATATTTGGCACCTGTTATTTAGTATTGAACTTTTGCTGTTGGATGAGCACTCTGTATATTTTTTTGACCAAAAGTTATCAGTTTTTTTTTGTAATAATAGGAATTACTATATTCCGATCTGTATTCTCAATGTCATTTCGTAATTAATAATTTTTTAGAATGACCGCCATGCACAAATAACGAGGGAAGTTCTGTGTAAATAACTTTACCGATTTTTTTTATATAATAATTAGTAACGTAAGTATAATTCTCTCTAGGAATTTTCAAAATACTCACAAATTTAGGTGCCAAGTGGCATTTGAAAGCTTAGATTTTAACGAACAAATTGGTACATTAATTGTTTTTCCATTCATTCAATTTTTGGAGAGCAAGGTGATCCGGTGGAGATGGTGATAAAATGATTTCTTAGTTTTCTAATTTTCGTGAATTTTGTTTGCCTAAGCAAAGCGTTTTTCGTGTGCCAAGTACTGCAAAACGCGCGTTTGAGCGCGGGCAACCTTGCACCGCGCTTCATCCATATCTCCACTTCACTAGTAGTGCAGTAAAAAAAAAACAAAAATGAGTTATGCATAGTTTTGGAACAGCAATTTTATGATTTTATACCTGCTGGTGTATCACCAGGAGTGTATATACATATCTGAGTTTTGCACTTCCCAAGCCTGTTGCGTTTTTTATAAACCATTTTGTTTTTTGAACAGTGTTTTTTTAGGTAAAACGGTGAATATGTCCGGTTCTAGAGGTCTGTTCGGGACAAACTAAAAAACAGAAACCTTCACAATTAAAATTTCAACAAATCTGTGTTGGTTTTGGGTCATTTGAGTACGTATATAACATACAAATTAGAATAAACTGGCTAAATAGCGGTTTCTTTTTCAGTTTAACGCCCAGGGACGTCAGGAATTCCAATCGGCTTCAAACTTTCAGAAACTATACCTTTTGTTAAAAACAAAATACCCTGAAATTTTGGTGCCCAAATATTGAACCTCGTGGATACAAATTAATTTGTTATCTGAAATTTGAATTGCCCGCCATTTTGTGCCATTAAGTCCAAAATGGATCATTCTCAATTCAAAATGTAGATCCGGACGCCAGCTTTCCGGTGACATTAAAAAAAATTTAAAAGTCAGTTTGGTCACCTTTTTGGCATTTATTTATAAGTCAAATAACAACAAATTGATATTTCAGGTAGATGAAAAGTAACTTTTTTTAAAATTAAAATTCTCGCAATTCCCTTTTCTGATGAAAATTGTTCAAAATTGTTTTCGAAAATGTTTTCAAAATGTCCGAAAAAATCCATTTGTTGTAATTTGGTTCATAAGTAAATGCCAAAAAAGTAGCCAAAATTATAACGAAATTGAGTAAAACACTACTATGTTTTTTACCACTATATTTGCACAAAACGTGACTGCAGTTTTAACCCTTTAGGTCATTTTCTAACGATGATTCAACTAAGAATAAAATACAAAAGATTTGGACCCTACTTAAATATGTTTGTAGAATTAAACAGATTAGAGAATTATGAAAGTACACAAGTAGTTTATGATATCCTAACTATCTAAGGGTGTGGTTTCTCAGAAATATTAATTACATTTTGGTAGCAGTAAAAAGAGGCGAATACATATTATCTAATTGATCATTTAAGAAAATCAAATCATTCTTATTATTGTATTTGTATATTTCCAATGCTTCTAACAAGTTAAGTTTCAACCTTTGCTAACATAGTGTAGGATTTCCATATTATTAATATCTGGGAAGTTATGTCCACTTTCTAATGTGTGATTAGAAAAAGCAGAATCTGTTTTTAGTCCAGTCTGTCCTATATATATATGCTATTGCACTCTGAGCAATTTCACCTATAGACTCCAGATTTTTCGTATCTATTTGTTTTATCCTTGGCGTTTTAAATAAAATTTGATAATTTTTGTTGCGGTTTAAATGCTATCTTGATATTATGTGTTTTGAGAATATTTGATATTTTCTCTGTTAGTGTATCACAGTATGTGATGGTAGCGTAAGTTGTTTGTTTTTCTTCTCTAACTATGGGATAAATTGCTTTAAAAGTATACTGGTTTTGCTTTTTGTTTAATAATTTGGCGATAGTTTCTGTGGTTAAACCATTGTTCTTGGCTATTTTTTGAATCATTGAGAGCTCTGTTTTTATTTGCGTTTCTGATAAAGGCAACGAAAAAGCTCTATGTAGCATTGAATTATAAACTACTACTTTGTGTGCGTATGGATGGCATAAATCAGTACATGCAGGTTTTCGAAAAATATCAAATTTGAATTGGTTATTTTTATGTGTGATAGTTAGGTCTAGAAAATGTATTGTATGATTTGTTTCTCGTTCTAATTATAATTTAATTTTGGGGGGTATGATATTAATAGAATCTAGAAAAGTGTGTAATTGATTGTAAATTATACATCTTTTTTTTCTCAAAAATGTAAGTAAATAAGTAAATACAGAATAACATTAAACCAAAGTGAAAATATGATTATTTTCAAATGTACCACACTATAAACACCCTTTACTCGTTGAACTGTATATTTTGATTCCAAAATCATATACTGTTAGTAAGTTGTAACGTAACGATAATATTGAAAACATAAAACTGTTGACTCCTGTGAGTTTTATTTACATATAGCTTCACCACCTGTACATTTTGCAATCGCTTGTACGACGTTAAGCATATTTTTTATTCGCAAAGAAAAATATTGTAATTCCAGGAATGATGGAGATGCCAGATTGTAAATAATGAGCAGAACGCCACCAAGTCTAAGAACGTTGTCTAGGCAAGTCTACCATACAGTTTTTCTTTATTGCCCACCGGTTATACCATAGACAGCTCGTTACGCACCACGGACATCAAGATGGTAATAAATAATGCAATTCGACATGCCCTTATCTGAGTAACGTGTAGGGTCACATACAGGGTGTTTGTTTATGAAACCGGCAAACGAGCCTTGGCAAGTAGAGAATGTCTGAGCACGTTTAAGGGTATAAGCATAGTTGAGAGAAATGAAGTATGGTCTCCGTTTTATATACAACATTAACTAGGACACTATTACAAAACTGTTTACAACGAAAAATGAGTAGAAGTTGCAGTCGTGCGTGGCCTTAGCAGTCGACCTATTTGATTAATATTTTGCTCGAATACGGCTCAATTCACTTTTGCTTGGTGTCACTGAGATTAAGTACGTAGCCAATATTTTCTATTTCTGTTGTTAAAATCAGTTTTCCGTGCTTGGAAATATTGTCAACTACACATTAAATATTATTTCCTTCCGCTGTTTTCTTAATCAACGCGTTTCTAACTCCATAAATTCTAATAAATAATAAACGATAAAATAAAAAGGGAAAATACCATCATAGTTACAATATACAGATCTCCCAAAGGTGACTTTGACACCTTCTATGATATTTGTACTCAAATTTTGGAACTTTTGTTTAATTCTGATAAAATTGTAATCGTAGGTGGTGACTAATCTAAAATTTAACACTAATGAACTAAATACAAAAAAACTATTAGATTTGACAACTTCTTATGGTTACAAAGAAAGTATTTTTCAAAATACTAGACTAGGTAACTGCATAAATAATATGTTTATAAATTTCTCGGGATTGACTGACTATGAAACACATGTTTTTGATCCAAAGATGTCTAATCACAGAGCTTTGACAATAGGAGTTGACGTAGGAGGCAAAACCATCGAAGTCAACGGTATAAATTATCATAGACCAATAACTCAGAAAGGTTTAAGTACTATGTTACATTTCTTAGAAAATCAAAGCTGGCACTTTATAGATGGCAACGCTGACTGTGATAATATTATTAATAAATTTATGGAGATTTTGTTAAAATGCTTTGCTGATTTCCAATTGTTATGAAAATGAAACATAAGAATAGAAATTTATCTTGGTTTGTTGACAAATTAAAAAATATGCGAAATACACTAAACATGCAAATAATAATTGTGTTTTAAAGTCTGGAAATCCAGTTAAATCCATGTAGGACATAGTCAATGATAACAGAAAACTTAAAAAAGTGTCTTTATCAAAAACCCCCAACCTAAACGCAGACATTCTAAATGACTTTTTCACTGATATTGCCACAGAAATTATAAAAGACCTACCTAAACCTATAGCTCATATATCGGCAAAGTACTTTATAGTCTTCTCAAACATAATGAAACCGAACCTAACTTTCAATTTCAGACTAGTAACTTGTTGTGAAGTAAGTGAAGCTATAGATATGATAAAGCCTAAAGACAGCAAAGATTGCTTTGATATGAATGCCAAAATCACTAAATTTGTAAAAAATGCTTTAATTTACCCATTAACTAAACTGTTCAACTTATGTATATATAACGGAATATATCCCAGTTCGTTTTAAATAATTAAAGTTATTCCTATATTTAAAAAAGGCTCTGCCGATGATCCAAATAATTATAGGCCTATTTCATTTATCCCTATACTATCAAAAGTCTTCGAATACTGCCTAAAAAACCAAATCACAGACCATTTTCAGTCGAATAGTTTGATAAATCCCAATCAATTTGGATTTCAGGAAGGTCAACTACCCTCGCTATAAATAGCCTAGTTGAAAACATAATCAAATCAGGAATGTTTGTAGGCTTATCCTTCTGCGATTTAAATAAGGCCTTTGATTGTGTATGCCAGGAAATACTTCATTAGAGTATTATGGATTTTTACCAAATGCCATTTGCTTGATGACAAGTTATCTGTCTGAACGCCATCAGAAAGCTTTTTATGACAATAAATATTCAGAGCCTCAAAAAATTAAATATGGAGTACCTCAAATCTCAATGCTAGGTCCAATGCTGTTCTTAATCTATATAAACGATTTACCAATTGTTGGACCTGGCAGTGAATGTGCCTATGTGTTGTTTGCTGATGATGCTACAGTCACAAATGTCGACTCAAATTATGAAACTATTTCACAAATTTTGGCAAAAGCAAAGTATGATGCAGAACAATTGTTCTTATGTAACTCTTTGAAAGTAAATAATGATAAAACTAAGGAAATGGTTTTCAGCTTAAGGCATCAAACTATTAATAATCCTATTAAAGTATAATTTCGGGGGTTATGTTGGATCCTACACTAAAATGGGACCAACATGTTGACTATATATGCAATAAATTATCCAAACATCTATATTTGCTTAAATCCTTGACTCAAATTACTTCACATGAGATAACTCTCATAACTTATCATGCTCTGATCCATTCGACCCTACGCTACGCAATACTTGTATGCGACGGGGTCACTCTGCACAGAGTGAAAGGGTTTTTAACATTCAGTCCATTGTTATTTAATGTTTATACCCGCGATATTCATAACATCTGGTCAAACAATATCAGCTGTATTCAGTACGCCGATGACATAGTTATTTACTCCTCTGAACAAAATCGTCAAGAATGTATTCGAGCATTGAGTCATATCACTTATTGTTTAAAAGAGTGGTGTTTCATTAATGGATTTACCATATCTGCAAATAAATCATCTGTTATGTTTTTTACTCGTAAACGGATTAGCTTTCAGGATTCTATTATATTAAATGGAATGTCCTTTCCCGTGTCCAAAGTTTTTAAATATCTGGGAATTCTACTAGATTCCAAACTCCTATGGAAAAATCAAATAGAATATGTCGCTAATCGATGTGAAAAGGGTATTAATATTTTAAAACAAGTATGTAGCCTCTCTTGGGGTGCAAACCAGGAAATAACTTTACTTTTCTATAGATCTTTCATTAGATCTATAATAGACTATGGTAGTATCCTATATGGCTCTGCCTGTAATACTCATTTAAAAAAAGTTGATCGAGTTCAGCTTAAGTCTATTAGAATATGCCTTGGTGTTATGAGATCATCTCCTAGTCAAGCTGTTTTAGTGGAAGCATTGGAACCTCCTCTATGGTGCCGAAGGGAATTGTTAGCATCAAAATATATTTTAAAAAATAAATCTAATGAATTGCTTATGAAAAAATTGCACAATATTTTTGTTAAAAATTTAAGTGATCCCTATTGGGCGAAAAAAAATTCCCCGCCATTATGTACTGCATATGAGCACTGTATTGAGCTTAACCTTTTGTCACATAATTATGCCAAAGAAAAAACTATTTTCGAAATTGAATATAATACTCTCTTTCTAAAACCAAATGTCCTTATACCTGTTTATCCAAAAGACGATGAGTTATCTATCTATAACACTTACCATGAAAATCTCGCAAAATTCCCTAATAATGCTATAAAAATTTATACTGATGGCTCTAAAACAAGTGACAAACTAAGCGGAGCATTTTATGTCCCGTCCAAACAATATGAGTACGCTTTTAATTTAAATCCTAAACTTAGCATTTTTTCGGCAGAGGCCGCAGCTATTTTACATGCTATAAAATGGGCAATTTCTGAACAGTTCACCCAAGTTGTTATATGCTCAGATTCGCAATCAGTTTTAGAAAAATTATGTAATTTTCCTGGTCTTAACTGTTTTTATCCCAACTCGTTCATAGTAAAAATTATGGAACAATTATCGATTGCTTCCCTAGTGAATATAAACTTCCATTTTATTTGGGTAAAAGCCCATGCTAATATACCTGGAAATAATAAAGTTGATACGATCGCAAGGAACACTAATATCGGTACTACTGAAATGGACTTTACTACAGTCACCGCCGATTTTTATCCTGTTGTCAAAAAATACCTCTGGCATAAATGGAATCAACATTGGCAAGCATATGGTGTACAAACTAATACCTATTATTACAACATTCACCCAAATATTCCTACGTCACAATGGTATCATAATTGTCACCTTAGTAGAAAAACCATATCTACCATAAGTAGAATTAAACTTAATCATGGTAAATTTCCCGCTCACCTGTATAAAATTGGAGTACGTGAAGATCCACACTGCCCCTGTGGCGCAATCGGTGATATTAATCATATTATATTTAATTGTCCATTAACAGAACCTAAAGCAAAACATTTTCTTAAATTCCTGCATGATAATGATTTTATTTCACCCATATGGTTACCATATTTTCTAAGTCTAAAAAATCCTGATTTAATGAAAGAACTTGTCTCTTTCTTTTTTGACGCCAACATTGACATTTAGGTAGTATCTTACCCAAAACCCTTGTTTCATTCCCTTTGTTTATTAAGTCCTTCCAACCGTGGCCCACCTGTGTTTGTTTTATTAAATGCCCTGAAAGGCCCCTGGGCGAGAAGTGAGTCGTCCTTGTTTGAATTCCTTACAAACCTTCCTTATAAATGAGTAGCGCAAAAGTTTTTTTATTGCTGTTATTTTTTTTTATCTTATTTTATTGTTGAATTTTCTTTTTAACTTATAAAATTTGCTAGAGCTGTTATTTCAAGTAATTTTCTATTTTTAATAAATTTATAATACATATTTAGGTCTCGGTAACGGGTACCTTGGTATTTCTACATTTACGGTGTAATATTTTATATCCTCTAATCCGGTTTATTTTTGTCTCATAGTGGGTAGTTATGTGTTCGTGGCCAAAACACTTTGCTTGTAAGGCCAATAATCGGAAGAAAAAAAAAAAAAAAAAAACATTCAACGGAAAGCTATAAGGCTGGTACTAGGATTTGAATATAGGACATTTTAAAAACCTTAGTCTATTAACTTCACCAAGGCTGCATATTTATCAAAGCTTAATTTATGTTAAAACTAACATAAATATACTAATGCATCTGAAGTACACAATCACAACACTCGTACAAACTCCAACATATACATTAAATACTTAAGGTTAAAAAAATCAAGAAATAGTGTAGATTATTATGGTCCATTGTTTTATAATAAATTACCTCCTGACCTAAAAATACTGTCCCTAAATCTATTTAAAATAAAAATTAAATCAGTCCTAGTAAGGTCTGCATTTTATAGTTTGAATGAATTCCTAGAGAGTAATTTGTAGACAGACATTTTTTGTGCAGTTGTCAGTTTTGTTTAATCTCACATCAGTTGCCTTATTATGTTAGACAAACACAATTTAAATGTATTTTATTGTTTTTATTATTGTATTGTATGTCTAAACATATTTGTAATGTTATATTGAATGTTATGTAATTTTTTTGACTTGTCTAATGATTATTTTCTATTCAAACACACCAATAAATTCTATTCTATTCTATTCTATTCTATTCTAAACATTTGATATTTTAACTTCTCATTTATCATATTTACCATCTCGGACGCTGGCCTTTTAAGATGGCTTCCCTCTATAAAATACTTCTGTGTTATTGACAAATCAATGAAGTCTGTGTAGATAAAAGATATTTCAGTTCAAAGTAGTGTAGTTTATCTATGGTTGAAAGTGATTTGTCAATGATTCAAGTAAAGAAAATCACTGGATTTAATTTATATTAAATATTAACGCTCCTTAGTAACTAAAAGCAAAAACACGTCTTCTGTTTTTCTCATAATTAAACTCGGATATTTAAACTTAAATGTCCGTATTACTAGGTTCAGCTACTTCAGAAATGTAAACGATTTTATGTACTAGTTGAAATTCTACAGTACGTCGAAGAAAATGTTTTATTCATCTTTAATAGGATATATCCAATGCTTTTAAATTAGTAATGTAGTGACATTGTAGCACGATGATCAAAAGATAATCAATAATTTACTGCTAATATTATTGATATGTAGGTATCGTAGACCAGTATCAACATAGCATATCTTACCATAAAATAATGTCTTTATAATTTGTTGTCATTATTTTGTTTTTTTTTCAATTTAGCTTTTGTGCCAGAATCATTATTTTGTTTTTAGATAAATGATATTAAACGAAAGACGAGAGAAAGAGAAAGAGAATCATAAAGAGAAAAGAGAAACGCAGAGCAATGCCCGGGGGATAAAAATGCAGCTGCAAAAAAATAAAAGAAAGAAAAGATAGAAAAGGAAGAAAAGAAAGAAAAGAAAGAAAAGAAAGAAAAGAAAGAAAAGAAAGACTAGAAAGAAAAGGAAGAAAAGAAAGAAAAGAGAAAAGAAATAAATATTTCAGGATACTTTAAATTTAATACAGTAACGCTTTAATGACAACTAAACTTCAATTCTGGCCCTTCTCACAGAAAATGACCACATTAGTTGTGTATTTGAGGTTTGAAGAAATGTTAAATCTCGTTAGACCTTGTTCTATATGGTTCACTCGTTTCATGAGTGATGCAAGAGTCGACAGCCCATTAAAATAATTTAAATAAAAATATTAACTTTGTTATCGACAAGGCGTGTGCGATGAGGTGTAAACATAATAATATGTATGTTGTTTAGAAATAAACCTTGCACAATGCCATTCTTATACATTTCAAAAGTTAATATTAGAATATATATGAAAATACCTCAGGTGGGTATGTGCTGACATGAGAAAAAATAAGAGAATTAGTTATCGATGGGCAAACATTATAGATAGACAGTTAATAGTTTATGTAAAAGTAATTTTTCCAGTAGGCGTCGAACAAGTCAAAAGTTCAGTTGGTTAGACTTTCGGCACGCCGTTGTTTATGCTCTGTAGTTTATGTTTGTTGATTGATGGATGATCACGATTCACAGAATTGTTTTCTGGTGGGGCACTATCCGCCAGGTACATAATGATCATTCAAAAATAAGTGAAATTATATGATCGTTACAAAGGTACGAGCATTTTTGTACAAAATAAAATGGAACAAAATTGCCACAAAATATGCAACGTTAGAAAACGCACAACCATAAACGTCAAAATAAAAATTGAGTTAAAGTGAACTTCATATTTCTAAGTCAAATAAAAAATTCCCGACAAAGGAGTGAACACGGCGCGAGACACCCAAAAAAAGACATAAAACTTGGCCATAAAAGTGTAAAAGCCGACGTAATTTATTGCGGCTCAGGACCGTACTTAAAACTATTGTGCCGTGAGTTACAATCTAATTAATTTAATGTATGGTTGATAAATAAATAGTTATTTATTACAGTGATAATGATAAATTTAAAAAAATTATTCTGTTTTGCTTATGTTGACAGGAATAATATTTTATATATTGGTGGAGCATTCATGAATTTTATTAGTCTAAATTAAAATTATACCAAATATTCTTTTGTTGCTCAGTTTCGCCAATAATAATTTAATATACCTATCGAATTATTATTGTTGCCCAGCAAGGACCACGATGAGGTACGAGCAATTCCTTGCCAAAAAATGTGGTTTCAAAGTTAAGGTTATCGATAATGGGCGAAACCGGAAATCCGGCTTGGCACGGGCGAACGAAAGATGGATTTTCTGTTAAAAATTGAGAAACATCGAATTTCAAAAATTTATAGCTAAGTAAATACGTGCAAAGCAAGTCCATTCTAGGTCTAAGAGCAAGATTGGCTCTTTCTCTTGATATCAAATTGTACAAGGAAATTCGGCTCCAGGAAAAATACCTTCTTTAGAAATATTAAAACGTAACCTAAGAAATTCGAAAACAAAAAATTTTTAAAAGCTCATATCTAAGTTAATACTTGTAATGGAGGATCGATTTTGGTCTTTATTTAAAGAGGAATACATCGTAAGTGTCATATGGAAATCGAAATTTCGGCTAGGTTTGTGCGAAAGAAAAATGGTTATTTTCTTAAAAATTGAAAATCGTAAGTACTTTAAAAATTCATAACTAAATAAATATTCGGAGTGGAGCGGCGCACGACATCTCTATGGAAGGAGGAAGGGTGGCGCTTTCTGGTGATATCAAGTTGCATCGGAAAAATCGAAAATTCGGCGCGATTGTAGCGAAAGAAAACTGGCTTTCCGGGGCCTTTTAGATTTAACCTAAAATGTCGAAAAACATGGAATATTCAAACGTTCGTAACTAAATAAATACGGCGATTGGGCGCTCGTTCTATGTCTCTATGGCAAGGGGAAGATCGGCGATAAATTGCAAAGTCAACATCGAAAATTTGTCCCGATAGGAGCGAAGGCAAATCGACATTTTTGACATTTGGTAACATTTCGCCAAATCATGTTCCCCTATAATCTCTCGGCTGCCCGTTCCTAAAGTTAAGAGGCGAGAGAGATAACCGACTTGTGTGCGTTAATTACTCAAACACCATTAAAAAGAACCCCACTGAATGTATCCTAAATAAAGTAGGATTAATTGCCGAATCGAATGACAACGGCCGCATCCCGAAAAACCGCCCTCACGAAAACCCCTGTCAATGCGTATAGTGACGTAATGCCTTGCCACACCCCCACTTTCGCGCGGTGGAGGTTTGTAATAGTTTTTAATACACTATACGTGCCAATTTTTTGCAAATCCATTATTTAATACTTGCACTTTCAGTTTATGAAATAAAAAAAATGCCGAACAAGCCTATTGAACTACCTAGTGTGTTTCCTGAAATGCCGATTTTCAGCCGAACCAGACGATAAATAATAAAATTTTCCGCCAAATTGGACGCCGCCGTTTTGACTTTTTGAGTTTCGACCATATATTTATATTCTGCTACCTCACAAATCCTCAGATGCCATTTTTTAGTAGAATTGGACATTAAATAACGATAAATTGTCCGCCATCTTGGAAACTCCATCTAGAATTTTTCTATAAAAAATCTAAAATTACGTTGTCGTGTGAATCATATACACGTGCCAAATTTCAAGTTAGTAACCACGCGACATCTGGCCTGCGGATATATTCGCACGTATAAGAAAATAAATCTAGAGAACATACAAAAATGTAACCTGTTTAAATCATACAAATGTGTATATGGAAACAGAAGTAATTGTCTTAAGATGGCTAAACTAAGTTGTTCAATTTAAAGATAATGTTCCATATTATTCCAGTCTTTTTAGAATGGTATTTATTTATTTTGTAATTATTTAATCAAAGGCTTTGTGTTGAGTTTTTTAGATTCGTAATTTAATTTAGAAATTAAATTATGTATGTAATTACCGGATGATTCAAGATTTTTGTAATACACGTTTAAAAAATAATTTTATAATTGTTGTCATTTTTGTTTAGTGACGAAATGTACTACTTCTGTCACGGTGAGTTACTCTCAGAAGTAGTAAAAACCCCCACGAAAACCTTATTGGCATCCTGCTCGATGATCCTTGTTTACTAATGTTAAAAGGCGCCAGCAATTTGTAATATGCCAATTGCCAAACGTAAATTCACGCACGAACACGGTGTTTCGTACGCCCACAATTTGCACAATGAGTAGGTATCTACGCGTGTAAAACGAAAAGTCATCTCAACAATTATAGGAAACTATTTATCTATTAATAACCTATACGCACAAAATGTGAGAGAACTATTTAGCCTACACGCGTGTGACATTCACTGCCTATTTACTGACTGTAAAGGGAGATTTGCATATTACGCGACATGCTTGTAGCAAATAAAGATTAGCTCATACATCTGCTGGAGGATCTTCAAACAATAAGCTCTGAGGATGGTTTAAGTGAAAATTGTGAAATTTCAAACAGAACGAAAAATAGGATTGTACCAAGATATTAAAAGCCTTTTGAACGCGTTAAAGATAAGTTAGAGTGTGCACGAGCAACGATGGAAGACTAGCGCAGTTTTTTTCGGAACATCTGTCAAAAGGATAATAATCGCTATTAATTTATTCTATTTTTCTCACCAATATTTAAAATTAAATTAGATTTGTAGCGTAAAGGCATCTGTTTGGTAATGTTTTTGTATATTTTGTTGCATTTACAAATTGGTATGAGTATTGAATATCTAACTAAACTATGTAGTATCTGTCAGAAACTAGATTAGTAACGATGTTGCTGAGGACAGTACCATAACTATGGCAGACCCGAGTATTGATTTTATGCATACAAAGATCGATAATAATGATATAAATGGTAGAATATCTATCTGTTAAGTTAAATTTCGCCCTTTAGATTAAGAAAATTGAATATCTGTTATATAATAGTGATCGATGAATATTCTACTTGATGTGAGCATATTAAATTTACGTCAAATTCTTCCCAAACCACAATTTATCTTGAAGATCTTAAATCCACAAAAAATTAAACCATGATTATTTTGCTATGGTTTTATAAAGAAAAAATATCTTACAGCATTAGGTACTAAATATGTATTATTCACATAACCTGATATTCGCAAAGATGTTACTTCTTCGTTGAACGTCATTAGAATAGAATAGCTTTGATACGAAATAAAATTACACCTTTTTAATTAAATTTCTATAACCATAACTAGATCACAAGGTACAAAGACATCCTATTGATTATTATCATTGCATAATTCTACATTATTTTTTGAGAAATCATCTTTCTATTGATTTTTAAATTACTTCGTTCTTTGCCGCATCCATTGAAAAACATTTAATAAGGCATGTTAGATGGTGCATTTTATAACGTTGATGTCTTTTCTTAACTAGATAAATGTATGTTTATTTATATTACTTCCACATCCGCAATGGAGTGGAAATATAGTAGTTTATTTATTTATTTATTTATTTATTTACGGGACAAGCCCTTTTTACAAAAACATACAATATTTATTATTTAGAGTAAGATAGTTTGAATACACATCATATAGCAGATATTGTACAAATAATCTAAAGTGGTTACACTTGTTTCATTGATTTTGTTAGAGATCCAAAAAGTTCTACATTATTTTTAATTGTATTAGCACTCCTTAAAATTCTAGTTATCGTCTTATTGTGTCCTTAATTAGTATGATGAAAATGTACATGAAATATATCCCAATTACAAATTCTTCTATCATTTACTTTAAATTTTATCAGATTAGTAAGGTCAAGGCACTGAATATAACCATTAAGTATTTTTTGCAGAAGACACATATCAACCTCCAATCTTCTATTTTCTAATGTGTTAATATGAAGCCAAGCAAGAAGGTCACCATAATCATATTCATCACTCAAATACCCCAACTTAAATGCATAAAACCTTAAGAATATCTTCTGAACACCTTCTATATTGTTGAACAGTGTAACAATTTTAGACAGAAAAATCTGCTCCAGATCTTCGAACAAAACATATTCAATGACTTTTATATTATTTCATACATTTTGATGTTTACTATTGAGATTAATTTACACATCTTTTACACGAGTAGTCTCGTGCAACAATATTGTTAGTTTTGTAAGGATAACTATAAGGCGAGTTTATTCTTGCAAATTTAAACTTATAGCACTTATTCACATTTAAATGTAGGATATTTGCATTACACCAATGGGACAAAGTATCCAAATCACTGCAACAATTCAGCGTCAGAAAGATTTTTAACTACTTTGAATACTTTTAAATCATCCCCAAACATTAGGAAATTATTATTTTCTATTACTGAAGCTAAATCATTCAAAAAAGATTAAATAATAGAGGACCAATATGAGATCCTTGAGGAACTCCTGATGATGATAGGAAAGTACCATGTTTTACACATTGTAAGCTATCATTAAAACAACTGCTAACCAATTCAAATATATTGCCACTGACAACTAAACTTTCTAATTTTGCAATAAGTAGATCATGGTTGACTCTGCAAATGCTTTATAAAAGTCAACATAGACAGAGTCAACCTGAACTTTGTGTTCCAAGCAGTTGAGAATAAAGTTATTATAAATAGCTATTGACACATGTAGATTTTCCCTGAGAAAAACCATGTTGCTGATTTACAATTATGTTTTTACAATCTCATGATAACTTGTTTGTGTAGTTGTAAAAGAAATACATTTATTTTGTCGTTGTATGTCTGTCGGTCGGTTGTTCGATCTACAACTTTTTTTGAGCGTAGTATTACACTGGACTGTTTAAGATATTGACTTGAATGATACCCGCATGTATTATAACGAGATCTGAAACTAGATTATACTTTGAACTTACTCCGATGAAGGGTTGGAAGGTAAATAGAGGAAAAATAAGTAAAGCAAGCGGGTAACAGAATTTAGTGTATACAGGGTGTCCCGAATTGCATAGGCCAAACTTCACTAAGTATACAACTTTTCAAAATAAGAAAAAAAGTTCCTATAAACATGGGTCGGGATTAGTTTCCGAGATACAGGGTGTTCAAGTAATTCTCTTGAAAATGTTTTTTTTATGAATATTTTCGAAACGTCTGAAGATAAACAAATGATAATTTACACAGGAATTTAACTTTTTATGCCTTTATGAGCAGAACATGAAAATTTGAAGTTCTCTACACAAAAAAAGTATCGTCTGTTTTTTCTCTGAAATTATCAGTTTCTGAGTAAATCTTATCTGAACTTTATTCGAGAATAGTTTTCTATGAATAATTTTAGCAGAACAGAAAAAACAATAACAGTAAAACAAAATTAGATTACATTATTTTTTATTAGACAGCAATGAATTAGATCAAAGTAACGTTAATTACAAATTACAAGAGTTGTTCAAAGTGCACTCCGCCAGCTTCAACACATTTCTGACATTTGCGCCGTACAGAGTGTGTAGCTTTACGAATGAAGTCAGGATTAGCCCGCAAATTTTCGCTTTCTTCGAGAATTCTTACTATTAACTCTTCTCTCCTGTTTACAGTGATTGCGTAGACTTTGTCCTTTAAATAGCCCCAGACAAAAAAATCAACTGGAGTTAAATCCGGTGAACGGGGTGGCCAGGCTTTTGCACCTAATCGACCGATCCACCGGTCAGGACAATTATTGTTTACCCACAAACGGTTCTCAACAGCAAAATGTGCAGCTCCGTCCATTTGAAACCAGCATTCATTTGTTAAATTAAGAGGAATATCCTCGAGATATCGAAAAAAATGGTTATTTAAAAAATCATTAAATAATGGTCCATTTAAACGGGGAGGAAGGATGTGGGGCCCACGAAAAGCCCCGTTTATAACACCACACCATGCATTAACGCTAAACTCCTGTTGAAATGCCCTAGGGCGAATTATATGAGGATTCCTGATGGGCCCAGATTCTTAAATTATTAAAATTAACCGATCCAGTCCAAATAATATTACTTTCGAAATCGAGATCTTGTTCCATGGTATTTATAAACCAATTATAAAAATTGATACGCCTTTCGGGATCACCTGGTTGAAGGCTTTGGACTGGCTGCATTCGAAAATCTTTTCTGTGGTCTTTTTTCAGAATCCGAAAAAGTTTGTTTTTGGAAACATGCACAGCTTGCGCACGCAGCTGTTGGACCGCTCTTCTGATACTTAATTTATTATTATTGTTAAATTTGGCCAAAATTATTTATTTTAAATCGCCCATTTCGCTGTTCTTCATTTCTTTGACCTCTTTTAAGTCCAACATTTCTAAATTCTAGGTGGGTTCGAATAAAAACATCTTTAGATGGTTTCCTTCTATTAGAAAATCTTCTGTGATATTCGCGTACCACGGCATTCGCGTTTCCATTACAATATCCATAAATAAAATTAATATCTTCGTACTCCACATTTCTAAACATGACCATTTTTTACTTTTCAATGGAACACTTTTTTCAAAAGGAAATAATAAACCTACAGAACAATGAACTACAGAAAACCACAAAACAACAATGTCATTATTGTCATTCTGGCGTTGCATGCTAGATTATTTTTCATTTGTTACAAACATTACAATCGCGGCACACTCCTGCATACCAGGAATGCTGGTAATAATGGTTACTAATTAATAAAGTTCAGATAAGATTTACTCAAAAACTAATAATTTTATAGAAAAAACACAAGATAATTTTTTTGTGTAGAAAACTTCGAATTCTTAACTTATGAATTAATTTAAAAGTGTCACGCAATAAAGTTGGGGCTAAATTATACCTAGGCCCCCCCAGTTTCGCCCGCTCCTGAATGCTTTTCGTACATAGTTGTCATTTTTAATAAAAAATTATAAAAAGTTAAATTCCTGTCTAAATTATCATTTGTTTATCTTCAGACGTTTCGAAAATATTCATAAAAAAACATTTTCAGGAGAATTACTTGAACACCCTGTATCTCGGAAACTAATCCCGACCCACGTTTATAGCAACTTTTTTTCTTATTTTGAAAAGTTGTATTAGTAAAGTTTGGCCTATGAAATTCGGAACACCCTGTATACTGGAAACGTAGGTTTCGTATTTTTTATGACATCTTCCATCTAATGCAGTAGAAATGCAAGAAAACATGAATAAACTTGTGTGTAAAGTATAAATAATGAACGTTTTATATTTGTATTGTTTCTGGACCATTATAATTTTTTTGAGCATGAATCTCATTTCTGCCCCGGAATCCTTAAAATTGAATGATTACAAAATTCGCTGACTTTCCACCCCGTACATTCATCTCCTGCCAAGATCCCGATATCGACATTTCGAACGAACGCCTTCCTCGCCGAAAAAAAATCGTTAAGAAGCCAACATAATTCATGTAATTTCTCCCATGGCGTACGAAGATTGTTACTCCAGACCAGATGCCTGGAAGTATGAATGCTACTTTAAACGAAACGAGTCGGTCATGCGCTGCGCACGCTTACATAACCCGCGCTCCGCTGCACCGAGCCGGCCCGGCCTTTAGAGGTTATTACCTCTGAGAACTCGCGCTGCTTGTCTCTCCGTTGTCTGCGGCCAACGTGCTCGTCTGTTGTCTGTTGTCTGCACGAACCGATACTGAATCGTTCGTTTTATCCGTAAAAATACACCTTTCCTGTTCCTACTGTTCGCCACAACAATGGGCAAAAAAGTCACAGGAAACATTGCGGATTGTTTTCTATTGCGACGCGGGTTTTTAATTGTTTCGTTTTTGTATGGTCAATGCGAAAGTCTCACATTGTCGATGCTGTGTACAAATACGATCAATTAATCGAGAATAAATAATCGTTGATGAAACCAATAATGCACACCCCGCAAGTTGTTTTATCGAATATGTGCTATGTTCATAATATTAGTTCATTGACATGCACTCGAGAACTGCTACTCCTAGAAAAACTTTAAACAGAAGTTGCCTTCCTCCTTGATCTCTATTTCTTCCCAAAATACTTAGTATCTACTTTGAAATCTACTTTCTCACTTCCTATAGGCAGAGAGCTGGCTACGAAATTTAAAAATGATAAGATGCAATGGAAATTTTTATGTAAAAATCCTCCTTATTAGCTGAAAAGTACATAGCTCTGCAGCCAGAAGTCGATCCAGAGGATGGAAGCGTGGGCGGGAGGTCAAGCGCGTTAATTTCTAATTAAAATAAAATCTTTGTGTAGTTATGGTTTCTAATTGTAAAAACTAATAAATAAGCGCGATTTAATTTCAGAATAAGAAATATCAGCCAAAAAGTTCAAAACAAATTAACCCCGCACCCAGCAAATTTGTTTTATAATTTCAATGTTCTACGATTATTTTGTTTTATTGTTATTTTATTAATGCTTCTAAATGCCGATTGATTATATTAGAGTTTCAGAAAGTACTATTTTGCAACTGAACTATTTTATAAATTTATCATTAAAACGTTTCTACAGCAAAACTATAAAATACCTTACAATGGAGTTAAGAAATTATTTTATAAATGTTTTCGTGGCCAAGTTATAAAATATTTCAGCTTATAAAACTAAATCATTTTATAATGATTTTTTAATAACGTTCAGCAGAATTTTTAGCACTGTTATAAATTGCAACCACAACTTCTCAGCTGGCTGCTGAGGAAGCTATGAAAGCGTAGCAACCAGCTCAGGGCTGGTCGAGGGTCACGAGGTGGCGAGAAGAGTTATATATTTTTGCTTCTTAACAATTATTTGCTTGTCAAATTTACCAAACAAAACTTTAATAAACTATAAAAATTTGGACGCCAGCGTATTCAGTAAATAACACTCTTGCAAATTTTATCAGGGGGAGAAAACAATCAAAATCAAATATAAAACAAATAATATATTAACAGTATAAAAGATTGAAAATTTTACAACACTTTACAAATGACTACAAATATGGTGAAATTTGAATTAATTAGTTGAACAACAAAAATTTAGTTTAGAAAAAAAATTAAATTTGAATATTAACAAAAAAATTACAAAAAGAAATGATCAACTGGTTTACAATTTTTCTTCTGACCAAAGTTGAATTTTGCACATAAATTTGACTTAGCTTAGCGGAGACATGGAATCCCGACGAGGTCTGTTTCTGAAGATGGCCACGGGTACCCGGGAAGGAGGACGTAATATTCAGGTCCTGACAACGCTGATTTCCAGGAGACGCTGCGTCGGAAGAATATCCAATACATTTAGGATAACTCCAAATATTTAATCGCCTTGTGCCTTGCTTCGATGGTGGTTTGGTCCAGGATTTTACATGAAAAAGGGGTGATGTAAAGAACCAGTTGATAATAGAAAAAATGTTAAATTGTGAGAAAAAAGAGATACAAGAAAACTACAAAAAAACTATGGTGACGAAGGTCACCTCAAAACCAAACAATTAGCAATTTAACAAAAAAACCTGAGTATTGATAAAATTTTACTTCTGAAAATATATGAATAAGCTACTGATTAATATAATAAATGAAATGAATAAATGAGAAAACTCTACTAAAATTTGAATAAAGGTAACAACATTTAGTTAGAATTAGAGAGAAAATTACTATCTGAAAAAAAACTAATACTGTAACAAATATAGCAAACAAAATTATTGGTTTAATCTCCCAAAAAAATTAACTAATAAAAAATGATCTTTTAACCTCTTGTACTAACACGAGGTTAACTAAATGCGACAAAATGACTTTAGGTTTCGACTTTTAATGAGATAAGATTGTCTACACACGATTAAGAAACAAAGATTCTAATTTATCCTTTGATTAATTTCCGAGTTTAATCCTCGTACACAATAATCTAAGTAATGACACCACGGTATTGTGTCTTAAGCGACCACAAAATACAAAATTGCCGCGATAACTAATAAGTTAACATGTGTCCAATGGACGCCGACATCACACAAACATGTGTGTTAATAAAAATTAATTATTACACGGAATATCCTTTAATTCCCAAAAATAACTATACAGCAACATTAACTCAATAACATGACATCATTTAATAATCAAATATATTCAAAATATCAAAGGATTAGAGAAATAAACGTGAAAATCCGTTAAACAACAAGTAAACGATCTTACCTCAACCAGGTCAAAACGAAAAGTGAACTAGCAGGAATATTTCAAATGATGCTTCTACCGCGTATGCGCACTTGTTGACTTCCTGTCGGCATTTCCGCGAGTAATTCAAATTTATTTAGCACGGGTGCTTAAATGAAAAAAATTTTTTCGTTACAAAATATGCATTCGAATCATTGTATAGTTATTTTTTATCATCTTACAAAACAGTTATATTAAAGATCTATTGTGATAATTTTGCTTTTAAGAATAATGTTGTTCTAGAGCTTGTTATACAATTATTATATAGCATTGTATTTGCTGTAATATGGAAACAGCAACAAACTCATTACAAAACAAAATTGTTTACTTGAGAATGCAAATGTGGTGGCTGACAATACAATAAAACATATTTGAGAAAATTGATTTCCTGCGTTAGCTGTGTATATTTAGTCATAATTAAAGTCTGTCTGTTAATGAAAATTTTAAAAAAGTTTCTAAAATAAATGCTCTCCCAAAATTTTGGTTAACAACATTGACAAAAGCGGTGCAGATCTTGACAGATCATATAACGGTGAAACTAAAAACAGCAGATTTAGGACAATGGAGAAACTTAAAAAGTGGTTGTAAAAATGTTAGGTACATGTATTAACAGAGTAGTGGTTTTGGCAATAAGACACAGTTTATACTGCTGTAAAATGAAACGACGCATTTCACTCATTGCACTGTTAACGTATCAGGTAATATGCCAAAGTACTGTTGTCTCCACTGGTAAAAGTAACGATGTGTTTTTGCAATAAATAAACCATATAAATAAACAGCTTTGTAGATAAGGGGATTTACTGCTACTAATTTCTAGGTTATATTTATGCAAATTGAACCAATTCTGTTTCCATGGTTGCATTTACTACTCAGTCCTAACAGATTTATCATAAAAGCTACAGAATTATTGCGAAAGGGAGTAATCTATTTTATAAGATTCACAAAATGTTACACTAAGGTGCATTATTTTACAGATGTTTTATAGGAATCGTCTAATAATTTAAATATCGTGAAATGCTTACTACTAACACAAAAGTATTTTATAGAGGTAGGCCATTTTGAAAGGCCAGCCAGCATTCGTGATGATAAATATGATAAGATATGAAAATTTAAAATAACAAATGTTTATTAGAATTTATGGAGTCAGAAACATGCTAACTACAGTTATGATTACTAAAACAAATTAGTGTAAGTTACATTGCAAAAAAACTCAAATTCATAAAATCGATATTTATATCATTTCAAAAATTATTGGAAATCATCTATAAATGTAAGGCCCATTAAAAATGTATTAAATATATAGCCACAGTTCACAGTAAAATTTTCTCCGCATCAAAAATTGCAGTCGTTGTAAGCCAGCATAAGTCTTTTAAATAGTTATTATAGGTTGTAAGGTACCTAGTATTAAATCACAATGCCATATGCCTTTAGTGTCAAAAACACTTCTTCAACATTTAGGATACATTTTAGAAACCATTTTATTTTATTAGTGTGTATAAAGCAGTATTTTCTAAATAATGACAGAAGTAATCGTTATTTGTAAAGCACACAAACGAATTTATAGTGAATTTAATTCAATTGAATATGGCGTTCCGCAAGGCGCAGTTCTGGGTCCTATCCTCTTCAATATTTATATCAATGACTTGTTTTCTCTGCCTTCGCAGGGTCAGTTTATTAGTTTTGCGGATGGTACTGCTATTTTTTATACAGGACCTACATGGGAAGCTGTCATAGAAACAGCACAACAAGATTTTAAAATGATAAAACAGTGATTTGATTCTAGATATAATGCAAAAATGGATCTTAAAAATTATCCATCAAAAAGAAATTACCTTCCCAACCAATTTACTATTTGAACAAGCTAATGTGCTTGATATTAGACAAGTATTTTGTCATTCAATAATTTGCTATCAAAAAGTACACCTAAGTAATGACCAAAAAGTTGATCACGTCTACAATACTAGGTATAGTAGGAATGCATTAGAAATATCTCATGTTAGGAAGACGATCGGACAACGTTGTTTTATATTTCTAGGACCAAGGGTGTATAACAAACTTCCTCCTAAAATGAAAAACTTAAACTCCACAAAACTGTTTAAAAGTAAAATAAAAAAATGGATATTATCACTCGGTAGATTGCATGTACATCAGTTAATAGACACAAAAAACACTTACCTTTTTAATAAAAGATACTACTAAACTTAGCCATTCTGCTCCATGGATTTTATTGAAATTGTATGAAATTTGTATTATATAGTTTTTATACATACTTTATATGCATCTTATGTTTAATTCGTAAAATCTAATTATATGTTTTGTTATCTCATACCCTGCGTACAAATTAATGTTTGCAGGGTTTATTTTATTATGTAATTATACAGTAATAATAATTAGGTATAGATATTGTAAGAATACGTTATAATGTATTTAAATTTTTAACTGGAATAAATATTAAATCATGTGGTGTTTATTCCGAACCCAGTAAAGAAAACGATTTTAAAATACTGGCATCTTCATTTAAGCCTAAATGTATCCTAAAACACATTTCTTTGCTTTTCCTGAAAAATTTTCCGGTTATATGGGTTCCAGTAAATGCATGGAATCCAAGGATAGCCTCTGTAATAACCGGACCTAAAGTAGCGGTGATATGTATCAGCCAAATCGTTCTTCTTGTTTTTTCCACGTCCTGTTAATATATTTGTTTCTTGAGGCAACACTTTATAATAATTTAATAAAATAATAAGAACGTCTGTATCGGAACTGTCTACAGTTAAACTGATGCTGTTACCGTATTTTTCTCCTATAATTATTGCATGATGCACAAGAAAGTATGAGCTTCCTCATGATTATTGTGTGCTAGAATTTCAGAGGGAGTATCAGAAGACTTCGAGTATGTTTTATTTCCATATGAAACGACTACATTTTCAATATTTTTGTTTAAATTGAAATTATGTTCCATAATTTTTTTACCAAGATGTTTCGTTAACTCATCTTTTGTTTTAATATTCGATAAGAAATCTTTTAGACTTACGTTTTTGATCAATGTATTATCAGTTATTCTGCAGTATGCGTTTTTTCCTCTAGATTTTTTTTCTCTCATTTGGTTTTTTATTAAATTTTCTTTGTAAACATCGAACACAATATAAAAATTATTATAAGCAGAATACTCATTTTCCACTTTTTTTAAAAACGCTTGTGCAAAATCTCTACAAAATATTATCTCATGTGCTTTGTTCATGGATTGAACCAGTGCCATGCCATCAATCAAAATAAAAGTTTTCAATGCTAGATTCAGGATCTTTAAATCGTTTAGCCTTTTCTTCTAATTTCGATACTTTTTTTGATTTGTCAGTAGCTAACAACAAACTTCCATCGGCAGCAGATAAAGATCGTGGGATAGTTCCAAATTCATATTTACCAATGCAGTCTCTTAGAAATAGCGGGTGGCGGCGAATAAAGCTCGCTATGTGTTTCGTAAAATAGGTAGCACCAAATTTGTAACAAATTCATATTGATGGTATTAATTATATTCCGCTTGAAATTTTCTATGTTTGCTGTGCTGAACTTTTTTTATTGAATTATAAATATTTAATTTAAAACATTGCAAAAACAATTATTATTTATGTTTTTGTTTAAATATGTAGTTGATAATACTACATTATGCATAACGACTATAATAGATATAAATTCATCTGTTAGAAGTAATTTGTTTAGAAAAGTTTAGAACTGTTGCTATTAAATATATCCATAACTGCTACTACACCGTCAGATTATTTCGTTTTGGAAAAGGACACGCGCAAGGTTTTTGACATTTAAAACAATTATTATTTAAAGTAAACGCAAAAGTGAAGACATATTTAAAATCAGCATTAAATTGTTTACAACTTATATTTGAAGAGTTTTTCATGTACTACAATGGATTTTCCGCTAAAAGTAAATAAGTTAATAAATTAATTCTGATAATTTCATTTATCTAAAAAATTTACAAAATATCGTGACTTTATATGACAGCACTATTTTTTTTTTTTATAAAAGTTGTACTTAAAATAAGTAAGTTTGTTTTTTAAAATCCGTTAAGAAATAACGGAGACAAAATTTGTTTAAAAATTCAAAAATTAATAAAAGGATCATATCTGGGATTTAAGTAGCTAATAACCTGGAGAATGAGGTGATGCATTTTTTGCACTTCCAAGTTCCGAGAAAATTCAAAAAAATTAGGAAATACTTTTTGATTTTCGATTATTTTGCTCTAGCTGCTAAAATAATGAAAATAGAGAAAGAAGTTCCAAACGAAAGATGTAGCTCGTCTTTTTCTCTACAAAAAAGTGCTTTACAAATTTGTATCTTACTTAAGCCGTTTAGAAGATAAATCGAGTTTTCCACTTATAGTTTTAATCCGCTTCGAAATACGTGAAAAATGAGAATTCTCCAGGAGTTTCGTACGGCCGGGCTCATCGATCGATAATTCTTACTATTCAGAGCCCCTAAAAAAAATTAAAATAACATAAAATGTAGAGAAAAGTCTCAGCTTAAATGTGGAACTAATCACAAAATTCATAAAAATTTGTCAAAGAGAGAAAGTGTCAGAAGTTGGCTTAGTGAACTTCCGATTAACATTTTATTGCAATTACTTTTGTTGGAAAAATATGCCTTGCGATCAAAGTAGAGGGTATATTTCTCATCGATCAATCACCTCCAAATTTTGGAGTTGAATTCGCTACATCTTAAGTAATAATAATAGCACAGTCTTAATTTTTGGATTATAAGTACAATTAAACATATTCTTTCGAATGACTTTAGAGTTTTTCAAATGCGCGCAGTACTTTTTGAGTTTGTCTACATTATTCTTACACGTTCAGAAAATGCACAATTATACAGTAAAACATATACAACTTATTTGTTTCTTAACATTCTTCAATGAAATTTTGACAAAATATAGATTAAAGTGCGTGGAATCGAATCCATGCAGTGAAAAAGCACCCATTGTTACGGAAGAAATAGGCAGGATGCATAAAACTCAAATATGTGAATAAATCAACTGTATAAAGTTTACTAAGCCATCTTCTAACACTTTTTTCTCTATGATAAAAATTTGTATGAATTTTGTGATAGTTCCACATTAAAGCTGAGACTTTTCTCTACATTTTACGTTATTTTCATTTTTTTAGCGGCTCTGATGTAACATCAATTCCTGCCCCTGAGTGGAATAGGAACGATGAAACTACCCGGTTCTCACTTATTTTGTGGAGGCTGGGTCGTGGTTCGAAAATTAATTAAAATTTAGAATTGTTAGGCGCCAATAGCCAATTGCTCGATACCTATGCCTTACTGGTTTTCAAAAATGTAATACTGTGGCTATTCAGTGGCCTTAATGTTTACACAGGTATCATGAATTTTTAGAAAATTTATTATGAAAAACACAAAGTAAGAAAAATAAGTTGTATATTAAAATTTTAAAGACAAAACTGGAAATGGTAAATATTTGATATAAATTTAGATATTTTATTAACAAAAAATTGAATTTAGAGGGTAGCTACCTTCCTTACATAAATTATATGTAGGAGTAAGAATGTTATTAGGCTGACGGCCGATGAAAAGTTAAAGATAAAAATTTACATTTGCTGAAGGCTAAAAATTATACGTTAATTGAAAATTCCACAAGAAGTTGAGCGTGTTGATGTTCAAATGAGAATGACACTCTCACCACAAATCCTGTTTACGAGCTGCCAGAGCGCCTCGTCCCACTCAAATCTCTTCTTCCCCTTCCTCTGTTTGTTACGTTTACTGATAAACGTTGAGACTAGACTGATTAATATGTTGTCGCTATACAAGTTCCATATCCAGTGACATGTGTGGATGTGGGCAAACAATTTCCTCCTGGGCTAAATAAGGTTATCCTCACAGGACCATCACCATCAAGCTGGTCACTTTAATTGACACCTAAGGCTTATCTTTGGCTGGTCATTACCACCTCTTCAAACTGGCACCTAATACTTCATCAGGCTGCTACTTAATACCTCAGGCTGGTACTTATTACTGCATCAGGCTGGTATTTAATACCTCACAGGCTGGTACTTACTACCTCACACCTAAAAGAGTCCATCGTGTTACTCTACCTTGCATTTACTTGTTTGAAAAGGCACTCTGGGTGCGTTAATACCCCCACGTAATGCTATAAGACCTTAACGTTTCTTTTAAAAATGCCCAAATATCCCCTACCAAATTCCAAGATATTTTTATAACCTTACAAAATTTAATAAAACCGCGTTCTACTATTGCCCAAACCTATATTTAAATCGCGTTTAAAACTTTAAATTCACAATTAATTCCCCTTAACAATAAGCAACAGAATTAAATGTAATTCCTTATCCAACATAGATTTTAGCTACTGACGCTGTTTTTTATGGCACGCGTGCATCTTTAAATTAACCTATTAAATATCCCTTAACAATCTGATTGAATGCTGGCAATTTTACAAATTAAATACATATACATTAATCAATAAATGTCAATGATTATAATTTAGTAGATATTGGTTTATTTAATTACCTATCTCCAGGGATTTGAGGCTTTAAATCTGCGGCAAGACAGCACAAACACGTCTTGTTCTTGGCTTCAAGAATCGGAAATGCCTAATTTATTGTCTCCTTTAAAATAGCTTTCAATCGTTGCCAACCGCAAAATGATAAAAAGTATTTACTTAAAATTCTGTTTTTATTATCAAATCTACTTAATTATTGCACTATTTTACTTCCCATTAGTAATTCTTATTTGTTACTAAATTTCTATTGCTTCAAATTTATTAATTAAGGTTTATTGTTTAATTTTTACCAAAACTTTCTAGGTTTCTAACTAGTAAGAGCCGGTGGTTTGCTGGTAGAATAACAGATGGCGCTCGGTGTATATTTTAAAGTTAATTCATGTCTACTCGTTAAGAATCGGTTGGGTTTGCTTGTAAAGTACAGATGGCGCTCGGTGTATATTTTAAAGATAGATTTTCGAGTGGGGATGAGGACTTCGGCAGCTCTAGGTTTCTGTGAACAAAAGGTCAACAAATTTAAAGTATCTGCTATTATAGTGGTTTTAAGAACCCCATAATTAAATTATATATATTCTGTAGCGTCCTGGAACTTTAGGACGGTACACTTTCTCTCTCCCTCTACAAAAAAATATGTGTACTTCCATACATGTATTTTTTCCTATTAATTGAGACTTCAATTTCAACTTATCCGCTGATGGATATAACTAAAGCTAACTTAAAATAATTGAGATATGGTAACTTAACCATAAATGATTATAAACCGAATTGTAACTAAATTAAGCTATAAGACAGCTACGGTTCCTAGACCTTAACTTCTTACTAACTAACTAAAAGTAAATATCTTACATACTAGTGAATGCTGCTATAAGAGAGGATTTAGTACTCAATAGTAGCTTCGCGTACTACACGCCTAATATTTCAGGGACAAAATCAGTAACGACAAATTCAATAAGGACAAAATTGGGAAAGACACAATCGGTAAAGTCAATGTAGTACTAATCCAAGCCATATTAGCATATACACTATACATATTTCACTTACTTCGAGACCGAGAGGCTCCAAACACATAATCTATTCAATACCACATTCCACCAGATATAAAATATCCCCTGAATACTAATTATTCAGACTCAAAATTGGAAGTAGAATTAAATCGATATAAAGCTTGTATAGCATTTCACATACAAGAAACCCTTTGAAGAGAGTTCGGAAAGGAAACATAAAATGTTTTAGGAGAGGACCCAAACATCAGTCTCCACAGACACTGTGGTGTAGTGCCTGAGCAGCGTTGTAGCGGCTGCCAGTGCTGAAATTGGAGTAGACATAAGCACATCTAAACCACGATACAGGAACCAAGTTCTCTGCCTATCCTTAACAGTGGGATAAAATATCCAGACTGTTAATAAATCAAACAAATTTATTTTGGATGTAGCTCCAAAGGGCTGAAATTAGACGTACGTATCAACTAAAATACTTTGGATATAGCTCCAAGGGGCTGAACTAGTAATACGTGACGACTAAACAACAAAAAGGACCATTGTTCTGGAAAGCTCTTGCTTCAGGCGCGATGAACAGTGTTTCGATCGAGCGATTGGCCAAGGGCTGAGGTGAAGCGGGGAGGTTGAGATATGTCTCTCGAAGACCGTCAGACGACCTAGGTCACTCCTGACTGACAAGCTCCCTTACCCATGTTTACGCTCGACCCTCCTTAACCACCTGTCATTCAAGACAGCCCGGCCGAAACTAGTCCATCCCCATCCCGGAACAAGTTCCTTTAATGGCCGTTAAATATCCTACGAACTAGGATAATGATTACTTCTTACCTGTAAACATCTAGAAAATATAATACTAAAAGTAACTAAAGTTTAAACAAACAAAACTAGAACGAAGTTAGTCAGAACACTTAACCAAAATTAAGATACTAGAAGATTTCAAGTAGGATGTTCTCCAGAAACGTCAGAAATACAAAAGGAATATACAAGCAAAGCATAATCTTTTTGAGTCAGGTTTGGTAAAGACATTACTCTGAACTAACGAAAGGAAAACTAACTCACTGTTTATCAAGGGGCAAATTGACCATCCAGGAAAAATATTCCCTCCAAACAAATTTCCCTTGACTTTCAAACCACAACTGAACAATTATATTTATTTACCAGACCACGAGAATGCCTTAGCAAGACTGGCAAATAGAATACAATAAATATAATAAAAACTAACAGGTAGAAGGTTTCCCTAACGAAATTCAGTCTGCCCTAACCCTTCCTCAAACATAAACCTAAGTAGAGTAACACAAAAGAATTATAGAAGTGGAAAAATAGAAAGTATAGATGAAAATAAGGACAACACAAAGAAGAATGACGATGTTCTGTCATTTATTGATATTTTCCAAGCGCATGAAAATCACCAAAATGTCGTATAATCACAAAAGGCTTAACCGTTACTACATCGGATTCCATATCCTCGAGACAAATCTTGCTGAGTTTCACTTGCTTGGTTCACATCAACTGCGTGGCGTGCAGACGTTGAAGACGCTACACCCACTAAACGTGGCCCACCCTTCAACCCTTGGATAAAAGATATCCAGCCGGAAAAATATTTCCGAAGTTTACTGACAACAACTACATTACTAGAAAACTACTATCAACGCAAGACAAAAACCTTCCAGGTATCTTAATTAAAATTAGTGCGCCTAATCTAAATTTATGGGTAATTAACTTAATAGAAAATGCATCATAAAAATGTTTACCCGACTGAAACGTCAGAGTTTGATCCATAGTACGTTTTTAAATCAGAAACATGCCAGTGACCTGCATCCGATCCGTCTGCATGGTCTAATGCATATACTAATTTAGAAATTTTCTGGCGAACTGTGCAAAGTACAAATTTGGGTGCTAACTTAGCTGAAAAATGTTTGGAAGCATCTGACAAAACCTTATTTTTCTTCCATACCTTATCACCTACTTCATATTTAACTTCCCGCCTACGCAAGTTATATGTTTTCTGATTTCTCTGGTAAGCATTATTTAACCGCTTTACTACATCTTTATATGTATCCGAAAGATTCGATATGTCATCACAATACCTATTCCTATCTCCCGGAGCTAGTTGAATGCCTGATGTTGACTCTACTTGCCCGTAAAAGTCTCCTGAAATGGGAACTTTACGGCCGAAATTCAAGAAAGCAGGAGGGAAACCAGTTACTTCGTGAGTAGCCGTTCTGATTGCGTGAGCAACTCTGAAAATTTCTACATCCCAATCCTGATGATTATCTTGGATATAACTGCGTATAGCTGTACCTATCGTAGCGTTCGATCGCTCGACTGGATTTACTTGTGGGTGATACAATGCATTAAACCAAATTTTTTGTACTTTGTACCGATCGGCCAGTTTCTTAAAAACTGATGAAGCAAACTGCTTCCCGTTGTCTACCATAATGAACTGTGGAACACCGTAAATCAAAAATACGTCATTCTCCATAAATTTAGATATAGTCTGAGCTGTGGCATTACGCATGGGATGTACGAGAACATATTTAGTAAACCAATCTAAAACTACTAAAAGATATGAAAAACCCCTTTTACTTCTTGTTACCGGGCCAAAAATATCTACGCTTATGACTTGCCATGGAAATTCTACTTTCTTTTCTTTCCCCATTAAACCGTAACGTGAAAATGACACTTTTTGCGAACCGCAAGTCTTGCATGACTTGACATATCTCAGTATATCCTTACGCATTTTAGGCCAATAGTAGTCTTCACAAATTCTCTTAAGTGTTTTAAAATACCCCAAATGTGCTGCTGTACTTTCATTGTGACATTGTTTTAGAACATTATTTCGTTGTGAAAGTGGTACCAAAAGTTTCCATTCTGTTAAATTAGTTTTCACCGGTAATTTATTAGCAACATGTTTAAAGATTAAATTATTCTCTACCTTAAAAAATGGATACAAATTTGGATTTGCCAAAATTTTTGTACGTAATTTAATATACCAATCATCTAGATTCTCCTGATTAAGTGATAATGAACCTACTGTGAAATTTTGTTCTTCATTATCTGACGGTTCGTCCCGCTGCACTCTAGATAAAGCGTCAGGAACTACATTTAAATTACCTTTACGGTGCACTAAATTAAAGTCATATTGTTGCAACTTAACCATCCAGCGAGCTAATCTGCCGGTAGGTGACTTCAACTCATGCAACCAGCTAACCGCTAAATTATCCGTTATGACTGTAAACTTCTGACCTTCCACGAAGGGCCGAAATCTCTCTAAACTAAATAATAAGGCTAATACCTCTAACTCGTAAATACTGTAGTTTCTTTCTGCCTTATTTAGTGAGCGACTGGCAAAAGCAATTACCTTTTCTTCTCCTCCCTGTACTTGTGTCAAACAACAACCTAATCCTGTACTAGACGCGTCGCACTGTATAACAAAATTATTTGACTTAAAATCAGGACTAGTTAGGATTGGAGTAGAGATAAGCGCTTGCTTAAGTGCCAAGAATGCTTGTTCTGCATTTTCATTCCACTTAATTGGTTGTCTTTTACCACGTTTCCCTTTTAGCAAATCATTTAACGGAGCAACTAAAGTCGAAAAATGAGGTAAAAATCTCCGGTACCACGAACACATGCCTATAAATCGTTTAATCTGAGTTGTATTTGTAGGACGAGGATAACTGATCATCGCTTCTACCTTCTCAGGGTTTGTACGTAATCCACCTTCAGTATCAATTACATAACCTAAATATTTTAGAGATTTTCTAAAAAACTGACATTTTTCATAATTTACTGTTAGGCGAGCATCCTTCAACCTATCAAACACTTCTTTTAAAATTGATACGTGTTCCTCAAAACTAGAAGCGGTGACAATTATATCGTCTAGATAAACAAAAACTTTATTTTCTAATTTTGGTGTTATAACAATGTCCATCAGCCGTTGCATAGCCTGTGCAGCGTTTGCAAGACCAAATGGTAGTACTTTAAAACAAAATAAGCCCCTTCCCGGAACAGCAAATGCGGTTTTGGGTTTGGAAGTTTCAGAAAGTGGAATTTGCCAAAAAGCGCTTTTCAAATCTATGCTACTGATATATTTAGCGTCCCGTAACATACTCAATATACCGTCTACAAAAGGTAAAGGATATGAATCCTTAACAGTTACTGAATTTAAAGATCTACCATCAAAACAAAATCGATAATTTCCATTATCCTTTTTAACTAATAAAACTGGCGACCTCCATTCACTAAAAGTAGGTTCAACTACATCTTGTTCTAACATTTTGTCAAGTTCTTCATTTAAAATATTCATCATATGTGGTGATAAAAGATATTGGCGCTGCCTGATAGGTTCAGCATTTCCAGTGTCTATATGATATACCATCCTATCGGTAAGGCCTAACTTCCCACAACTAAGTCCCCTGAATAACTGCTTGACCTTTCCAACTTGCCGGAGCTGAACTCCAGTTAAATCAGCCAAACCGCCATCATTGGTCTCAACTGTGTTCACACGACACAGAGCTGAAACTCTTATGCTACCAACTTTATTTACCCAAGTATTTGATTCAAAATCTAAATGAATGCCAAATAATCTACAAAAATCTATACCAAAAATAAAAGAACTAGGCAAAGATGGAACTATATAAACCTTAAGTATTCGAACTATGTTGTTAATCTTGAGCGGTAAGTGAGCTATACCTGTGACAGTTTGAGGAGTACCGTCTGCTGTCGTTACATATCTTAGATCTGACGTTACAAATTTACATTTAAATTGTTCTAAAATTTTCACACCATTGCTTCCAACTACAGAACGATTACAACCAGTATCCACTAAAGCTAAAAATTTCTTATCGTATAAAAAAACTGAAATGTAAGGTCTATCGTCACCATTTTTAGACAACAATAGAGGTGTTACTCGTACTTCATCACTAACTCTATGGTAAGTTTTGTAAAAATTTCTTACTTTACTTAACCAAAAATTCCAATCTGATTTGTTAGTCACAACATTTTTAATCTTACTATAACTACGGGGGTTTGGACATTGACTAACCTTATGTGGCCCCCTTGTTAGTTTTTTGAACATTTTTTACACTCTTTAAATGTGACATTTGACTCACCACATTTAAAGCAAAATTTATTTCTTTTAGCCCTACATTGTTTAAAGACATGATTTTCACCTTTACAATTAAAACAGATTACTGGTGTCTCGGTAGTTTTGATTTCCTTAACATTTGATTGCCCAGGTTGACTTCTACGATTAGGTTTAAAATTTGATTTTGGTGGTGATACAGACTTAACAGGCTTTTCATGAGATTCCCTAACATTATTCTTATCTAAAGCAGGCAACCCAACATATAAAAGATCCTTTTCCACTAAATTACTTCTCATAGGAGGCGGTATATATTTTTTTGTACTTTCCTCAGCGTATTCTACTTTTTTGCACTTTGAAATTAATTCTGAAATTGTATCTATAGTCAATAATGCTAAAGGAGTAGCAAAATATGGCAATAAATTCTTTCTAATTTGTTTAATGCGTTCTTCTAAACTTGGTTTTGTTTTTAGCCTATTATATAAAGCTTCCATGATTCTAATATAAATATGTACTGGCTCATCCACATGTTGTGTTCTCTTTTCAATGTAATCACTCATACTCTTATCAAAATCCTCATGTAAAAAATCATTTTTCAACTGATCTACCAAATCTTCCCAAGTTCTAACCTCATTACTACCTCTAACAGATCGATACCACTGTAGAGCTGGTCCCGAAAAAAGATCTAACCCTGACTGGAATAATTCTCTTTTAGTGACGTTTCGAGCTATTGCTAACTCTTCAACTCGTTCAATAAATGAAATTACATTATTAGGCTGGCCATCAAACGTGACACCCCACTTATAGATAGGTACAAACTTAGTACTAGGACTAGTTGCTATATTTACACCAGTGCCTACTTGTAATGCTAAATCATCTACTACTTCTAAATTCAGTTTATCATAAAGATCTGCTTCTAGTAAGTAAATCGTAGCCCTCGACTCGTTTTGAAATGTTACCGTCTCCTCAGAATTCTGTTCTGGGATAGGCATTCTATTTACTCGTACCATAATATGTACCAACTGTGACTTAACCTGTTTTACTGGCAAATCATTTTCCGTAGGATTATCTAAATTGTTAATTATATTTCTGATGGAATCTAAAGTATTGTTGACTTGTACTTTCTCTGTATTAAAATTAAATAATGGATCTTTCAGAGATAAATCATTACATGGTTTGGCTATTAGAGCTCGTGTTAAAAGTCTACAGCATGTTTCTGTGTCCCTAACTGTAGTACAACCTCTTACGCGTAACTCATAATCAACCTGATCAGCTTGTAATAACGTAGGTATGAAAATTTCAGACATTTTGTTTACTTTTGATTAACTCGACTATTCAAATTCAACAAACTGCAAGATATATCAAAATTCAATTCACTGGCTTACTAAGTATCTATAATCCCTGTGCCCCTGTATTATTTTTCTAGACTTTTTCAAAATTACTACGATAACTCGTATTTCACCCTACGATTATCTTATTCCTACAATAAGGACTCAAAAATTTTCCTGTAACTGTCTTACCGCAATGTTTAATCTTCTTTAATTTAACCCAAAAGTATTCACGACTTTGCAAAACTAATCTAATCAAATCTTGAGGTCTCAACCATAAACAATACACATAATATCAGTAATACACACAAATATATAAACAGTAAGAAAATTCAAAAAATAGGACAAAATTAAAAATGTGACAATTTGTCTCAACAGCTCAAAGTTTATTTTTTATTTTTTTTTTTTTTTGATAACACTCAACTTCTATACTCGCAAGCCCCACGTTGTGAATGCGTCACTTTGTAACATCAATTCCTGCCCCTGAGTGGAATAGGAACGATGAAACTACCCGGTTCTCACTTATTTTGTGGAGGCTGGGTCGTGGTTCGAAAATTAATTAAAATTTAGAATTGTTAGGCGCCAATAGCCAATTGCTCGATACCTATGCCTTACTGGTTTTCAAAAATGTAATACTGTGGCTATTCAGTGGCCTTAATGTTTACACAGGTATCATGAATTTTTAGAAAATTTATTATGAAAAACACAAAGTAAGAAAAATAAGTTGTATATTAAAATTTTAAAGACAAAACTGGAAATGGTAAATATTTGATATAAATTTAGATATTTTATTAACAAAAAATTGAATTTAGAGGGTAGCTACCTTCCTTACATAAATTATATGTAGGAGTAAGAATGTTATTAGGCTGACGGCCGATGAAAAGTTAAAGATAAAAATTTACATTTGCTGAAGGCTAAAAATTATACGTTAATTGAAAATTCCACAAGAAGTTGAGCGTGTTGATGTTCAAATGAGAATGACACTCTCACCACAAATCCTGTTTACGAGCTGCCAGAGCGCCTCGTCCCACTCAAATCTCTTCTTCCCCTTCCTCTGTTTGTTACGTTTACTGATAAACGTTGAGACTAGACTGATTAATATGTTGTCGCTATACAAGTTCCATATCCAGTGACATGTGTGGATGTGGGCAAACAATTTCCTCCTGGGCTAAATAAGGTTATCCTCACAGGACCATCACCATCAAGCTGGTCACTTTAATTGACACCTAAGGCTTATCTTTGGCTGGTCATTACCACCTCTTCAAACTGGCACCTAATACTTCATCAGGCTGCTACTTAATACCTCAGGCTGGTACTTATTACTGCATCAGGCTGGTATTTAATACCTCACAGGCTGGTACTTACTACCTCACACCTAAAAGAGTCCATCGTGTTACTCTACCTTGCATTTACTTGTTTGAAAAGGCACTCTGGGTGCGTTAATACCCCCACGTAATGCTATAAGACCTTAACGTTTCTTTTAAAAATGCCCAAATATCCCCTACCAAATTCCAAGATATTTTTATAACCTTACAAAATTTAATAAAACCGCGTTCTACTATTGCCCAAACCTATATTTAAATCGCGTTTAAAACTTTAAATTCACAATTAATTCCCCTTAACAATAAGCAACAGAATTAAATGTAATTCCTTATCCAACATAGATTTTAGCTACTGACGCTGTTTTTTATGGCACGCGTGCATCTTTAAATTAACCTATTAAATATCCCTTAACAATCTGATTGAATGCTGGCAATTTTACAAATTAAATACATATACATTAATCAATAAATGTCAATGATTATAATTTAGTAGATATTGGTTTATTTAATTACCTATCTCCAGGGATTTGAGGCTTTAAATCTGCGGCAAGACAGCACAAACACGTCTTGTTCTTGGCTTCAAGAATCGGAAATGCCTAATTTATTGTCTCCTTTAAAATAGCTTTCAATCGTTGCCAACCGCAAAATGATAAAAAGTATTTACTTAAAATTCTGTTTTTATTATCAAATCTACTTAATTATTGCACTATTTTACTTCCCATTAGTAATTCTTATTTGTTACTAAATTTCTATTGCTTCAAATTTATTAATTAAGGTTTATTGTTTAATTTTTACCAAAACTTTCTAGGTTTCTAACTAGTAAGAGCCGGTGGTTTGCTGGTAGAATAACAGATGGCGCTCGGTGTATATTTTAAAGTTAATTCATGTCTACTCGTTAAGAATCGGTTGGGTTTGCTTGTAAAGTACAGATGGCGCTCGGTGTATATTTTAAAGATAGATTTTCGAGTGGGGATGAGGACTTCGGCAGCTCTAGGTTTCTGTGAACAAAAGGTCAACAAATTTAAAGTATCTGCTATTATAGTGGTTTTAAGAACCCCATAATTAAATTATATATATTCTGTAGCGTCCTGGAACTTTAGGACGGTACACTGAATAGTAATAATTATCGATCGATATGTCCGGTCGTACGAAACTCCCAGAGAATTCTCATTTTCCGCGCATTTCGCAGCGGCTCAAAACTAAGTGGAAAACTGGATGTATCTCCTAAACGGCTTAAGTAAGACAAAAATTTGTAAACACCTATTTTGTAGAGAAAGAGACGAGCTACAAGTTTTGTCGAAAATTTTTTCTGTATTTTCATTATTTTAGCCGTTAGAGCAAGAAAACCGAAAATCAAAAAGTTTTCCAAAATTTTTTGAATTTTCCCTTAACTTAGAAGTGCAAAGAATGCATCATTCCATTCTACAGGTTATTAACTACTTGAATCCCAGAGATGATTCTTTTATTAATTTTTGCGAGGTTTTTACAACATTTTGCCTTCATTGCCTGTACTACAGAATGTCAACCTCAAAAAATTTGTTATATCAGAGCAATACTTTCGTGTTCTGGAGGTTTTTTAAAATTGGCAGAGCATCCAAGCACCACGGGATTTTTTGCTATATGAGAATGGACTAATTACTATACTTCCGTTCTACTATATGAATGTGGAAGTAATGATGGTTCCATCATCATTATTATTATTACAATTATTCGAGCCAATCCCAATACTATACCCTACAACTATTTTGTTTCTGCCTTATTGCATCTCGGCCAAAAACAACAAATCTTGTGTGACTAACGTCCCTCAGATTACGTATATTACATAATTTCGAAAATTGCACGCCACGAGATTTGCCAACCATTTCATTATATTTGAATATTTTGTTATTTTAATATCGTGCTGTTTGGAAATGTTTAAAAAGGATCACAGCCAAGAGGCAAATTTGTTTTTGTAATTATCGCTAGACTAAAACTAGTATGCTAAACAAATAACTCGAAATAAAAGCAAGGTTGCAAGAAGCCTGCAAATGATCTCTTACCGAGAAAATGCATAGTTTACTGCAGGCTGTGATTGTTTTTAATCATATTTAATAGGTTTGTACATTATTTTATGGGGAACGATTAGTTTCATTTGAGTATTGTTGTGCATCGTAAATTTTTATGGTTCTTATTATTTCAACGAAAGAACAAAAATATATGTGTATAGTGTATTTGCATATTTTCCTGCCTTCATAGAAAAAGATGTTTGTGTAAACCGTATTCAAAGATAAACGTAACAACAGTCCGGGACCTGCCAGATATCCATGACATACAACGCCGTGGCAGTTGAAGTAATGGACGGAATGGGGCAGATCAACTAAACTAAAAGAACTTATTAAGCACAGGCTTTTATAAAATGTACTAAAACGAAGAACATCGTACGCCTATTCACAAATCAGATCCAAAGTCTGATATAGAAAACTACCGATGTGTTTCATCATGTTCTGTTATACCGAAAGTACTCAAATCCATTGTAGCTGATAATATTTTTAATTCATATGAAAATGTTATGTATTTTCAGCACGGTTTTTACAGAGGCCGTAGTACGCGGACAAATATTTTCCTATAAATATCACATACAGATTCGGAAATGCAGTTTAGGGTATAGGAATAATGATGTAATTGACCACGCCCCGCTAGTTTCATAAACCGTGAAAGGACACACAATGAATTGAATTTAGTACGGCATGAACTGGGGATGGGTGCGGACGTAGGTAATGATTTCTAATACAAAGTTATTTGTCACATTTTTGACAAATAATTTCTTCTATTGAAAGCATTTCTGCAGTTTCATTTTTAGCCGTAATTGCTATGGGAATAAAATAATAATTCTTATTAAAACCGATATGAAAATAGAACGTTAAAATAAAATTAAATAATTCGGAAACTAAAATCATCTAATAATTTTCAAAAAATAAATTATTATTAAATTACAAAAATAGAACATAAAAATAAAATTAAATAACCCTCAGAAACTAAAATCAACTAATAATTATCAAACAATAAATTAATGAAGTAAGAATTTTGAATCCCACCTTCTTGTGCCAAACAATAGCCAAACCGATTATACAATGAACCTTTCATATCATTGAGTTGATTTGAAGTAATGCTTGCACAAAGTTGGATAAGTTTTTCCCGTAATTCAACTAAATTATTGGCTCGTTCAAACGCGTGTTTGTACGCGGTTTCCTTTCCTCACAGAAAGAAATCATGGGGTGCGAGATCAGGTGACCTGGGGGACCATTTTATCATTCGTAGCTATTAAACGATTGGGAAATGTTCTTTCCAGAAAATTAATAACAGTTAAGGTATTGTGACTTGGACATCCGTCTTGTTGAAACAAAATGTCGTCAAAGTTGACAGGAAGATTTTGAACTGCAGGAATTATTTGGTTTTGTAAAAGCTCTAAATATGTATTGCCATTTAAATTGCTATCGATTAGCAGTGGGCCTACAATATGATTGTCTAAAATTCCCGTCCAAACGTTCAACTTTTGAGGATACTGAGTTCGCACACCAACACTCAAATGTTTATTTTTCCGAGACCAATATCGTACTATGGATGGATTGTGTTTCCTATGTAATGAAAAGGATGATTCCTCTGTAAACAATATATTTTTTAAGAAGTTTTCATTCTCATTCACTTTATTTATCATGATTTCACAAAATTCCATCCGTTTGAAATTGTCCTTGGGAAATATTTCTTGCGTTGTTTGAACTTTAAAACAAGTGTACCCATTTCTTTTCAAAATATTTGTTACAGTTCTTTCCTTCATGTCAACTTCATCAGCAATTTGCCTGCTAGAACAAGGTTCACTAGTTTCAACAAGTGCATAGACATTAGTTTTACGAATTTCACATTCTTCGCTCATTTGTTGATGACGGGGTTCGGGTTGATAGCATATTTTACAATAATTCACGACACACCTGAAATTCTCAATTTTTTTAATAATGTATGAAATTATGCTAGCTGAGGGGATTGGTCTGTCTTGATATGCCACAGTAAATAAATTTATTCTGACTTCAGTAGAATGGCCCCCGGAGTACCACATCACAATTTGCACTTTTTCTGCAGTCGTATAAACACACACGGCACACGAAATTGAGATTATTTTATTTTATTCCCACACGTCTAAACAGCTACGCTGTTAAAAGCAGAATGGGTCCGCGCTGTTCTCAACTCGACGCGGTGAAGCTATGGCGCAATTGTTTTATACCAATACCCTGCATTGTCCTACGACAAGGCGTGGTTTATCTGCGCAGAAACAAGTTTACATACCCAAAACTAAATTTGCTGAATCTGTATACATATTCATACATGAAGATTTAAGAATGCGTCCCAAGTTGATGCAATTTACACTGATATAAAAAAAGCCTTTGATCGTGTCAATCAAAGTATTATTAAGATAATAACATTCTCTAAGAAGAAAAGTAATACTTTGATTATTCTGTAAATACAAAAAATCTTGTCAAAGTAGATTCTATTTGTGATTACTTTGGGTGCCGGGTTAAGATATTACTTGCATATTGAGAACGTATTAAAGCGAGCAAACCAGCTGTGTGGTCTTATTAAACGACAATGCTGGGATTTCACTGATATCACTTATATTTTATAGTTATTTATTGTATAGTGTTTTAGATAGCATTTTATCAACGCAAGAAACGAAGTTCGAGAGTTAAATTTTTTTTAGTGGATAAAACGCGACTAATACACGAATGCTATACAACGTTTTATCGACAATCACAGTCATTATTTAGAATCAGATTTCATCAAAAAATTATTTGACATTTCGCTCTGTCAGCGGCTGTAACGTCAAAAATTATTGAAATTAATAAAAAAAAACTTGGAAGGTGTTGACTGGTTGCTATTTAGTTTTAATTGTTTATCGATTCCATTTGTAAAAATTTGTGAAGTTGGTGAAAAATGTAAGAAAGCGATTTTGTTTCCTTCGGGAAGCTGAAGAAGAAACTCTTCAATTATTGCCTGCGAAGTCCAGGGAACATTATGAAAACGTACTTTCCGAATTTAATGAATGGGTAGAAAAACGGAGGTTAATGACAATAAATGAGGAAGTTCTGCTATCGTATTTTTTAAATTTAAAGAAGTATTCAATATCATCCATGTGGTCGAAGTATTCGATGCTGAAGGCCGCTATAAAGGTCTATAAAAACATAGACATTGGAAAATATAATAAGCTCACTTCCTATCTGAAGAGTGAGTCGAGAGGGTACAAAGCGAAGAAAGCTGCGGTATTGGAAAGAGCACACGAGGAAGAATTTTTAACAAGGGCTTGCGATAAAGAACATTTGATGATTAAGGTAATATCTCTTAACCTTTTAGACATTGTAGATAATAAACTTTGAAATATTTTAGGTTGCACTGATAATGGGGGTGTTTGGTGCCTGTCGTTGCTGTGAATTGACGATTTGGAAAATCAATTATGTAGAAGAGAGGGGCGCATATCTGCTTGTTTCTATACCAGATACCAAGACCGGCTTCTCACGAAAATTCACAATTGTGAAAGAAGAATTCTTTATCAATACTGTGTCGTGTAGAAAATACATGTCCTTACGTCGGAAGAAGTTATCCAACGACAAATTCTTTTTACGATACACTAATCAAAAATATACTTCACAACCTGTTGGAATCAACACTTGTCGAAAGTTCCTTCAAGAGTTGCTTCATTTTTGAATCTGGCAAACGCAGAAGCTTATAGCGGCCATTGCATGAGGCGCACTTCAACAGCTTTACTGGCTAATAAAGGTGTTGACCTCACAACAATTAAACGACATGGTGGGTGGAGAAGTTCCGCTATAGCAGAAAGTTATATCGAGGATTCTATATCCAATAAGCTTGATATCGCAAGGAAAATCCAAGGTACTCCTGGCACTAGTGGTTCCTTACAAGAGGAGACATCCATTGTTTCTACAGATTTATCAAGAACTTCGACAAGCACTATGCCTTCTGAAACCGGTGACAACTACAAGTTTGTTCTTAATGGAAATGAAGTGAAATATGATAAAATAAATAAGGAAATGTCTATTAATATAAATGTTGATATTAATATTAATAAAAATTAAATAAAATGCAATTGATTTCAGATTGTATTTTTCATTATTCCACTAGTGGATAAAGTGGTACTTTATATGCTTCAAGAGTGTGGATAAAACTCCAATTATAATGTGATTGTGGATCAAATATATTTAATTCACTTGTTAGATCAATAATAGAAGATTGCTGTATTATCTGCGAACCATACTATCAATCTGACATCGACAGACTCAAAAGTGTATAAAAGAAAATGGTAAATTTCATTATATTATTTAAGTTGCGTGTGGATAAGACAAATTATTCATATGAAGAAGGACCTCAGTTGCTGGGTATTACTTCTCTTACGGAAAGGCGTATCATTCTATGATACAAAAGAAATTTCTGAAGAAATTGGTAAAAGCTTTACCCACCATTTCTGCAATTTTTAAGATAAAAACCTGAAAGGAAACATTTTTTTTTTATTTTTGTAAAATAAAGAGGGTTGATTTAATTTTTAAGGTAAATCCAATTTTCAGCTCTTTGCGAATTATTACGAGATCTCAACTTTTTTTGTCTATTTTGACTTGAGTACGATATGGAAAATTCTCATTACAACCTAACTGAATAATTCTAACGAGCGATACCAATAGAAAATAGAGGAAAACCCGAGCTGATAATGGAACAGCATGTATAAGCCGCATTAGCATAGAATGTCTCTTCCGCAATTACATACGGCTCTGTCATCACCGGCCATCAAAATTTTATTAACGCCGAAGCGCATCAGCGCTATTTTTACAAATGATTAATCGTGTTTCAATTACAGTGTATTTAAAAATAATAAAAAATGCACCAAGTCTGGTTATGCACCAGACGATATCAACGGGGGAATAACATTCTACAATGACTTCCAAGCGAAGCCTTCTGCATAAGCAGCTGGCCAAACTTTGGCACTACAGGGTGGGTCGAAGAAAATCTTGGGCGAGAGGTATTTGTAGATTTCATGATTTCTTTCACGATTATGATCATTTCGGACAATTTGATGTCTTTAATAATACTATTCACAACATATTAAGTGGTAAACCTAGAATGTACACACATTTCAAGATGTTTAGCAAGAATGCACCGATTCCATTTTCAAAAATTTCATCGTTCCTTCTCAAAATATTTGAGAATCTCGCTGACAACTCTTCATATACAAGGTGAAAAAAATAATATTGTGAATTACAGACATATAACGATTGTTAACACTTTCTCTAAAGCTTTCGAAATTTTATCATATAAACCAACATTTCCCTGTACAAAGAAACGCATTACTTAATGCCAACACAATTTTTTCAAAGAAATATCTACCTCAACAAATCTTTTTTGTATTGCCCAATATGTATATGGTGTTATCGAAGGTATCTTACAAGTAAACGTAAATTTCCACAGACTTCACTAAAGCAATTGGCATACTTGACAGTATTCTATGTTCAAAATTTAAAAATTTCGACTTTTCAAATCGTATCTTGAAAATAGACACCACCATACTAAATATTGTGATCGGCCTACAAAATTTATATCTTCCTCTGGTGTACCCCGGGATTCTGTGTTAGGCCCATTAATCGTCATTATTTTCATTAGTGGCATTACAGTTGAATTGAATTACAATTATCTTTTGTACGCGTATCAAATAAAATTACACTATAAAGTAAATGATGTAGATGATTGTGTGGCATTACGAACTGGTCTTAGCCAATGAAGAATGTAAACTAAGCGAGTTGTAGTTGATGTTTTACTAGTACAAGTATTACACTTCCTTATCTTAGAGTAAGGAAGGGTAATACTTGTACTAGTAAAATATCAATACCGAATTTAATTATTGTTTAGAAGATTCAGTGCTTACACTTACATTTCGTGAGGCCTTGATGTAATCTGACATCAAACTATTATTTCATTGTCGTATAAACACCATCAACAATATATGTTTAAGAACAATGGGATTTGTAATAATACTGCATTTTCATGATATTAACACGTTGAAGGCACTATATCAATCTTTTGGTCGCACCAAACTGGAATGTTAGTCGATTGTTTTGTCTTCCCATTATATTATACAAATACAAAACATAAATATTCGTTTTGTTTAAATTTTAAGTCATAAGGAAAACGGTGTCTATGGTGCGAATGGTTTATCTCAGACTATAGTGTTAAACAAATTTTCGCTTCTAAGTCTGGAGACTCACAGCAAATATTTCTTTTTAATATACAGACTGTCTATTTTACGAGGGCCACACCAAATATCTCGCTTAATATCTATTGTAGAAGAATAAAGTTTTAGAAACAGTTATCCCATTTTTTGTGAACTATATTTCAGTAAAAAGAAATTTGAAATCCATAGCCTACTTTATGAGATATATTACAAAAACCTGAAAAATAGGAAAACCACAAACGGTTATAGCTTCCTTATTTGAGGAGATACGAAAAAAGTTAAAGGAATGAAAGTTGACGGCAAAGACAATAAGAATAATAACGTGTAACAAAAAAAATCGAAAAATGCAGTTGGCTTTGGCATACGCTATTGTGCAAAAATGAAAAATACATATCTCAAAGTAGGCCATGACGCCATTAATTCCGTTATTTTTTTCTCATTCCAACGATATAAAACATGTCACAGAAATTTTAACCGATAGTGTCAATATTTAATATTTTACGAATACCACAATTCATATAATTGAATCGTAACAATCAGCTGTGCCATAATTAGTGAAAAACAATGTATACAGTTATTAATAAATTTGACAGATTGTCACTGTTGTATGTTGTATGTTGCGTTGTCGAGTTCTAAGACAAATTTTATATCAGTAATTATGGTGTACACCAATAATAACAAATTCGATATGATTAGCATTTATTGTCAGTGCAATTTTGACGCTGAGATGGCAGTCACGGTTTACGGAGATAGATTTCCAGATGCTCCGCAGCCAAATCGAACTATGTTTAGGAAGTTAGTTCAAAATCTAAAAACGCACGGTTCATTTTAAAAAAAAGTAGTAAGGCGAGCGCATGTTGCGGATAATATAAGAAAAGTGAATAGAGTAATGAATTATGTTAACCAAAATGAGGAAACCTCTTTGAGACAAATTCAGAGAAACTGTCGCATAAAAAAAGACAGTGCAAGAAAAATATTGAAAAAAAACTGATTTCGATGCTACAAAATGAGGAAAGTTCAACATTTAAATGAGGGAGATAAGCCAAGGAGAGTAAGATTTTGTAGATGGTTATTAAATAAGAAAAGGAATGACGCGCTGATATGTAGCAAAATTCTTTGGTCGGACGAATCAAATTTTTCTAATAATGGATTTTTCAATAGAAATATGCATTATAAGTGGACACGAGAAAATACACATTGGTGCAGAGAGACTGCTTTCCAAGAAAGATTTTCTACGAATGTTTGGTTGGGTCTTTTAGGGACAAAAGTAATTGGACCTTATTTTTATGATGGCAAATTAACCGCTCGTAGATACCTTAATTTCCTGCAAAACGAATTTCAAGATTTTCTTTATGAATTAACAGTGGCAGAAAGATTAAATTATTCACATTTTCAACAAGATGGGGCTCCACCTCACACTGCTGTAATATGTACAAATTATTTAAATCAAGTTATGCCAGATAGCTGGATAGGCACCTATGAACCCATTCTATGGCCAGCTCGATCACCAGATATTACTCCCTTGGATTTTTTCGTCTGGGGTTACATTAAAGACAAGGTATTTCAAACTGCCCCTGAAAATATTGAGGACATCAAAACCAGAATTCGAAACGCATGTGAGGCAATTACTCCTAAAATGCTCCAAAATCTAATGCGTGACGTGTCTCGTAGAGCACGTGTATGTGTCAGAATGCATGGTGCACAATTTGAGCATTTGTAGTTAGAAAAATAAATACACACAATTTCTTTTCAATATAGTAGTAGGTAGTACTGTTATACATAGTTTTTCGTTTTTTTCTTTGGATGTTCGTTTTGTACTTGTATTTTTATTTATGAGATATTTATTGGTTTGTATTAAATTGTAATAAATAATTACGGAATTATAATTATTATAAAGTGAATTTTTACTATTATGGCACAGCTGATTGTTACGATTCATTTATATGAATTGTGGTATTCGTAAAATATTAAATATTGACACTATCGGTTAAAATTTCTGTGACATGTTTTATATCGTTGGAATGAGAGAAAAATAACGGAATTAATGGCGTCATGGCCTACTTTGAGATATGTATTTTTCATTTTTGCACAATAGCGTATGTCAAAGCCAACTGCATTTTTCGATTTTTTTGTTACACGTTATTGTTCTTATTGTCTTTGCCATCAACTTTCATTCCTTTAACTTTTTTCGTATCTCCTCAAATAAGGAAGCTATAACCGTTTGTGGTTTTCCCATTTTTCAGGTTTTTGTAATATATCTCATAAAGTAGGCTATGGATTTCAAATTTCTTTTTACTGAAATATAGCTCACAAAAAATGGGATAACTGTTTCTAAAACTTTATTCTTCTACAATAGATATTAAGCGAGATATTTGATGTGGCCCTCGTAAAATAGACAGCCTGTATACATAATATTATTCTTTGTTCTATTTGCCCTAGAACTAACGTGTAGACATTCTCATCATTATAGAAAATTTGAGAGAACTATAATAGTCTTCAAGACCAATTAGATATCTCCACTGCAATGTAGCTACGATAAAAAGATTAACTACATAAATTAAAATTTTGTATTGCTTTTATCTTTGTTTTTATCTGTTTATTTTACATTATTATGTTTCTACATTTCTTTATTTTGTAAATATTTATTATCATCTACTTTATAATTGGAATACTGTTCGATAATTCATTGTTAATATATCTATAAATTAATTAATAGAAAGTAATAGAAAAATAGTATTAGAAAAATATTGTCTAAGTGTTATTTGTGGCATTATCTTAATTTCTACTAATTCTTTGGGACTTCCTGCCACAGGTATTTTTACTTTTTAACCGATTAAAAAGAAAAAATACGTGTGGCAGGAAGTCACATGTAAAATAAATTTGACAGATAACATTTTTAAACCTGTTAAAATTATTGATATGTTAAATAATAATAATAATAGTAATAATATTATTAATAATAAATCCAGGACTGCACAATTCACACAAGAAATTACGAAAAGTATATTTTGAAGACACTATAGACCAGGAACACCAGGAACTATAGATATGTATAGAAAGTGTAACTTACCTTAAGAAACCATTGAACATATAACAGTGGGAGGCCCATCATTATCCAACACCGTATATTTGGGAAAGCATAACCAGATCTCAAGATTATCCATGGGCAACTGGCATTGAAGTACAACTTAATTGGAAACCCACCCCCCTTTTATAAATATTCACCTTCTGCAGTTCTCGAATCGGAAGACACTATATTATATTGGAACAGACTAATAATTACAGGCCGAACCGTGGATACAACCGCCCAGATATAGTAAATATCGACAAATTAAACAAGACAGCTACACTTGTTGACATTCGCTGCCCATTGACCAGCAACCTCCAAAAAACAGAAAAGGAAAAGATCGATAAGTATCAGAATTTGGCAATAGAGATCCAACATATCTGGGAGTTAAACCACGTTCGGATAATACCAATCATAATGATAATAATAATCATAATAATAATAATAATAATAACAATAATAATAATTTTAATGGTTGGCAGGCCAAATGCAGAAGGCAGTCGTCTTAGGGTCCCTGCGTTTACTTAGGGCACACGATTCTGGAATCTACAACCACTAACCTTGCGGGATGTGGGGAGTGGTTGTAGATAATTCGCTGGCGCTTCCCCTGTGAGAATATCGGAGACACGGGAGAACTGTCCAGCATCGCTAACGCGAAAAAAAAATAATAATAATTTTAAGGCAATTAACACCTTCGCCATCCTGGTCTTAACATATATGTTTGGAATTATCAAGTGGCCTGAGACTGAGCTTGAGAGTGTGTTAAGGTCTACAAGTAAATTGCTCACCAAACATCGAGCCCATCACCATAAGTCGACGGTTGAAAGGCAAAGGAGGACGTGGATTAGTTGACATTAAGTGGTTATGCCAGAAGCAGATCAACAATCTCCAACAATACTTCTGTAGTCAGAACTCTCGTTTACATCAAGTTGTAGTGGAAGCTAATAGCCTTTATAGCCCTCTTTCCCTTCACCATGCAAATCCAGAAGCTATGGAAATAGACAATGCCCGAGTTGCCAGCACCTTACAACGATGGGCTGAAAAGGAGATGCACTGAAGGCACGCTTACGATTTAAGGCGGCCCCTAGTATATGAAGAAGCATCAAATGCTTGGCTGTATAATGGTGGTATATTTTCGGAAACTAAGGGCTTTGTGATGGCAATACAAGACCAAGTGATTTCCACAAAGAACTATTTGAAGTATATTATTGGGGTGGATATGGAGGACGATAAATGCAGGAGTTGTCAGCGCCATAATCAAGTCGGAAAGATACTACATCAATCGTTGGCACAAAAGCATGGGCTAACTATATTGGGACCGATCAGTTATCACTGATAGACCCATTCTCAATAATAGACCAGACACCATTATGGTTGATAAAGTACAGAGAGTGACATTTTTAATGGATATTGGATTTCCCAAAACTCAGTGTTACAACGAAAATATTACTAAATATCTCCCTTTGGCCGCAGAATGTAAAGATCTATGGTAAAGATCTTGCCGTTAATTATCTCCACTACAGGAATCGTTGCAAAAACGCTAATGAGGAACGTTCAGCAATTAGAAATTTCTACTATTGTAATAAACCAAATGCAGAAAGCAGTCGTTGTTGGCACAACATCTATTGTCAGATCATTCCTTAATATCCCCTTTTGAAAATATTATGTTACTGGAAAGGCCGATGATATTGTTGTAACCCACTGCGAAAGTGATGGTAAAGAAAGAGATAATAATAATAACAATAATAATAAAAGGTATTTAATTAGAGACAAAATTGTTACGTATAATTTCCCTGAAATAAACTATAGGTGATGTTTTAACCTAGAAATCACTGAACAATATTCAAGACCACTAAATACCAAAGATTTATATAAATATTAAAATCAAGTTGATATTAAAATAGCTCACTGTCTATGAACAAATCTACATTGCCTATATGTTTGTTAATCGTTACGTCTATGTATTAGTTACAACTAAAATCACCAATAAATGTAACTCATAAGTCTTCAATAGGGTTAACACGTATCAGGTCCATTCCATATATATTATATGTATTATAAGTTGGTTGTTTTCTTTTCAAAAATTTTATTGTTTTACATTTGTCAGTATTTAATTCCTTTCTTGTCAGTCGTAACGATTATTAACCTTAACACTATAATAGTACTAATATGTCATTGGTGAAATTCAAAACAAAATTGGACCTAAGTGATACCCCTGGGGGATACCGGATGAGGATGGTCGTCAAATTCCAACAAGAGAATGTGTGAAGTACCTTTGGGGAGAGATTAGACAAAAGACTGATATTCAGCAATCACATTAACGAAACTATGTAATCCGTATATTCCATGTCCAGGAGTCTGTATTCGCTCCTGGTCAGGAGTAACAGATTAAGTAGACGTAACAAGAGATTAATTTATGCTTTTGTGGTAAGTTACACTTATATATGCAGCATCAGGGTACTGGATCACATTAATGACGACTCTAAAGAAACTAGGAGTGGAACAAAAGTTTATATGCCTCATTTCAAACTCTTCACCATACACACCCTTTAAGAGATCTTTATGCACCTTTTCGTGATATAACTGCACAAGTGGACTACATCCAAGAAACTTCTCAAAAATCTATACATTTAAAATGAGAATCCACTAACAAACAACATAATTCAAGTCAGAGAGCATGCTCCAATATAACATTTTAAACGACTTAAGCTTACTGAATATGTAGCATCGTGGACACCAAGACTTTTGTTCTTGATAACAAAAGGTACAATATACCAAAAAGCCAGACGATTCGGCCGAAAACCAATTTCCATTAGATTAGTGCGGGGTCCTTTATATTCAGTGTACACCATCTTTTATTAGCGTATAAGCAGTATTATTCCTTTTGAAAATTAAAATATTGCGACCTTTTTCAATTCATCCTCCGATGGAAAGAGTTTCGGTTAGATTCATCTAGTTTCGTTGAATTGATCCAACTTCATCCTTCCAGCTTCTCAACTATCAAGATGGAGAGCGTCGTGGATGTCTGGTTGGCTCCGGGACGATTGTCGGAAACACATTGTAGTAAATTAAAATGTTAATAAATCTACCTAATTGAAGTTATAGGAAAGTAAATAGTGCCGTATTCCAGCAAACTTGGAGATATGTTAAAATTATGCATCCCAATAATCATAAAGCATATCACTCATATTATTAACTGCTGTCTTGAACAGGGTTACTTTCCTACAGAATGGAAAGATGCAATTATTTGTCCAATACCAAAAACAGCAAATCCTGCAACCGTGGAGAATCTGAGGCCTTTCAGCTTGTTGCCAATTCTTTCCAAAATACTAGAAAGAATAGTTCACGACCAGATTACCGAATATCTTTTACTGCATAACTTATACCCATTACATCAATCGGGATTTCGTAAAGCACATAGCACCACTACTGCCTTGTTGAACCTTAGTGATAATATCATCAGCGCACTAGACAAACGTATGGCAGCTATTCTTGTATCCCTAGACTACTCCAAGGCATTTGACACCATTGATCACACGCTTCTTTGTGCAAAGCTAAATTACTATGGTTTCGACGCGATATCCCTGCGGTTTTTCAATTCTTATTTGAGCGAACGTCGCCAATGCGTATCAGTCGCAGGAAATATATCTGATTTTAAAATTATCACGTCAGGTGTTCCTCAAGGGTCCATTCTTGGTCCTCTTTTGTTTCTTGTATATACAGCAGATATATTTAATGTAGTAACTAGTTCGCATGTGCAAGCATATGCTGACGATACCCAACTTCTTCACTGTTTTGAGCCATCTAATGCAGCTATTGCCACTAATTTGATCAACCAAGATTTAGACAACATCTATCAATATTCGCATCAACATAACCTTAAAATTAACCCTACCAAATCAGTTGTTATTCTATTCTGCTCAGAACATACTCGAGATCACTTAAAGGCTTCTATTCAACTAAATATTAATCAAGAAAATTTGTCATTTTCTACTCATGCCAAAAATCTTGGGGTAATAATAGACGAAAAATTACGTTTTATGCAGCACATAAAAATTCTTTTACAAAAATTTTACTCCCGGCTAAAAGTACTGTATGCAAACAGGCATATCTTGAACTTTAAACAACGTAAAAAACTTTGTGAAACTTTAGTCATGCCTGTATTCAATTGATGCAATTTCATGTATTTTTACTGCCTGAATCAAGCTACAAAAAATCGACTACAAGTTTTGCAAAACTGTTGTTGCCGTTTTATTTACAACTTAAGAAAATTTGATCATGTTTCAAGCAAATATGTTGAGTTGCGTTGGTTAAAAATGGAACAACTCGTTCAATTTCACTATGCAGTTTTCTTATTTTCTTTAATAAAATATTCTATTCCAAGGTACTTGAGAGACAAGTTAATTTTCAGATCATCAGTACATACTGTAAACATCAGACATCGGTACGTGCTAACAGTGCCACAACATCGTACAGCCCTCTTCCAACGTAGCTTTTCTTACACATCCGCAGCCTTATATAACTCTATTGATCCCATATATAAAAATCTATCGACAGTTAATATCTTCCGTAAAAAAATCAAAGCCTGGTTCATTAGTTCCAACAAAAACTAGAATATATATTCTTGGGCACCATTTTGCACTGTGTTTATGATTGATTCTTTTATTTAGTTATTTTGAGTAAATAATTTTTTAATATTTCTATAAATATATTTTATAAAGTGTATACCGTCCCCCTATTACATTGGACTATTGTAATATTGTATTGTATTTTTGTATTTTAATGTTTTATTTTTAACTTAATTAGTTAGGTAGGTGATTTATAAGGTTAAGTGTAAGAATAGCCACATGGCTAAACTTCGCCTTGTAAATTGCTATTTGTAATGTACTTGTAAATGTACATCTACACTCTAATAAAGCCGTTTATTATTATTATTATTATTATTATATTCCGGATACAAACAATGTAATTCTGCAGAAGGTAACAGGTGCAAATGATAAATTACATATATTGCATTAATAAATATGATGATATATTATTGTTAGGTAATAGATGTTTGGAAATGTCCCATAATCATTATGTAGTCGAACGAGTAAAGACAAATAAATATTAATGTATGCAAACATTTTCAAATCAGAGCAACAAGAAACGTGTTTACCGAGAGAAAAGTTGCCGGCTCTTGATTACAACATAAAACTATTTTTGCTGGTATACATAAAGAAATAACCTTTAAATCGACGCCCCTGACTGCAATATAAGTACGTGTAAAACTAATATAGTGAAGTGGTCTTGTCGGTCTAGCGTGCATACTTTTTTTTGAGGTATAAAGTAACAAAAACACTTAATTAATTTCCGCTAGTCGAGTTTTATACGTTTATTATAATGTTTGCTGATTGACTAACTGCTAATGTAGGTAAAATCAATTTTTTTTTGTCTTGGGGTGCTATGAAAAACAAAATTTGTTTTTATTAGCTTTCTTGGCAATGTTAAAATACTGTGTTTCGATTATGTGTAGGTCTTCATTCAGATCCGTCTGTCTGATGCGGATCTGAATGAAGAGCTACACATAATCGAGGACATTGGAGTTAAAAATAATTTTGGTAAAGATGTCATTAGAAAGTTAATTAACAAAATCCGGAAAAAAATCACTTTTCAATTAATATATCCAAAAATAAAAGAAACCACAAAATGTACTGACACAACAATTACCTACTGTGGCCATTTATCCGAAAAAATAGCTAATGTTCTATCTAAACACAATCTAAAAATAGCTTTTAAATCACAGAGTAAATTATCAAACATATTATACAATGCAAAAGACCCAACACGTAAATTTAACAAATCTGGAGTTTATAAGTTAAAATGTACAGAGTGTAATAATATCTATATAGGGCAAAGCGGTAGAAATTTCAAAATACGGTATCAAGAACATCTTAGATCATATAGGTTACAGAAAACTGATTCATCTTTAGCGAACCACTGCCTCGAAAACAACCATAGTTTTCCAGAATTAAACGACATTGAAATTTTACATTTCTCAACAAAAGGCTTTAAATTAAACGTTTTAGAATCTCTGGAAATTCATAAACACAATAATATCAAGGATTATAATTTGTTAAATGATCAATTAGATCTGATATATTCACCTTTATTTACAGCCGGCAGACCCATAATTGTATATTCATAATTAAGTTTATTATTGTCATCTACCTGCCTAAGCCCTTATTGTACCTATCTATCCAACCAATATTGTCTATATATAACATTTCTGTATAATTGTAAATCAGTCATTTTTGATTCACTGCTTGACAATGGCTTTGTAAGTCGAAACTGCAGTCGCAATTTTTATAAATACATAGTGGTAGAAAACGTAGTAGTGTGTTTTATTTAGTTATTTGTGAAAAATGATTAACTACCACAGAGTAACGGCTCCTTCAATAAATTTACTGTGTTTAATATTTCCCTTTTTTGTACTTTCGCGAATTGTTCATTTAAAATGAATTTAATAGGGGCTGAAAAAGTAGAAATAATTCGTTTAGCAGACAGCCATCCATCGAGCTTAATAGACCGCTTTAAGGTAGAGATATTTGTTTTAAAACCGCTCCAAATATTAGTAATATTTTTAATAATACTGAAGGTATTTCTGAGTCAAGACCAATTCATGTAAATAATAATCAGATGACTGATGAAATGATAGTGAATACATTGCCTGCTAGTTAGGTTTGTCGATGTAGACAAAGTCTTTTTAAAAATAATTGAACACTTTTACTAAAACACACTACAAAAATATTTATTGATTTACAAAGTTTTACAACAATATTTGGAACAACCGGACGGTGTGAGAATTCACGCCAGAATGGCTGTCGTCTTCTACTAGGTTCATCATGAAGGCATTAGTCGAGTCTGCTCGGGGATGTCCGTCGTCAACATTGTACGCTGGGTTGCTTACATAACACCTCCCTTGCTAGACAGAAGTTTTATTTGGGACAAATAAAACTTTTACTCCTTGGACCTTGTTATCCCTTGATTGGCGGTCAACTGTTTCGACCTTGTTGTCCCTTGATGGACCCTCAACTGCGGAAGCCTGCACTTGTTGAGTAGGTTGTTTGGATTTACATTTCCTAAGTCGATGAATAGCCAATACTGAAACAAATATGACAAAAATAACATAAAGGGGTAGAGTCCAGTAGTGGGCCGTCTCGACGTCCTTCTTCAGTTGGATGGGTTCTATGTCGTCTTGGGTTTTCTTTAGCATGTGAAGTTGGTCCAGAGGAACATCTTCTAGTTTCAGCTTCCTGGTATTGTTAATTCTTGTCTTCATCGTTTTAATTTCTGGTAACAATAGGGGTTGTCCTCTGATTGATTCCTTTTCGTTTGAGTAAGTGTATTCTGATGTTTTAAAATTACACTTAGGGGGTAAATTGAATAGGTAGGTGCCTCGTAGAATAGTAAAATCTGTCGTCCTGCAGGTGGTTTGAATTTTTGTTTCATTCGGGAAAATGCCTATGTAGTAAGTTTCGGTAATTTGTTCGACGATGGAATGTACTGTTCTTATTGGAACCTGGGTACATGTGTTGTCTTCTTGGCTGAGTTGTAATAATTGAAATATACAATCGTTTTGTTTCCATCCATCGACAAGAAGGCTTTCTTGGCAATAATATTCAGTATCGATCTCCCTGCATGGCGTTGGTTGATATTGGTAGAAGTTTTCGCTCATAGTCAGATAGGTATTGGAAGGAATTATGGTCGTATGGTTTGGGGTAGGTATTGAATAAAGGTGATAGTACGAAAAGTGTTCCGGGTGTATTAGCGGAAATTCTAATGCAAATATTATTTTCTTTTCCGAATAATATGCTTTTACTTCTACTATTTCGTAGTACTTGTGAATGTCAATTTTGTTTACATATAATAGATGTTCTACAGGGTGATTATTTCTTAAGATATCTACAATAAATTCCAACTCATCGATTTTGACAATACTATGATGTAGAGTATTTAATTTTGCAAAGGTTATAGAATTTTCTATATCGGTTAATAACTGAATTATGATATTTAAACTTAAATTTAGTTGATCTAAAATATTTTTTACTTGTAGATAATCGTTAAATTCGAATATAAATTTGTTAAGATCTTTCCTAATGCAATCGATACCATTCGCAATTACATCTTGATTATGTAGAATTAATGTTATTGTATGATTGAAATTATCGATAATTTTTGTAGTAAGAGAAATCTCTTTATTGAGCTTATTGGCTATATTGTTTTGATTTTCTTGCAAATTATGTATTGCTTGATTAAATTTATCGGCATCGTCTTGATCTAAGTTGCCAGATATGCTTTTTATTATACTGCCAAGTCCGTTTATTAAACCACGTTTTCGCCTCTTAATAGGGTATACTGAGGTGAACTTTTGTTGAACAATTTTTAGTTGAAAAGATATTGCTGCATTGAAATTTTGCAGTGCCATAAAATAAGGTTGGCTTAGGCCGTCCGTAATTGCTTTCGTAATTTGGTTATATTGGTTTTTTAGTGTTTTAATTTCATTTTCGATAGGTTCTAAATCGAGATAATGTAAAAATGTGTGAATGCTTGTTTTTATTTTTGCCGTACCTAATTTGAAGGGAAGGATACCTGGGTTTTTTGACAGGTCAGTTATCTTTACTTCCTGAAGGTTCGCCAGTGTTATCAGAGACATTCTGTAACAAAGGTTGTCTAATTAGTTTTGGGCGTTTAATACTTTGCTTAGAAATAGCCGCGGATTTATTTGTGGATATGATTTTAGTGGTTTGACTTAGCGCGGTTTCGGGAACGCATCTCGGCGCTAATTTATTCCTACTATTGATTTTTTTATAAATTTTTGTTTGGGGTTGAATGTCTGGTTCTTTTTCTCTAGATTCGTTACGTTTGCTAATTGTTTTTTCTTTCTGCTGATGGCAGTCCTCGTGAATTTTTTGATAAATTAGTTTCGTCTTTTCTTTGTGATTTTCTACGTAATTATTTAATAAGACGTTCGTTATATCAATATCAAACGGATCTTTTGTATCTAGATGCCCATTGATAATGTTAACAGGTTTTTGTTTGGTTAGGGAATGATGACTGTTGTTATAACCTAATATTGCGTAGGGCATTAAGTTTGTTATCGAATTTTCATTGGGTTGTTTTGATTTTAGAATTCGTAAATGTTCTATAATTGTAGAATGAAATCTTTCGATTATACCCTTGCTTTGCGGATTTAGAGGTGTCGTGTAGTGAATTTCAATGTCGTGTAATTTAACAAATTCTAACATGAGATTGTTTTTAAATTCGGTGCCGCTGTCGGAAATTATTTTGAGCGGCGCTCCGTGGTGGGTCATAAAAATTAAAAGGTTTTTGACTATGTTTATAGCATTGTGGGTTTCTAGAGGGTACGCTTGGCCGTACTTTGAAAATGAATCTACAACAGTTAGAAACTTTTGATTAGAAGCCTGAAATGTATCGATATATATTACTTCAAACGGTTTTTTAGCCGTAGGTGTTATTGCAAATTGCTGCTTAATCGGGTTGCGATCGTATTTATTGGTTTGACAGATATCGCAGTTATTTATCCTATCTTCTACGTCCGCGTTTAATGTGGGCCAATAATAATTTTGTTTTATTCTGAGTACAGTTTCAGGTATACCACGATGATTCGTTTTACCCTCGTGATGATGAGTGATAATTTCTTGTTGTCTAAGTTCGTCAGTAATGTCTTCTAAAACTGTGTTACATTTTACTAATTTAAAACTTGAATTTTTAAACGTGTCCTTTACAATATTACAGATTTCGGGATAGAATTCATCTGTTTTAAATAATAATGCGTATGTTAGTTTGGGGTCTAGATAGTTTTTAAGAAAATTTATTATTTCTATGTTAAGTCGGGATTTGTCTATTTTTACAAATATCCTCTTTTTGTTATGGAACAAATTTCTCAGTTTTACGCGTTTATAAAGTTCGATTTCGGAATATAACAGGAATTCAATTATTACCTGATTATTATAGAGATTTAGTGGTTTTTCGGATATCGGAATCGTTTGTACAGGGTGTTCTATGCTAGTGTGGGCGGTTTCGTTAGACTGGTTTTCGTCATTATTTTCGGGGATTTCTACTTCGTTTGCGTCCTGTGCTTGGTTTAAATTATCCGTCATCGGAATATAATTATTTTGTACTTGATTTATGTCACTCTCGATCGGCGCGTTATTTCCGGGTTCCGGGTTTGTTTGCATTTCGTCTAGTTCGTTTATCGTATCATAGTCGTAATTTTCCGAATTTTCGATGTCATTAAGATTTGGGGTTTCGTCAATATGATTTACTAGAGACGCATTATCGTCGGAATCCGAAATTTCTTTCATGTGAATTTCTACGCGTGAAAGGGCGTCGGCGTTTGTGTTGGCTTTACCTTTCTTATATTGAATTTGATAGTCGAATTCTTCGAGCTTCAATCTCCACCTGATTAGTCGAGAATTTGGCTCCTTGAGGTTCATTAGCCACTCTAGGGGTTTGTGGTCGGTAATTATCTTAAACTTTCGGCCGAATAGGTATGGCCTGAAGTACTTTGTCCCATAGACGCAGGCCAATGCCTCGCGCTCAATTGTGGAGTAGTTTTGCTCCGCACTATTGAGTGTTCGAGACGCGTATGCTATTGGTTTATCATTTCCGATCGGACCTTGCGATAAAACCGCGCCTATTGCAAAATTGCTCGAATCGGTAGTCAAATTAAACGGTTTGGTGAAATCGGGGTACTGCAGTATCGGATCATTGGTTAAAATATGCCGGCATTCGTCAAAACATTTCAGGAAAGCTTCGTTATGTTCGATTTTTGACCCCTTCTTTAGACAAATGGTTAAAGGCTTTGTTAACTTAGCAAAGTTTTTAATAAATTTGCGGTAATAACCTACAAGACCTAGAAATCCTTTTATCTCTTTAACAGTTTTGGGAATAGGGTAATTTACAATGGCTTTAATTTTGTCTGGATTGGGTTTGACACCCTCCGCCGTAACTATATGGCCTAGAAAAGCAACTTCCCTTTTAAGGAATTCTGACTTATCTAGCTGGATTTTAAAATTAGTTTCGCGTAACCGCTGAAAAACTTTTGTTAAGTTATTAATATGTTCTTGAAGAGATACCAAGAAAATTACAATGTCATCCATGTACACCAAACATATATTGTTTTGTAAACCCTTGAGGATATTATCCATGGCGCGTTGAAAAGTCGCGGGCGCGTTCTTAAGCCCGAACGGCATTCTAACGTACTCGTAGTGGCCATTTTCTACGTTGAAAGCTGTCTTTTTTATATCCTCGGGTGCCATTTCAATCTGATGAAACCCGCTGGCAAGATCGAGAGTTGTAAAATATTGACACTTACCGATTTTATCGAGAATATCGGATATATTGGGAATCGGATATCGATCATCGATAGTTTTTTCGTTCACTTTCCGATAATCCACAACTATCCGCCATTTCTTTTTTGCCCGAAGCGTCCGCTTTTTTCGGCACGATCCAAATTGGCGAGGACCACGGCGAATTACTGTGTCTTATAATACCTTGCTCTAGCATAGAATTTACTTGTTTTTCTACCTCCGGTTTGTGAATAAATGGGTACCTATAGCTCTTGGTATAAACGGGAATTTCATCAGTGGTTTTAATACTATGTTTAATTTGATTGGTAAATGTCAAAGGTTCGTTTTCGTATTTAAATATATCGGAGTATTTAATACATAACTTTTCTATTAAATTTTTCTCTTCCGAATTTAAGTGATCGGTTCTAATTAAATTTTTAATTTCGCGATGATTGCCATTTTCGGTATTGGATTGATCGGATTTAAAGTCGATATGAAAAATATCATATTCGTTAAGATTTATTAATTTTACTTCTAAAGGTGTATCTAAGTTTATGGTGACATCATTTTCATTCTCGTTAAGAACTTCGACCCAAGCATATCCGTTTCTAGCAATAGATAATGTTTCTTTTAACTCAACGTGTTGAACTTTTTGCTGAGGCACGATTACGTAGCCGTTATCTACTTTTACAGGAACTTGCACTCTTTGTCCCGTGTGAGACTTTATGTTTGCGTGATACGTGGAATTTATATTTGATAAGTAATATTTTATTTCTATGTCTTTATGCGGCATCTTGAACCTTGAATTTATAAAATCTAACTGAACTTTTAAATATTTTATAATATCTAATCCTATTAGTCCGTCAAAAATATCATGAAATTTAAATAAATGGAATTTTAATTTTTGCTCCGAGCCGAATTCTTTAAAACTGGGAATAAGCATACATTTAGTTTCCTTACTTTGCGAAAAAATAGTCGAGACTATAAACGGTTCCTCAAAAATACAATTTGGGTAATAATTTTCGGCAATTTTAGGACTCATGAAAGATTTTGTTGCGCCCGTATCGATTAACAGTTTTAGAGGCGGATTTTTAATTTCTATATAGGGTAATTCTTTTTTATCGGACGCTATATTAAGTTCTATTATGTTTCTTGGTTCGGATCGGGGGCCGTTTGAAAATTTCCAGATTCTTCTTCTTGATATTCTTGATGTTCTTGATTTTCGTATTCAAGTGCGTACTCGGGTGCGTATTCTGCATATTCTTGGCCATTATTAGGCATTTCTTGCGTGTTTTCATATTCGACGTTGTATAGATATTCTGGCCTATTTGATGGTCCTGGTTGGGCTCGAAAATCTCCACCATATTGATATTGGGGTCTTCTGAATGTGTTTCGGGTTGAGGTGCTCATAGGGGTGCTTTGTTGCTGTTGAACATTTTGGCCTGGTTTCCATACATTATGCGGCTTCTTAAATGTTTGTGAATTCGTAGGGAACCTCTGTGGAGGGTAGTTTGTTCTTGGCTGTATGTTTATAGGCCCCGTCGGAAATTTAGGGGGTTGGAAATTGTTATATTGCGTTTGAAAATTTGGCTGCGCGAACCGCGGTACGTTGTTATTAGGCAAAAAATAATTTTGTAACTGTGGTCTCTGTTGGACCACAGGTTGCACTATGGGTTTTTTAAATATTGGCGGACTATTTAGGTTACCCGAAATATGTGATTTTTGTAAATATCGAATATTATTTTCCTCTACTATGAATTGCATGGCGGTTGCTAAATCTTTAGGCCGCATTGCCCTAATTGTGCTGCCTAATGGTTCCCTTAACCCTGCTAAAAATGTAACTAAAGCCTGCTGTGTAAAGAACTTTTTCTTACTAGTTTTAATATCGGCATCCGTATTATGAACCTCGATATAATTGCAAATGATATTTAACAATGACATAACCTTTTCATAGAATTGTTGCGGACTTTCGTTATTTTGTTTTAAATTAACCAAATCCCTATTTAAGCTATTTTCGTCTCTTTGATCGCCGAAATTTTGTGTTAAGACGGCTTTCACTTCATCCCATGTACTGGCACCGTAAATGGAAATAACTTCGCGTGCCCTGCCCGTGAGTCTACTTTTAACTCCCTCGAATAGTAATAAATTTTGCAAATTCCCTGGGTTTTCCTCATCAAAGTAAATAGTGAGAAAGGTTTGTGAAACTTTAAGATAATTATAGAGTTCGCATGGATTTCCATCGAAAGGTGGAATTATACTTAAATTTTTAACGTCAAAAGATGGAGTTGAAGACATTTTTTGGCTTTTTTGTGATTTGATATTATTACTTAAACTAGAACTATTTGTAGAACTATCGTGATTTAATTCACTATTATGTAAACTACAATCTTTATTTAAATTACTAGGAATATTTTCAAGTTCAACGTGGCTTTCAGTACTTTCGCTCGATGCTGCCGTAACTGATGTTTCGCCCAAATGGTTCTCAATTAATAAAATACTATTATATAAATCGCTTAAATCTAGCTCACCCTTCGCACTGTCACAAAAGGACTTTATGGGGGTTGAGGATTCTGACATGGAAAAAAACTTCTACTTACATTAAAGAGAAGGCACACTTCATTGTCCGGGTCGTTGGTTCTTCACTTAGGGTACTCAATTCGCCTAAGACTTTTCGGTGATTAATTGTTGACACAAAAAAAGACGATTCGCGATGTAAAGTCTTTTTCACCGATCCGCACGACTGCGCCAGTTAGGTTTGTCGATGTAGACAAAGTCTTTTTAAAAATAATTGAACACTTTTACTAAAACACACTACAAAAATATTTATTGATTTACAAAGTTTTACAACAATATTTGGAACAACCGGACGGTGCGAGAATTCACGCCAGAATGGCTGTCGTCTTCTACTAGGTTCATCATGAAGGCATTAGTCGAGTCTGCTCGGGGATGTCCGTCGTCAACATTGTACGCTGGGTTGCTTACATAACATGCTACTCCCAAATTAAGTGTCCGAAAAGTTGGTGTGCAATTAAATGTTTTCAGACTGAACTCAAGCGGCTTGGCGAGAAAAAGAATCCAAGGGCTGATAACCGTACCAAGAAGCCCCTTATCAACAAACTAGATAAGGAGCCCTAAGGTACAAGGATTACCACAATAGATTTATAAAGGTCGCAGTGAACAAGGCCAATCGACAGCTCCTTCCAACTAAAATCTAAAATCTAAAAATGTTTTCAGAAGTAAAATGTGAATATGTATCAAATGTCATAAGTTAGAACCGTATAAACCGAAGTTTCTGCATGCACTTGAGCAAGGAGATAGTGTAAGAAGGTTGGAGTTTTGCTTATGGGCATAAGGAAATTATTTAAATGACACAAATTTCTTTAAGAAAATAAGTTTGTTCGTAAATTTGTGACAAACTCATTAAAATCTCGTAAAATAGAAATCGCGCACAAGACCCCTCTGCAGAACTGTCCACATCCAGAGAATGCAAATTAACAATTCTATTTGAAACTAAACTCTCATAACGAGCCCATAAGAGGAAAAGCGAATTATTGCGTATTCATGAAATTTATTATTGTTTATTTGAGATTTTCTTTGCAGAAATTGTTATTAATTAGCCACATTCTAGAATGTGATATTTTTATCTACGATCGTGTAAAAAGTAACAGTTTTTTACATCATTTCCTGTGTAAAAAGTGGCCTTTTATAAGAAACTGTGAAATAAACATTTTTATTGCACGATTTCTAAAAAATGTATCAGTAAGGAAAACAGTATTTTGTTCATTATTAATTTTTTACAATATTTACTTTTACTTTGCAATTAGCACAATTTTCAATATGAATTCTAGGCAACTCGTCACTCCTCGGTGTAGTAGTCAATGGCGTCGTTTGAGCTTGCTTCCTGAGATAGTTCTTTTTGCAAAATTTGAAGTGATATCTCATTTTTTTTTAATTGATTCTTCAACGTAAGAATCGTCGATTACTTCCAGCCACCATGCCTCTTCAGCTGTAAAACATCCCCTCCTGCATCTGCAAGCAATGTTGGCAGATGACCTTCTGAAACTACGACCAGTATACTTATGTGCATTGGGCAACTCAAGATATCTCGCAATTTCGCTTGGTATTTTCCCAATGGTATTAATACCTATCGGCTGAACAGAACACTTTCCATTACGGTAGTTCACAAACAGTCGATCATGTTTTGTTGCTGGTGATCTAAGAATGAATTATTTTCTATAAATTTCAACCATATTTTCCAAGTCTCGTTTTACAGTCAATAATAAAAGTTCGAGTTTTATTTGTTTTTGATGTTGGAATTCTCACTATCAACATATTACCAATATCTTGCACATCACCAACGCTCATTTTATAAAACTCGTCTCTTCTGCATGCACCGGCAATGCCAAAAATTGCTACAACTTTTATCATTACGAATTACGTGTAAGGGGTAGTAATAAAATATGGAAAGACTTACATATGTTAAATATGCGTAAACAGGGAAACTGTATTCCTAATAACTTAAAAAATGCGGAAGGTTTGAATAATTATTATATGAATTGTATTTCCACAATACCTGCCGATCACGATATTATCAATTTCTACAAAAATAACGTTAAAGCAGGAGTTGAACCATTTCAGTTTAAGCCAGTTCCTGAACATACTGTATTAAAAAATATATTTAATATAAAATCTAATGCACAGGGTCATGACGGACTTAATATTAAATTAATATTATTGTGCTGTCCAACTATCATACCATTTGTAACTCATATTATAAATTTCTGTTTTGAAAAGAGTGTATTCCCGGATTCCTGGAAAGAGGCTATCGTCCAACCGCTTCCTAAAATTACTAATCCATTGGAATTTAAGGATCTGCGCCCTATTAGTATTTTACCTGTTCTATCTAAAGTAATCGAACGAGAAATAGATAATCAGTTACGTGAACATATTTCTAAATTCAATATATTACCAGAAGTCCAGTCCGGTTTTCGCCCTTTGCATAGCTGTGAGACAGCCCTGCTGAATATTACAGATGATATTTTGAGGGGAACAGATAGGAAAAAAGTTACAGTGTTAGTGCTTATCGACTTCTCGAAGGCATTTGACACCTTAAATCACGAAGTGCTACTCTCTGTTTTAAATTATGTAGGAATGACTGAAAACGTAATTAACTTTTTTCTTAATTATTTCTCTAACAGAATTCAAAGAACTAAAATCGACAATGACATATCTTCTCCCCTTGAAATATCATCTGGAGTACCACAGGGTTCAATCCTAGGTCCTCTTTTGTATACTCTGTACACGTCTGATTTTGTAAAAGCACTTCAGCACTGTCACATACACTTTTATGCTGACGACACGCAGCTATATTTATCATTTAACCCCTCCGAAACTGAAAACGCAATAAATAATTTAAATACTGATGTCGCGGCCATTGTAAATATATCTAAGCGCCACTCATTAAATATTAATGCAAATAAAACATCTGTGCTTGTTTTTGGTCCACAAGATGCACGGTCCTCAGTATCCCAACAAGTTTATGTAAATGTGAATGGACAGCTAATTGCACCAGTTAACCACGCCAAAAATTTAGGACTGACTTTTGACACACATCTGAGATTTAAAGTTCATATTAATAACTGTATACGTGTGGCATATATGAATTTAAAAGCTATATACCAAAACAGATTTTTCCTAAACAAAAAAACCAAAAAAATCCTATGTGAGTCGTTAGTATTATCCAAATTTAATTTCGGTAGTGTAATTTATGGCCCCTGCATCTATGCTGAAGATGCCCGCAGAATACAGGTGATACAGAACTCCTGCCTACGGCTAATATTTGGTATTAGGCGTGGGCAACATATCTCACACAAGCTTAAAGAGGTAGGTTGGTTAAATATGTCCAGGCGACGTCAACTGCACTCCGCATGTCTTTTTAAAAAAATTATAGAAAATAAAATACCTGCATATCTTCATAAAAAAATAACATATAGAACAGACGTCCATAACCTAAATTTGCGACATAAAGGTACACTCACCCCTCCCTCTCATCGTACGGAACTATTCAAAGCCTCATTTACTTACCAAATAGCTAATATATACAACTCGATTCCAACGGCCATAAAAAATAAGTCTATTATATCCTTCAAGCGCCATTATAGGCAATTGTTATTAGCAGAGCAGGGTAACTCCTTGAGTTGTTGAATAGAGGAAATAGATCTGACCATGCCCTGGACCAATGTTATTCCCTTTCCGTGTTACATAATTATACGTTACTTGCAGGTGTGTATGTATGTGTGTGTATGTATTTGTAATGGATGTCTGTATGTGTATTTGTGTATGTGCTTATATGGATATGTTTACTAGTGTACAGCTTAAGATGAAAAACAGAAGTCATGCAGCGCATGACTACCTGATCTTCGGCTTTTTCCAATAATTGTATTTTTTTTTTTTGCAGAAACTGTATTATTTAATTTTTTTATATTTGTATTGGAAATAAAGACCTTTTATTATTATTATTATTATTATTAAATATCTATCATTAGGTGCTTCGTTTACACATGTGTATATTTCATCTTTGCTGAACACTTTAGATTTCTTGGAACGGTATCCTACAGACTGCCGCTTCATATAAGAAAACTGTTTAAGATCGATGTCCTTTTCACCTATCAGTAAAGCTTTCACCATTGAATGTTCCGACCAAAGACTCTTGAAGGTTTTATTTGCTCTGCTCATTCTGAAAAATACGCAAAGAACACATTTTCCGTAAGATTCTTCACTATCTTCAAAACACACGAATCGTTGAATCGTTTAGACATCAACTCATATTGTTTTAGTGACTTTTCGAGTATGGCTCATTAATCTGAAATCCAATTTATCACTGCTACATAAATAGAGCACAATCGATTCAACGTAAATTTGTCAAGTTTCTGGCCTGCAAAGTGGATCGGACATATCTACTTCAAGGTGCAAACCATATTTCTCTGTAGGATAGATTTGGCTTACTATCTTTTAGAACTATGTGAGTTAATACTTCTCTAACTTTCTTATATAACTTAATTCATTACCATATTGACTGCCCCAACTTAGTAAGTGAAATAAAATTCAACATACCAAGACTTAATCAAATGCAAATGCAAATTCCCTACAATGTAAGAGTAATCTAAAATAGAATTATACCTGTATTGGTAATTCTCCGAAATCTGTTTTGGATTATCCTGTTCGTTAGAACCATAAATAATTATTGCATAAATACGTATTACCTGGTAAGTGACTTTTTAGTTTATTTTCAACTTTGAAACAAGTAGCACTAAAGAAGTATCCTTGTGTAGGATACAGAAACACGTGTCTGTGAAAGTTTTTAAAGTTTTTGGTAAGTGTTTTTGTCTTTAGTTGTTTTTTGGTTTTGTTGAACGGGATAATTTAAAATTAAAACTAACATTATTGTGACAGTTATCTGTACGTAATGTGCATATTTCTTTCTTATAATTCAATGTTGTTCGTGGCATGTAGCCAGCAAAGTATTTTGTTTAGAAGGATATATGTTTTTGTACTTATCTATGATGAGTCTTTAGTAAGAGTTTGAAATAATTACGAGTATTTTTGCTAGTAATATATTCATTTCCTCAATTCTCTTTTAGATTACTCTTACATTGTAGGGAATTTGCATTTGCATTTGATTATGTTTTATGATTATACCTGTATTGGTAATTCTCCGAAATCTGTTTTGGATTATCCTGTTCGTTAGAACCATAAATAATTATTGCATAAATACGTATTACCTGGTAAGTGACTTTTTAGTTTATTTTCAACTTTGAAACAAGTAGCACTGAAGAAGTATCCTTGTGTAGGATACAGAAACACGTGTCTGTGAAAGTTTTTGGTAAGTGTTTTTGTCTTTAGTTGTTTTTTGGTTTTGTTGAACGGGATAATTTAAAATTAAAACTAACATTATTGTGACAGTTATCTGTACGTAATGTGCATATTTCTTTCTTATAATTCAATGTTGTTCGTGGCATGTAGCCAGCAAAGTATTTTGTTTAGAAGGATATATGTTTTTGTACTTATCTATGATGAGTCTTTAGTAAGAGTTTGAAATAATTACGAGTATTTTTGCTAGTAATATATTCATTTCCTCAATTCTATACCAAGACTATCTACAAGACATCCGACTACATTTCAACCAAATCTATGTTCAATAAATATAATGTTAAAGTCACCAATTAATACCATGTGCACAAACTATAACAATTTAAGCAATAACTGTGATATAAACTTTTCTAATCTCAGATCTATACTATATTGTGATAATATTAATAGATAATGATATCCTGTTTAAATGTTTTTGTTAACTAATTATTCTCCCTGTTGATTTATCTCTTCTTTTATCTCTGTCTTGTATTGTACATGCACTAATTGTCTTGCCCTGTAATTGGTTTTGCTGTTGGGTAAATGACTGAATAAATAAATAAATAAATAAATTTGATCCGAGAGTTGATAATTATGACAAACGCTTTTAAAAAAAAAAAGCTACAACACAATGCTTCGTGAAAATACATTCTTTCGGTAAACTTTTTCAAGATTAGGTCGATTTTAATATAATTTGCCTACACTAAAGATGGGTTGTGGTTTTTATTTCTTTTATACACTCTTGTTATGTGGACCCAGACCTGCACCGCTCAGCCCTTCAATTGCCGCGGCGCTACGCACCGTGGTTGTCTGACTGGCCACGGGCCGGATAGTGGGAAATTCTTTATTCTAATTTAAATAAACTCCTTTTGAAGTTGGGAAGTGAGAGAGAGAAAAAAAAATCGAAATTTATTTCTCTCAAGTACAAATTTGAGCCACCCGCTAGACCGCTAGTGCCGCTAGACCGCTCCACCAAAAGAAATAACCTTTAAATCGACGCAGTGCAAGTACGTATAAAACTAATAATAATAATAAACGTTGTCCGCCATGCCTAAATTGCTCACAATTCACTTGGTTTCTTGACTTTCATTCGCAATTAATAGCCCAGCACCTATAATTACATTTAATGAACCCGAACACTTCTATAAATTTCAGGTCTTTATTGCAAAGTTGTATAATGTATACGTTCTCTATTATTGTGAGCCGGGTTACATAACGTACAATTTGCCAGCGCACCGGAGTCGCTTTGAAAATTCAAGCTGCATTTCCTTTTACGTAGTGGTAATTGTAATTAGACGGAGAACCCATACGATTATATTGTTTTAAGTCGGGAACACGTAATGTGTTGAAATTTTATAGTGGAGTTGTGATTACACTTCAGTCTGCGTTAGACAAAGAGAATCGTAACTGGTTGTAAAGCTGCACTAGAGCATGGCTGGGTTGAAAGAATTGTCATTGTAGATAGAGTCGGGTCCAGTTTAAAATAACCAATGTATGAATTAATTTTTTCACTCTTTTGCACAAACTTAAAGCAATAACCTAAAGACATTGTCAATGTATGTGTACCAAGATTCTTTCCCACTTCTTTTGAGACGGAAATATGAAATGTACACTGAGGAGTGAGAAACATAGTCATAAGCTCAGCGATTCTCAAACTGTGTGATTAGACTACGAATGTTATTTATTCCCGCGAACTAACACTACTCTAAAGATGAAAAATGTCTTTATATGACATATTTAAGTTATTTTTAGTGGTAAATAGTAGATATTCATCCGTCAAACGAACAATGTCAAACCACTAAGTCCTACAATTTTCTAGTATGTACATATTACTAGTTTTAGAATATATGAACATAGGATCGCGTAGCTCAGTCGGTAAGATACTCAAGCAGCAATAAATATAAACGGGGTGGTTACGAGTTCGATCTCGATCCTCACTTCTACTTTTTTTTATATTTAAGCTCTATTAAAAGTTCATAATCTTCTTTCTAAAATTTTTGTTATTAAGCCGCGCCGCGAGTTTTGTGAAAACTTTATTTTCCCCAATAATGTGTTTTTTATTACTACTAGCGCGTGTTTATCTCTAATAAAATTGTAACATCAATTCCTGCCCCTGAGTGGAATAGGAACGATGAAACTACCCGGTTCTCATTTATTTTGTGGAGGCTGGGTCGTGGTTCGAAAATTAATAAAAATTTAATATTTGTTAGGCGCCAATAGCCAATTGCTCGATACCTATGCCTTACTACTACATATAATTTATGTAAGGAAGGTAGCTACCCTCTAAATTTAATTTTTTTTTGTTAATCAAATATCTAAATTTAGAGGGTAGCTACCTTCCTTACATAAATTATATGTAGGAGTAAGAATGTTAAAAGGCTGACGGCCGATGAAAAGTCAAAGATAAAAATTTACATTTGCTGAAGGCTAAAAATTATATGTTAATTGAAAATTTCACAAGAAGTTGAGCGTGTTGATGTTGAAATGAGAATGACACTCTCACCAAAGATCCTGTACACGAACTGCCAGAGCGCCTCGTCCCACTCAAATCTCTTCTTCCCCTTTCTCTGTTTGTTTCGTTTACTGATAAAAGTTGAGACTAGACTGATTAATATGTTGTCGCTATTCAAGTTCCATATTCAGTGACATGTGTGGATATGGACAAACAATTTCCCTCCTGGGCTAAATAAGGTTATCCTCACAGGACCATCACCATCAAGCTGGTCACTTTAATTGACACCCAAGGCTTATCATTGGCTGGTCATTACCACCTCTTCAAGCTGGCACCTAATACTTCATCAGGCTGGTACTTAATACCTCAGGCTGGTACTTATTACCTCAGGCTGGTACTTATTACCACACAGGCTGGTACTTACTACCTCACACCTAAAAGAGTCCATCGTGTTACTCTACCTTGCATTTACTTGTTTGAAAAGGCACTCTGGGTGCGTTAATACCCCACGTAATGCCTTAAGACCTTAACGTTTCTTCTAAAAATGCCCAAATATCCCCTACCAAATTCCAAGATATTTTTATAACCTTACTAAATTTAAAAAACCGCGTTCTACTATTGCCCAAACCTATATTTAAATCGCGTTTAAAACTTTAAATTCACAATTAATTCCCCTTAACAATAAGCAACAGACTTAAATGTAATTCCTTATCCAACATAGATTTTAGCTACTGACGCTGTTTTTTATGGCACGCGCGCATCTTTACCCAAGCGCTTCAAAAATTAACCTATTAAATATCCCTTAACATCGGATTGAATACTGGCGATTTTACAAATTAAATACATATACCTTAATCAATAAATGTCAATGATTATAATTTAGTAGATATTGGTTTATTTAATTACCTATCTCCAGGAATTTGAGGCTTTAAATCTGCGGCAAGACAGCACAAGCACGTCTTGTTCTTAGCTTCAAGAATAGGAAATGCCTAATTTATTGTCTCCTTTAAAATAGCTATCAATTGTTGCCAACCGCAAAATGATAAAAAGTGTTTACTTAAAATTCTGTTTTTATTATCAAATCTACTTAATTATTGCACTATTTTACTTCCCATTAATAATTCTTATTTGTTACTAAATTTCTATCGATTCAAATTATTAATTAAAGTTATTGTTTAATTTTTACCAATACTATCTAGATTTCTAACTAGTAAGAGCCGGTGGTTTGCTGGTAGAATAACAGATGGCGCTCGGTGTATATTTTAAAGTTAATTCAAGTCTACTCGTTAAGAATCGGTTGGGTTTGCTGGTAGAATAACAGATGGCGCTCGGTGTATATTTTAAAGTTAATTCATATTTATACTGTAGCGAAAGGGCAGGTTGATAGATCTTCGAGTGGGAATGAGGACTTTGGCAGCTCTAGAATCTGTGAACAAAACGTAAATAAATTTAAAGTATCTGCTATTATAGTGGTTTTAAGAACCCCATAATTAAATTATATATATTGTAGCGTCCTGGAACTTTAGGACGGTACAAAATCAACTATCTTATATATTAATACACGAATGATGAAACGTGCGTCGAGTAGATAAATTGCTCGTGTAGTGTTGTATTGTATGTTATTCTTTATACATTTTCAAATAATTAATGAACATGTGTTGCAAATATTTTACGTATTCCAATTATTGTTCTCGAAATGTAGTTTTAGAAATCTTGTTTTTCATTTAGCTGCAATCTGTTTTACAAAGATACATATTCTATAGAAATATGGGAATGCTTCTGTATCACTAGCTGAAGAAATACATTCAATGTGTTAAATTTCTTCTTGCATCACTAACTGAAGATATACCTATGAGATGTGTTAAATTCCTTTCCTTCGTTGTGTATAAACGTCTAGGTTTTTTTCGCCTCTTAAAGGTTTAATTCGCGTGAATACGTGTTTAACAGGGAACATTTGCCCACTTGAGGGACAAGTTGTTACCTTCTCGGTTAGTTCTTGAGGTATTTTAGAAATTAGGCTTAGAATTGAAAAGGGTGTATATTAATATTATGATTTTTTTTTCAGGTAAGGATGCAGCTAAATTGATTTACTACACTACGTAAGTTTAAATAATATACCTACTAATTAAATGTACTGAACATGTTTTTGATCTAAGGTAAATTAAAGGATCATATTTATAGGCTCTAAAAAATCGTAAAATTTGTAATTTTCATGGAACAGTAATTTTAAATGAAGTCCTAGCCGGGCAGTAAAAATCAGTCTTAAAGTCTATACGAGCACAATTGAAATCGTATAAAAACTAAAAGCCGGCCAAAACAGTCGGCAACTCTTTATTGTACATGGGCGGAGGTAAATAGAAATGCTTGTCATAAGAAAATGTTACAATATTTTGAAAATTGTATTAATTTTTATTATATTTTGTTTATTAGATAGGCTATTTTTGTTTAGTTTTAAAGTTTTAAAGTTGTCCCATTCTACATTGAAATATGTTATTATTAGCAAGGAACAACGAGAAGGTATGAACATATCCTTGCAGGGATGAGGGAACGGGACAGGTTAGATTGGCGAGGGGCAAGGATGTTAAATAGTAAAAATAAAATGTAAGTTTCTTGTAAAATAAAAATAAAAGTGTAAGTTTCTTAACCAAAGCAAAGAATTAGTACAACAAAAATAAATACTTCTATAGATAAAACATAAATAAAAACAAAATTAAAATATGTCTCTAGAATAAAGTAACTTAAATTAAAATTTCTTGTCAACTAAATAAAATATATTCCAAGAAATGTAACAATAAAAAAGTAAACTTCATACTTAATATTTTGTTCTGAAAATATATATTAAAAAGTTAAATGCTAAAAGTTGACGCGTCCGAATCTTCACCTTCTAAAGAGAAATCATTATCCGGTTGAATTATAATCGGCGCAATGGGGGGTAGTGTTGGATATTGATTTCCTTTTTCAATTACATGCTTAACGTAATTTTTCCATAAATCAGTATTGTCGGGGTCATTTATTACTTCTCTTATATGATCAACTACTACCGCGCTTAACGTTGGAGAGTCATTACATTTTCACAAACGATTTTTTAAAGTTGATCAAACCATCTCGATAGGCTTAAATATGCATAGTACGGAGGTAACCGCAAAAGTGTATGACCGTGTATATTGGATAAGTTATCAATAACATATTCCCTTTTGAAATTCTGTTCTTTTATTCATTTCAGTAATTCGTGCTTTATTGGAACTTTTACAGGAATTTCCATATTTTTTTCTCTCATGAATTTTAAAATGTCTTCCTTGTACTGATGTTTGGTATTTTATTATTCACGAGTGAAGCATAATCTAATACAATTACCGAATTAGGCGGAATATTTGGTATAAAGCTGTTCTGAAAACCATTTTTCGCACTGCACTGGAGAAATATCTAGTCCACGTTGACTAATGACTGATATAACTCAAACATCGACCGACCAATCGGACTGAGGAATACCCGGGTGCCAGCCAATCGTCGCCATCCGTCCTCAAACGCAGGCCAATGACAGCACATCTCACAAGTCCACGTTGACTCTTGAGAAACGATTTACAAGTTTTTTTTATGCTAGTGGACCTGTCCGTTTTATTATCTTTAAACCAGTGCAATCGTAGATGGTTCATTCAGGCTGATTACATTGCCAGTCTTGGACTCGCCTGCACAGTTTCAACTACTATTCGATTCTCGATACCATTGTTAAATACATAGGACAAAATATCAAGTTAAGTGGGCACGGTCCGGTGCTTTAACACTGACCAGTTTCAGTTGACTTCGTAAACACTATAGATGTTTCTATTGGACAGATCCACATTGTTTTGTTACATCGAATAATCACTGAATTAACGAAACATTTCACACAACTCTATTCAATTTCACAACGATCTGCAGAGTAGTTTAATTATTATTATAAATTATTATTTAATTTCGTTCTCGGCGTTTTATTAATTACAAATAAAATAAGAAAATAAGATAAGAAATAAAATAAGAAATAAGTACACAGGTAAACAAAAAAAGTAATCTGAACTCGGGACCCGAAATAGTAATCCCTATATATTTCGACGCGCTGAAGGCGAATCCGATGTCCGTTTAGCTCCATCACCCACACATTTTTAGTAAATCGCAAGAATAACCTAAAAATTCAGGTTTTCTATGATATTGTCGCGATTTACTAAAAATTGGTGGGTGATGGAGCTAAACAAAGATCAGATTCGTGTTCAGCACGTCGAAGTACGTTCAAATCACTTTTTTTTGTTTTTGCCTGTGTTATTTTCTCTTTTAACTCACCCTGAAAACTAACTCAAAAACTGGTCAATTAATTAATTTCAATTATTCACCGTATTATCACTACATACACAAGAAGATGGAACATACCCGCCTATTGGTACTCCCCAGTCTGAACTTTTGTCAAAGTTCTCATTAATATAAAAGTATCTTTTTATTCATTTATTTAAACAATTCTCAGAGATTCGATAGCATAAGGTTTTTGAGGCCACCGCTTCCCAGTCTCATCTCATAATCAGTCTAAAAACAAAATGGTGTCGAAAGTCTAATTTTTGCATACACCCCCACTGCTATAGCACGTTCGAGTACCGTAATACAGAATTTAGTTCTTAGCGTTATTTGCACAATCTCTAGCTACGAAAGTTTTGTCTTATCATTTTACGAAGGAAATCAAACTAGCAAACTTTTCAAATTTTCATTTCTACTATTTTGAGAATAGTCCCTCAAAGTTTCAGTGAATACAATAACCTAAATGCATTGGACTATTCACTTATACAGGGTGCAATTAATTTCATGTCATTAAAAAACTGGTGGTGGAGAAAGTCTAGACAAACAATAAACCTTTTATAACTGGGGGTCTAAAGGCCACAGTCTTAGAGAGAAAAAAAATCGGTAAAGGTCACAGAACTTCCCTCTTTATTCGTGCATGGCGGTCACTAAAAAATTAATAATTACGAAATGACATTGAAAATAATAATCGGAATATAGTTATCACTATTAATACAAAGATAACCTGATAAGTTTTGGTCAAAAAAATATACCGAGTGCTCATCCAACAGCAAAAGTTCAATACTAAATAACAGGAGCCAAATATGGAAGGCTTGCGCAAATACCTTTATAAGTGTCCACGATGACTGAATTATTTCTTGAGATGACCACCCTGTACACTTTTCAATAAACGATTAATAGATGCATATGCCACATATTATTGCCATCTGTCACATTTTCAATTCCACATTCGCGTAGTGGAGTGGAAGCACAATGGTGGTTAATTTTTTTTTTTAAGTTTTCAAAAATGTAGGTAAAAATGTTCAAAAGTTTTCAAGTTTTCAAATTTTTTTTCTTTCTAAATAGGTTTAGAATGCCATGAAACGTGAACATTTTAAATTTGAGCAAAAAGGAAAGTCTCCTTCTATTCTATAGTAGTGGTAATTTTTGTTAAAATAGGTTTATAATGCTATGAAACGTGAACATTTTAAATTTGAGCTAAGGGAAAAAAAATCCATCTATTTTAGTGGTAAACAATTTTTCAAAAATGTTGATGTAAAAAATTTTCAATTTTTTTTTTATTTTAAATAGGTTTAGAATGTCATGAAACGTGAAAATTTTAAATTTGAGTAAATAAAAGTTTTTTCCATCTACCATAGTGGTACATTTTTTTTTCCAAAATAGTAAAAAATGTTGCAATTTTTTTTCCGAAATAGGTTCGGAATCTCATGAAACTTTTAAATTTTTGAAATTTTTCAAAACATTTTTTAAATTTGTTTGAATAGGTTTAGAATGCCATGGAAACGTGGAAATTTTAAATTGAACAAAGAAATTTGCATCTATTTTAGTGGTAATTTTTTTTTAAAATGGTAGTAAAATTTCTATTTTTTTTTTTTTGAATAGGTTTAGAACGCTATAAAACGTGGAAATTTTAAATTTGAACAATGGAAATTTTTTTCCATCTATTTTAGTGGTAAACATTTTTTCAAAAATGTTGATAAAAAAAATTTAAAAAAAAATTTTTTGGAAATATTTTTAGAATGCCACGAAACGTGGAAATTTTAAATTTGAACAAAGAAAAAATGTTTTTCATCTATTTTAGTGGTAAAAAAATTTTCAAAAATATTGGTGAAAAAAATTTTCAATTTTTTTTTTCTGAGATAGGTTTAGCGTGTCATGAAATGTGAAAATTTTAAATTTGAAGAAAAAAATGTTTTTATTCCCTTTAGACGATCCAACCTGTATATTTTCCAGTGAAAGTTTAACCATTTCTTCGCTGACAGTAGCGCCAACTACCTACCAAATTTGACTGCTCTCCGACAAGTTGTTTTTTAGTTAATGCACCAACAGGCAGACAGACAGACTGACGGAATTGAACAACCTATATTTTCGTAATCTACGTGATCTGAAATGTCAAAACCTGAAAAAATCTCGGAGGGTGATTTTTTCTCGAATACAATACTTCCCTCCGATATGCGAGGGAGTAAAAATAAAGAATTTTTTTTTAATAATTTAGAAAACTGCTAGCATATTGAGGTAGGCTGCTGTATTGATTAAGATTTATTTTATTGACTTATCGTTCAAGTCGTTACTTGGTTACGTCAGACACTACTTACTTGTTCATTTTTTTTTTGGGTTGCCTTTTGGATTTTGGATCAAGTTTGTTTTTTTCTGTATTGACAACGTTAGTTTATAGTTTAGTGTAGTAATTTACCAAATGTGTTGAACGGGGTGCGTATGTCCTTAGTTCGACGTGCCGAAATGTGTATTTATAGAAATTGAGGTAATTTCGAACAATTTTTGTGACAAATTCAAAAGAATTGTTCGGTTATTGGGTGTTTCCTGTTGAGCAATAAAGGCATTATTGTTGTTATTGTTATTCTTCTTCGCTGTTTTGTTCTGATTGTTTATTATTGTTTACATTGATTTCCATAGACACCAGACTCGACTTTTAGTTTGCAATACTGAATTGGAAAAAATTATGCTCGCAATTTGTTAAAAAATCAAACTTTTCCTAACTTATGCTCATAACTGTTTTCTTATATCGGACGTCTAACTGTTCGTTTTCCAATTTAATGAAATAATTATTCATTTTTTAAGCTTTTAACACAGAACACTTATTTTATGTTACAAATGTTAATAGATCACATTTAAATTTTATAACTTAAAAGCCTTTGTTTAAACCCCTACGACAATTTTGTGTTTGAGTTGTGCAGAAAGAGATAACGAATTTTTACCTTTTCATAATTGGTATAAAATGCGGTCCCATCAAACTTTTTGGACTGTACGGTGAGTTGTTGCTTACTCTTATCTATAAAATAAAGGTGTCAATCAGTTGAATATGGCTAACCCAGGGGCAGATGATGTTGCACGTGAGAATCCGCGCCTCTTACTTTGAGGCCGCGCGGCGGCGAGGACACAAGTCGGGAACCTTTACACTATTTTACGAGTTCTATGATTCGGAACGTTACGTCCATCAACCCAGAAAAGCAGTGGTTCTCAAATATCTTCTAACTTAACATTAAAATTTTCTACCTCGGTTCAAAGTGTCCCTAGAGGAAAAAGTCATATAGATTTTTTAATTATCTAGTCGATCCCCATTACCAGTTTTTTTAATGACATGAAACTAATTACACCCTGTATGTTACTAATAACATCTGCATTTCCATTAGAAATATTTTGCAGCCATCCATCCAAACCTACCTTCGGATTGTACCTCGTAAACAGTGACGAGGCAAAATGCAAATATAATTTTTATTATGGACACTGGATGCAATTCAAAGTAGTAAAGGAAATGAATGAAAGGCTCGACTCGTTAACCTTGTACAGCCCGGCCGGCTGGATTAATTAGAATACAACTTTACTCATATCCGCCATTTATACATCTTTTTATTCTGTAGTAAACAGTGGGGTCTAGTTTGTCTAGATAAATCTCTCACGATCATTAATCGCGACTATTTTTTTCTTCCACCTGTACAGTGCGGCTAATTTATCGGTGCGCAGCTGGTGGCTGCCTTCATATTCATGTTGAGTATAAATTGAAAAGTGGCGATTGCGGCCTTGGAAGTATTCTTTGCGTTTGCAGTGTATAGTCGCAACGTGCAGACTATTTGAACCTAGACATTTTGACCATTAACCTGATGGGGGTGTTGGCAAGATATATGAATAAACCCGACAATGAAGATTGCAATAAAGCTATATTCGAATCTTTTTATCAACAAAGTTTCGTAAAAAAAAAATATTTTTTTTTTATTCATCACCTCTGGAATGTTATCTTAGCGCCAAAGACCGCTTCTCATTGTTTATAAAGGAAGTTCTTATAAATAACCAATACCCTGAGCGTTTTGTCGATAAAACCTTCATAAATATTGAAAATAACAATCAGGTACGACAAAAACCTGAAATACGTTACACAGCGTTAATTCCTTATGTATGCGGATTATCCGAAAGGTTGCGCCGCATCGGTGATAGATTTGATATTAGGACGGTATTTCAAACAAACAACACTTTAAGATCTATTCTGACAAAGACGATACCGAAGAACCACGAGCAAAATTCAAAAAACTGCATTTATAGTATTCCGTGTGAGTGCAACTAACAATACGTGGGTGAGACCTTTTAGTGTATGATTGGGCGAACATCAAAATTATATCAGAAAAAATGAAATTCAGAGGTTCAAGATATGCGAACACGCTTGGGAGAATGAACATAGAATAAACTGAGACTCGGCAAAAATTTTAACAAAAGAGGCAGATATCAAAAAAAGAAACATTAAATAATCCGCGATAATATTATTGAATGAGGATAGATGTGTGTCAAATTATTCCGTAGATGTCTGTACAACTTGGTTGTTAATGTTAAAAGAAGAACTTCACAAACTTAACATTGTATAAAAACTAAAAAACTGTTAACTATATCAACAGTTCTATGTAAACAGTAAGTATCTATGGATATTGAATATAACAAACATTAAAACATAATCAAATGCAAATGCAAATTCCCTACAATGTAAGAGTAATCTAAAATAGAATTGAGGAAATGAATATATTACTAGCAAAAATACTCGTAATTATTTCAAACTCTTACTAAAGACTTATTCAAAGATAAGTACAAAAACATATATCTTTCTAAACAAAATACTTTGCTGGCTACATGCCACGAACAACATTGAATTATAAGAAAGAAATATGCACATTACGTACAGAAAACTGTCACAATAATGTTAGTTTTAATTTTAAATTATCCTGTTCAACAAAACCAAAAAACAACTAAAGACAAAAACACTTACCAAAAACTTTGAAAACTTTCACAGACACGTGTTTCTGTATCCTACACAAGGATACTTCTTCAGTGCTACTTCTTTCAAAGTTGAAAATGAACTAAACAGTCACTTACCAGGCAATAGGTATTTATGCAATAATTATTTATGGTTCTAACGAACAGGATAATCCAAAACAGATCCCGGAGAATTACCAATACAGGTACAATCATAAAACACAATCAAATGCAAATGCAAATTCCCTACAATGTAAGAGTAATCTAAAATAGAATTGAGGAAATGAATATATTACTAGCAAAAATACTCGTAATTATTTCAAACTCTTACTAAAGACTTATTCAAAGATAAGTACAAAAACATATATCTTTCTAAACAAAATACTTTGCTGGCTACATGCCACGAACAACATTGAATTATAAGAAAGAAATATGCACATTACGTACAGAAAACTGTCACAATAATGTTAGTTTTAATTTTAAATTATCCTGTTCAACAAAACCAAAAAACAACTAAAGACAAAAACACTTACCAAAAACTTTGAAAACTTTCACAGACACGTGTTTCTGTATCCTACACAAGGATACTTCTTCAGTGCTACTTCTTTCAAAGTTGAAAATGAACTAAACAGTCACTTACCAGGCAATAGGTATTTATGCAATAATTATAAGTGACTGTTTAGTTCATTTTCAACTTTGAAAGAAGTAGCACTGAAGAAGTATCCTTGTGTAGGATACAGAAACACGTGTCTGTGAAAGTTTTCAAAGTTTTTGGTAAGTGTTTTTGTCTTTAGTTGTTTTTTGGTTTTGTTGAACAGGATAATTTAAAATTAAAACTAACATTATTGTGACAGTTTTCTGTACGTAATGTGCATATTTCTTTCTTATAATTCAATGTTGTTCGTGGCATGTAGCCAGCAAAGTATTTTGTTTAGAAAGATATATGTTTTTGTACTTATCTTTGAATAAGTCTTTAGTAAGAGTTTGAAATAATTACGAGTATTTTTGCTAGTAATATATTCATTTCCTCAATTCTATAACAAACATTCTTAGAGCTGTGTATTTATCATACGCAGCAAAAAAGATTTTTCAAAAAAGCCTTGAAAAAGGAAACAGATTAGATTTCCGAAACGTCGCCGAAATATTTAATTTAAGTTTTTATACTTATTTGTGTTGTTTGTTTTAAAAAAGCAACCTCTAAATGATCCTTTGAAGTAAAAGTCACAGGCGTAGAGGATATTTACCAGTAACATACTGGTTAATTGTAATATTTTGTAGATTCTCCGAGCACCGCTTAAAAAGAAAAAATACATGTGGCAGGAAGTCCCAAAGAATTGAAAAAGAAAAAAATTAGTATAATGCCACAAATAACATTTAGACAATATATTCATTATTGTTAGCTACAATGTATTTTCAATAAATTTAACCTAAAAACCAGGGTTGGCAGTTTTAAAACAAAATGTTTTAAACAAATGTTTTTTTAAGTGTTTAAAACACAGTAACCTGTTTTAAACACATTTGTTTTAAATGATTTTTTTCAATGCGTTTTTTCAATGTGTTTAATGGACAATTTTCGGAACATCGTTGTATTTGATAAGGTAAAAAAATAATAATAATAAAGTAAAAAAATATGAACTTTTATGTAATGCAATACAACTAGTTATAATAATATGGTAGTATAAGTACAACGAACGAAACATATTACTATTATATAGAAGATATACCGTTATTATTTATTTTCTTAAGTGTTAATTTTAAAGCGAATAATAGCAAAAAAAAGTCGAGTGCGGGAAGGTAGACCTATGTATTCCCATGCATTTTGACCTGCTAAACACGAATCCGATGTCCGTTTTGCCCGATTGGCTGTTGTATTTTTCCTAACCTCAAAAAAAAACACCGTAAGAAGGCCGGAGAAAATGAGAGTGTAGCTAAAAATCTGAAAAATTTCAGAGGTACGTAGAATGGCGAGAGAAATCGAATGGCGCAAACTAAAATTTTATAGCTTTTTGGTTTCCGATATAGAGCCTCAAGAATTGCGAACAAAACAATTTTTTTCCTTCCGGTGACTTTGGGCTGCTCTATCTCGAAAACGAAGGACCGCAGGGATGTCTGGTTTGCGCCATTCGATTTCTATTGCCATCCAATGTACCCCTGAATTTTTTCAGATTTTAATTTTTTCGGGCATTCTTACGGTGTTTTTTGAGGTTAGGAAGAATGCAAGAGCCAATTGGGCAAAACGGACATCGGATTCGTATTCAGCAGGTCAGAATTCATGGGAATACTTAGGTCTGCCTTCTCCAACTCGACTTTTTTTATGTGCCTGTGTAGTCAATAACCAATCACCAAAAAAAATATTGCACTATTGACAACTTGACGTATTTATTACACCAAATTGGCCGAGCTGTTGTCAAGTATCGTCCTCGTCTTGCAATATGGGCATGGCTTATAGAATAAACAATGTATTGGGTCGACGCGCCCGTATAAATTTAAGTTTAAAAACATATTTTTTATTGTTTAAAACATTTTTTTTTCAACAATTAAAAATCCACGTCTAAAACACATTGAATTGTTTTAAATAAAAAAAAAACGTGTTTTTTGATTAAAATAAAAAAAAACACAATTTTTGCCAACCCTGCTAAAAACAGTAAGGGTTCTTATAAAAACATGTAATACTTATCAAGAAAATTTTGAATCAAACACAAAAATTCCTATTCTGTTTAATATGTGTGGCGTGCTTATTTTGTTTATTTTCATAATAATTAAATATAAAAACCCAATTAACTACTGGAAACATTTTTACCTATAAAATAAACCATTTTTATGTAATATCAAATCATACAAAACAATCAAAGTAAAGGATTAATGGCATAAAACTGCCATGTACTCTGCATCACAAATACACAGACCGTGATAAAGTGGATTTTATTTCATTTTAAAATGTTGCATTCGATCCTGACCAAGTGTTAACATTAGATTCCAGTATACTTTTATGTTTTTTACTAATGCGGTTTTATTATCTCCTTTAATTGTGAAACATTACTTTGACAACGTCCCTTTTTACCTACGCATACTGTGACAATTCTTGGCATTTACGTCAACATTTAATAAAGGGAAAGGGTAGACCATCCGCGATCGCAGTTACACAGTAATACAAGCCCAACTGTCACTGTCATTGAATAACAGCAATAGTTTTATAATTAAGGTCTGGGAACATTCTATCAGTATCTATACAACTACTATATGCCGAGAATAGGCGCAGGTTTATAAAGCCACTGTATCATTAAAGGCTGCCAAAAGCAGTGTTCATACAACTATTTAGCGCCCTTTATTAACATTGTCACGACGATTATAAAATAATGCATACGTTATGGAGTTGTTTTATTAAAGTGACTGTATTGACTCCTCTCTTTTTTTCCAAACAACTAAAGAAAGGACAGTAACAATTAATAGAACAGAGAAAATCTAATGGAAAGATGCAAAAAGGACGATCTCTAAGACGTTGGGCTGGTCACCACAATGCTATAGCGCAAGTAGCTTTGGTGATACCATGCTCTTAAGACACAGCCGCTATCGATGTCATGAGGCTGTCGGACATGTTATACACCACAGTGAATCTAACTAGAAAATTACATGAATAACAAAATGTCTATCCAGAAACACACAACAGTTTCTTTTAGAGACAAATTCAGCTTCTTATGCAGACAAAATTCAACCACGAAGCTCTCGTGATAGTATAGTGTAATTTTTTATAAAACAAATCAGTGTATTAAGCGACCATTATAAAGCATTATACAACTTCTGTTAAAACTTGCAAGACATCTGCATTCTTATCATGTTTCATTTCCGTCATTCAGTTGTCTCTTACTTTCACATTTTTATTTTTATTTAAAGCTTGTAATTCTGTGTGTGTTTCTAACACATGTACTTTTGTAGAAATTATATGAGGTACAGCACATATTATTGTCGTCGAGCTTTTAGGATTTCTACTGAATGCCTGTAAGATACCTTCAAGCCTGACATCCACTTTATGATGAAGGTTTCCACTAGACGTCATTCGGAGACTTTCTAAATATGTTCAGTGATGAAAGCAGCAAACTATACATCGACTGACTACATCCCATATTATAACAGAAAAATTAATTCGTTCTCCCTCTTGAACAGTTTTATAAGTATAACTACCTGAGGTGAAATGCTACAACGGTGAACTTTCAGCTGTATATACGTCTATTTTGCATTCGTTGGATTCCGTTAAAACACGTTAATAAAGTTTCTGTACACGCTGGCAAATCAATCAATCAATCAATCAACAGCACTTACTAAGAATTATATTTGTTGTAAAAATGTTTATATCACCTAGTAATACAACGTTATAGAAACAGTTTTATAATAGCTGTATAACCAACATGTACGTAATAGTTAGAAGATAAAAATATTCACATGGTTACTTCAAGCTCTATAAGAAATAAACTGGAACTGTTACAAGTGTATAATAGAGCCCCTATAAAATGGTTTTATAATTATTCACTATTATGATGAAATCATTTACGTATTATTCTCACAATATATTCTTTTACTTTGTAGAAGTTAAGTGAGATAACTAAATGGTGAAAAGGTGGTAGCCAAAAATTATGAAACAAAATTTCACAAAGTCCTCCAGTTAGAAGAATCCTATTACCTAGTACAAACATTGAAATCAGTGTAATGTTACAGTTGGCCTTCATTTGCTGTATGGTGTGTTCGATAACCTCACAGCCTCTATCTTTTGCGACCGCCTATTAGTCAGTTCTTAACGTGCCTAGGTTGTTTTCATTTAGTCAGTCTAGTTTCACAATTGCAACAAAAATTTCAAAAATTATTTTTGTTGAAATAAGCTTGCAGCCGGTACCATAAACAACACAACAAGGATCCTTTTAGAGAAGGATACTTTATGCAGAAAGTTGACTTTAAGCATAAAGTATTCTTTACTTATAGGATCCTTTTGACGTTATTTATAGTATTGGCTGGTACAGCCCCACCACTTAATTATTATAAGGGTTGATAAAATGAAATTGAGATATTCACTTGAAATTTGGTACACGTATGTATTATAACGACATTTGGAACTAGGTTATAATTTGAGATAAAAAAAATAGAGGAAAATAAGTAAAGCAAGCTGGTAAGAGTGCAGAAACTTGGGATCTGGGTATACCGGGTGAGTCACGAATTGCGCTCGCCCCGATATTTCCTAAAATATTTGGAATAGAAAATTGAAATTTGGAGGCCTCATTACACGACTAAAATGCCATCTTTTCAATAAAAAATCAAGTTTGGTGCACATCCGGTTTGACCGGAAATGCCCACAACTTTCGATTTTTAAATAGAACACCCTATATATTTTTACATTTTTGGAATCTAGAGGAAGTTTTGAATAGAATACATCCATTTTGGTCACTTTTTGATAAACATTAAAAATTTTATTAAAAAATCTATTTCTGAATCCAGAGTGCTGTGGTGCCCAAAATATATTTTAGTTTGTGTGCTACGTTACTATAAAAATAAAAAGAGCAATATGATTGCATTACTTAATTCTCTAGAGGCGTTTAAAATTTTTAAATGTGATTTTTACCCACTAACTCGATTTTTTTAAATGGGAATTTAATCGTTCACCAACATTTTTAAATACCTCATTTTCATACGATCTAATGATACCAAAATTTTGAAAATCCGCTCAGAAATATTTGAGATTTCAGCCAAAATACAATGCAACCAAGCTTTTAGAAACATGCGGCTAATAGATAATAGATTAGTGGGCTTTGGAAACTAAAATGGCACATTTCTGTGTAAATCTGGTAACCTAATAACATTGGAAAAATCATAGTAGCCATTGAATGTAATAAAACAATATCAGCTGTCAGACAGACTCGTGTAGTTATAGGCAATCTTGAGCTATCAAACATTTAATAATTGTGAGCGCAAAGAACGTTACAATTAAGTTTAGCATAGGTATGTGGAGGTAAACACAATTAAATCCACAAGGACATTTGCAATAGAATGCGACATCAGTTCGGTTTTCAGAGTTTTATTTAAATGAACATAAATATTGGGCCTATAAATAAATAAAAATCAATTCCGTTTGAACAATTAAACTTAAACTAGGTAACAGTAGGTATCTTTAAAATAATTAATATAATTAAACCATAAATTGACATTTATAGATATTGTTCAAAATGTCCACAATTTTTTTCTATACACAATTCGGCTCTGCGTACAGTTGCTTGAATGGCTCTACGCAATTCAGCCGACGTTATTTCATTAAGAGCCCGTACAACTTTATTTTGCAGCTCTTCACGGGTATTTGAAGAAGTTTTATACATTTTATTGTTGAGAGTGCCCCATACATAATAGTCGAGGGGTGTTAAGTCAGGTGACCTAGGAGGCCACCTGATATGACCTTGATTTGCGATAAGGCATTCACCATGCAAGTTGTTTAAATATTCCATCACTCTTCTGGAATTATGTGGGGGAGCCCCATCTTGTTGGAAAAAGAGATTTTGTAAATAGGCAAGAGGAAGTAAGTCAAGAAATTGTGCTGCCTAGTTTTGTAAAAAGAATAAATATCGTTCGCCAGTAAGTGTTCCATCAAAAAATATGGGTCCAATTATTCGATCTCCAAGTACTCCAAGCCAACAGTTAAACCCAAGTCTTTCCTGAATATTCCCCCGCTCTACCAACCTCGGATTTTCTTGAGCCCAGTACCTAGTATTATTTCTGTTAAACATACCTTGGTTCGTAAATCTACTTTCATCTGAATATAAAATATGAAAAGGAAAACCTGGCAAACAAGTGTCTGCTTGGATGACGTCTGTTGGGATATCGTTGCTGATACAGTTCTGCAGCTGCAGTTGAATTTTTGAGACGCTCTCCATATATCAGTAACATATCGACCTTTTCATTTCTACTAAAATTATTCATTTTCTTTAATTTTTACTCATAGAGATTTCCGCAACGCTTTATTTTGTATCTGTCTGACAGCTGATATTGTTTTATTACATTCAATGGCTACTATGATTTTTCCAATGTTATTAGGTTACCAGATTTACACAGAAATGTGCCATTTTAGTTTCCAAAGCCCACTCATCCATTATCTATTAGCCGCATGTTTCTAAAAGCTTGGTTGCATTGTATTTTGGCTGAACTCTTAAATATTTCTGAGCGGATTTTCAAAATTTTGGTATCATTAGATTCGTATGAAAATGAGGTATTTAAAAATGTTGGTGAACGATTAAATTCCCATTTAAAAAAACCGAGTTAGTGGGTAAAAATCACATTTAAAAATTTTAAACGCCTCTAGAGAATTAAGTAATGCAATCATATTGCTCTTTTTATTTTTATAGTAACGTAGCACACAAACTAAAATATATTTTGGGCACCACAGCACTCTGGATTCAGAAATAGATTTTTTAATAAAATTTTTAATGTTTATTAAAAAGTGATCAAAATGAATGTATTGTATTCAAAATTTCCTCTAGATTCCAAAAATGTAAAAATGTATAGGGTGTTCCATTTAAAAATCGAAAGTTGTGGGCATTTCCGGTCAAACCGGGTGTGCACCAAACTTGATTTTTTTATTGAAAAGATGGCATTTTAGTCGTGTAACAAGGCCTCCTAATTTCAATTTTCTATTCCAAATATTTTAGGAAATATCGGGGCGAGCGCAATTCGTGACTCACCCGGTATACTAAAAGCCAAGTCCTTATATTTCTTTAAAATATTTTTCCATCCCCCCACCACACCATTATTAAAGGAGTTGATAAAATAAAATTGAGATATATAATTCAAATTTAGTACTTGTATGTATTGTAATGGCATATGATCGAGATGATTCCGTTGATGGGGTGGGGGTAAATAGGGGAAAATAAGTAAAATAAGCTAATAAGAGTCCAGAAACTGAGCAAGCCAACGCCTGAAATTTGTTTAAGACATCTATTATTAAAATTGTATGGCCAATTATTTCCACATACTAGAATGCAAATATAGTGAAGATGTTTTACTTTACAGAGACTTGGATGGGAAATCTGGATGTGGATATAGTGATTCCCTAGGCAGCGGTTTTTTATTTTGTTAATAATTTATACTCAAACCGTACTCAGATCTTATTGTTTGGAGAATGCCCTGAAGGACATGAACTCATCCTCACTTGCTGGAAATGAGGTGGTACCATCTGCAAATCTCAAATTAAACATTACCAAATTTATTAATTATGGTGAAATTATCATAAGAAAACTATCTCTTTCCTGTACTGTTAACAAATTCACCATTGAATAGTGCCTTACGTATTTAAGTCAGGTATCTATATCCGTGTGGTTTTTGCTTCGAAAAAACTACATTCCCAAAATTAACCATGACAAATAGCTATCATAAATTTAATTATAAATGAGCATGGATAAAAAAATAAAAGCACGAAGTGTTCAAAAAGTAATAACACTACATTGTATCCTGATAGATCTCATAGAATTATAGAGCCATGCCACAAATCTAGCACCCATAAAAACCTTTAATTATAATAATTTGTTAAAAAAGTAGAGCTGCAAACAAAGTTTACGTAATACCTTGTAATTAGTCTGGATTTAATGTATTATTTTGTGTGATATAAATAATAAATTATAGTCATACACATCCTCGTATCTGATTATGATATTTAAATTACATCATCGTCTGAACCTCGGCAGCCTGTACGATATCTCGTGAGTCACTGTCACTAGTGCAAATAATTTGTCTGCATACCTTTCCTTATTTCGATATGTCGGTCTTATCCGGTAAAAAAACTGTCTTAAATTCCAAGTTTGAACAATGTACAAAACAGAAGCGTTTTTAGTTCTGAATGAAAATAATGCATCACGAATTTGCTGATATTAATTAAACCAACACGATTGATAAATATCTTTTTTAAATATCTTCTCACTAACTGATAAAAATGAAGATAACACAGAACCATCTTTAAAATAATCGGTAAAGGTATTTACACAGAACTTCCCTCTTTATTCAAACAAGACGGCCACTCTAAAAAATTATTAATTAAGAGATGACATGAGAATTGTAATCGCTATGTAGTTAGCCCTATTATTACAGAGAAAACCTGATAACTTTCTTCCATCATCTACAGTATAGTGGTGGGGGAAATTTTTTTTCATTTTCAAAACATTTTTTTGTTGAAATAGGTTTAGAATATCATGAAACGTGGACGCTTTAAAATTGAAGAAAACATTTTTTTTCCATCATCTATTCTATCGTAGTGGTAAAAAAATTAAAAAATATGTATATTTTTTTAATTTTCTAAAAGAATTTCTTGTTTGAAATATATTTAGAATGTCATGAAACGTGGAAATTTCAAATTTGAGCAAAAAAATTCTTTCCCGTTACCCATTTTATAAAACATTTCAAAATTTTTTCTTTTTTATTTTCTAAAAAAAAATTTTTAAGTATGTTTAGAATGTCATGAAACGTGAAAATTTTAAATTTGAGTAAGAAGTTGTATTTCGTTCATCCATTTTAGGTATACAAAATTTTCGAAAATTGTTTTCTTTTAAATTTTCAAAAAAAATTGTTATTTTGAAATAGGTTTAGAATGTCACGAAACGTGGAAAGTTTAAATCTGAGCAAAAAAATTTTTTTCCATCACCCATTCTATAAAAAATTTTCAAAATTTCAAAACTTTTTTCTGTTTCAAATTTTCAAACATTTTTTTTTCAAATAGGCTTAGAATGTCACGAAACGCGGAAATTTTAAATTTGAGTGAATTTTTTTCCCCATTATCTATTCCTCCACCCTGAATATTTTCCAGTGAAACCATTTCTTCGGTGGCAGTGGCTTCAGCTACCTACCAAATTTTACTGTTCTCCGTCAAATAGTTTTTTAGTTAATGCACCAACAGACAGATAAACAGACTGACGGAATTGAAAAACCTATATTTTCATAATCTACATGATCTGAAAAGTAAAAATCCGAAAAAATCTCAGAGGATGATTTTTTCTCGAATACAATACTTCCCTTCGATATGGGAGGGGACTGAAACAGTCCCTATATTATTTTATATCTTATCAGGTAATAAGGGCCAATTAACATACACACCGGTAAATTTAAAGAAACGGAAATTTTGACATTACTTCTACTTTTTTCCCTTTCAATAATTTTTAATTTTGGTCAAAGAATTTTGATTTTTTTTTTTATTATTATTTATAAATATACAATATCTAAGCGATTCCACTCCAAACGAAACCTGCTCCAACCTTTCCCCGCCATTAACCCATTATATTATTGAATGACCAGTTGACAGCCCACACATGCTAAGATGTTTTTGCATACTTGAAATTCATATTTTCTTCGAATAACTGTACCCTAAGTACCTCTCCCCCCCATTACCACTGAAAAGCACTCTCTCACCCCACTAACATTAATCCATATACTGCAGCAGGTGTAAAATGGGTTTTTGAAGGAAACTATTTACATCTTCAGCTAAATGCCAATTCCTCTTATCCCCCTCACAACATCCAGCCACATACAGCTACAAGGTATAAGATGGTATAAAAAAAGTGATTTTATATACCAGACAAGATATCACGTTAAACCCCTTTTTACCCCCCCCCCCCTCCGGGGTATGAACCCTGCCCCCATATTATTGTCATATTGTTGCACTCATTATTAATTGGGATCTTCTTTATTCCTTATACCTATTAATCTTATCAACAGAAATATTGTGTTTCATAAAATATTCTTGACATACTTCTTTTTTAATAGGTTCTGTTCCTATGGTTTTGGTCTTGATAACTTTGATATTCATCATGCTTTAGTTGTCTGCTAATGGAGATCTATGAGAAACTTTTTCTATGGTAAATATTTAATCCAAAATTTTTTACCACATTGCGGGATTTAGAAAAGTGTTTTTGTACCGACATCCACTACAACTTTAAAGGTATTAAACGTCCCTTGACAATTTTATACTTGAGTGTATACCGGGTGACCACGAGTCAATGTACGCACCCAATATTTTGGTTGTTTTTATAGTTAAAAATTTGGTTTTTGGTACACATAAATTAGACAATAATAAGCTACTTTTAGACTAACAGTAATGAAAAGTTGATGTCACTTCCGGTTCAACCGGAAGTGATATCAACTTTTTTTTCTTAAATGGAATGACTATATTTTTTTTATGGTTTCTCATTAAGCATAAATTTCTAAGTACAACAGTTTTTCAGATTTAAAAAATTTCAAAAAATAAGTGAAATACGAACAATTTTTTAATTTTTTCAAAATGGCCGCGTCAGATGAATGCGATGTAATAAAATTACTAAGTAGGCTATGGAAATTATTAGTAAGGTTGTAGACTTGTCTGTAAAGAAGAAACTAGTTGTTTGGATTACTGTTAGGTACCAGTATTTTTAGTTTTTTTTTTTTCAAAAAAAACGGAATTTCATTTTCATTTCCGTAGGGGTCCTATGGAATTTTTTTTAATGGAACTGTGCTCTTTTATTAATCAGAAATAATGATTCATAAACTATAGTTTTTTCGCCATTAATCATTTCTTAAGGTTATCCTTCGTAATAATAGAAGTATTTTTAAAATGCAAGCGCCAACAAATCATTTTAATAATCTACATTTAAATCCAAAATTGCAGATAGCCATGAAAATGAGTTGTTATAAACGTTAAAATGGCTGAAAATTATTCAAGAGATGAAAAAGTTGACATGATTATTATTTATGGAGAGACTCGACGCAATGCAACTAGAGCACAAAGTCTGTATGGACGGAGATATCCAGAAAGAAGACAACCTCTGAGAAACTATTTCGCCCGGTTGGAGCAACAATTTAGAACTGAACCTAATGCAGAAATTGAAGAAAGATTTATTGTGGATAAAGAAACGGAAATGAATGTATTAGCTGTACTGCATGTTGACCCAACCATTTCGTAAAGACAAATTGAACATGAATTACCAGTTTCCAAAGAATCAGCCAGAAAAATTTTAAAGAAAGACGGCTATCGTTCTTATAAATATCAATTGCATCGATTTTTGTATGAGAATGATTATCAACGAAGAATAACTTTTGTAATTGGATACAGTTACGCCAATTAAGAAATGAGAATTTTATCAAAAACATTTTGTTCACAGATGAATCGAGATTTACAAACCTTGGGTTATTTAATCGAAACAACACTCGATATTGGGCAATTGATAATCCTCACATTATGAGACAGGGGCGGTTTCAGGAGCGGTTTGGCTTCAATATTTGGTTAGGCGTACTGGGCGACCATATCATAGGTCCAATAATTTTTAACGAAACTCTAACTGGACCAAGATATCTAGAATTTCTCCAAAATATAATAGTTCCACAGATTAATCAAATTCCCAATACCAATATTGACGAGGTTTACTTCCAACAAGACGGCTGGACCACACAATGCTATTATCGTTAGGGATTACTTAAATCAATTATTTTCAGATCGTTGGATTGGGACCCATGGTCCAGTCAGATGGCCTGGAAGGTCGCCTGACTTAACCCCACTCGATTTTTTTATTTGGGGCGCATTTAAAAAATAGAGTCTACATGATTGCTCCAACCATATGGCAAGATCTGGAAGAAAGAGTTCGACACGAACTTGCATAAATAACACCTCAACAATTAGAGAATGTTAGACGTGCAACGATAAGTCGCGCTACTCTGTATATTAATCATAACGGTGAACAGTTTGAACAATTTTTGTAATGGTTTATTATAATTTAGGTTTTAAATAGTTTTGTTATTCTTGGCAATTTATTCATGGTTGTAACGTTATACCTATTAAAATTATTTCTTGTTTAATTTGTGTTTACTTTTTAAAAATACTTCTATTATTACGAAGGATATCGTTAAGAAATGATTAATGGCGAAAAAATTATAGTTTATGAATAGCACAGTTCCATTTAAAAAAATCCACGGTACCCCTACGGAAATGAAAATAAAATTCCGTTTTTTTGAAAAAAAAACTAAAAATACTGGTACCTACCAGTAACTCAAACAACCATTTTCTGCTTTACAGACAAGTCTACAACTTTACTAATAATTTCCATAGCCTACTTAGTAATTTGCTTACATCGCATTCATCTGACGCGGCCATTTTGAAAAAATTAAAAAATTGTTCGTATCTCATTTATTTTTTGGAATTTTTTACATCTGAAAAAACTGTTGCACTTAGAAATTTATGCTTAATGAGAAACCATAAAAAAATATAGTCATTCCATTTAAAAAAAAAAGTTGATGTCACTTCCGGTTCAACCGGAAGTGATATTTTCATTCCTGTTAGTCCAAAAGTAGCCTATTATTGTCTAATTTATTTGTACCAAAAACCAAATTTTTAAATACAAAAACAACCAAAATATTGGGGGCGTACATTGATTCGTGGCCACCCGGTATATATGTGCATTTATATATATTAAACAATTAGTAACTTTCTACATCCTGTCTATAATATACTTATTATACAATAATTCTTTTTAACCTACTGATGTGATACTGGGAAATGACAAATTTATTTTAAAATCTATTTTTATTACCTGTATCTATGCACTTAATGGATTTGTTATTATATAATTCAGACATTTCCTTGAAGCAAATTGTTTTCAACATCAGGTGTTTTATTCCGCAATGCTTAATTGTCTTAATTATCGCGATGATGCATATTCTACATTAATATTTATTTCGATGACATTAACATAACCATTTGCTTGCAAGGTAATTAATTCTAGGTAAATTGTAAATAATTTCCAGTTGCATTAGTTTGAAAACCGGTATAAGTGAGCGTGCAAACTGTACTGCGTTTTTATTGCATTCGGAAATAAAAGAGGCAAATATATTTAATTTCAGTTATGTATGAGAAAGAAATTAAAAAAATTACTCAAAACAGAAACAAGAACCAAATTTAATTGATTGATTTTAACCCAGGAGCTTTTGGGAAAAAGAGACAGGTAGCGTAATGTTGTTAGGCGCTCCATCCGGCAAGGTGAGACCAACTGGAATAATACTTGAAACGCAAAGCGTCTGCCAAGGCATTGTGAATAAGGAGATAAAATTTCCTACAGTGTCTCATCTGTTGCCTACACCCTCGTATCTTAGTTTGCAATTCAGAACATTCTTTCTAATCGAATTTTTTAACGTTCTCGGTAGGCCATGATCGATGAAATAATTATATTTAGGCAAAGAAATAATTAAGTTGATCTGAAAGGTGACACACTGTATATTGGCAATAGAAATTCATCCTAACATGAGACGTGATCTGGGTGTATTGTTGTTTCGAGCAATTATTAGAGGTTGTATTTCTTCAATATTGTGGCTTCTCTGTGCTAATTTTTCGTTGAGAAGTTGTATTCTATCCTCGATAAGAATTGTTTGCACCAAATCGTAGAAAAGTGCCTTAGGATGGTTGTGTAAAGGGTTGTGGGGGTGCACAATCTTTGTAATTTTCCTTAGTGCAGTTATTAAATTTTCTTTAGCTCCATTTCTGCTTATTTTTGAACGTTATTACTCTAAAATGTTTTGGGATATGTATTCTTCCTTTGCCACTTTGGAAATTCATGTTGAAGTTTAATTTATTGTCTAAATAAACCCCCAAATATTTGACATTGGTTACTGGATGAATTTGGTGATTATTTATTTCGATAAAGGGAGAATTATTGGATAATGCCAGAATAAAATGAATGAATGTGATTTCAGCGGATTGATTTGCAGTCTCCATTTGTTTGTCCATGCTGGAGTATTGTTTAGCAATATTTAAAGTTTGTCCCTTACCTTTGTAATCGAACATTCGTGTGAGATTAAGGCTGTATCGTCAGCATATTGTAAAATGTACTACTAGCCCAGGAGGCAGCGATAAATTTTTTCCAAAGAGAGTTTAGATAGTATCTATAATGAAGGTGCAATTCTTCTCTTAGTGGTGCGTAAATAAGTAAAACATGTTGCAAAAAAATAGATGGGCGAACTTTTCAAAAAATGACGATTCGCCTTCGCTCCTGCCAGCCCCAATTTTCGATTTTCACCTGGCGATTCACGTTGTACGATCTTGCAGATATTCTCCTCGCCATCGAGACATAGAACGGTTCTCCGATCGCCGTATTTATTCAGTACTTACGTTTGAATTGACTATTTTTAAGTGGTTTCCCGAGTTCGAATCCCGATCGGGGATACTTTTTTTTCGTTTTCAAAAATTGTTTATTCTATAATTGCTAAATCACCAATCAGAAACTTTCTATCACTTCTTTCAAAGGGGAGCTGTTCAGCCATTTCTTGGCTCTTTCTAAGTTTCAAATATTGAAACGTCCAACCCACATGCTCGCGATGGTCACCACTTAGAAAAGGTTCCATCTTCTGCCCGAAGAAGATGTGTTTCATGTTACGCAAAACTTTCCTCCGAAAATGGACGAAAATTTGCACAAAACGCCTTTATACCATGTGAAATTTTTATACATGCTTTTAACTATCGAACATTTAATAAAAAGAAGAAATTAAAAATTTAAATTATGGGAACTAAATTTTTATGCAATCAGGAAATAAATTCAGAATGTTCAAATCGTTTTATTAAACTTTTATATGCCCTGTGATTTCAGCAACGTCTACCAAAGATTTAGCCACCCTATAGCGGAGGTAGAATGTGATTTTTAATCGAAATAGTGCAGATTAATATTCCGCGGCGGAAAATGCAAAACTTCTTCGAGAAATGCAATAGAACGGAGCGAATAACAATTATAGAATCAAAAATATTTGCCGAAAAATTGAAAGGGAAAAAAAATCCCCAGGCGGGATTCCAACTCGGGAAACCACTTGAAAGTAGTCGCCGTTTAGCACAACCGCAAGTCAATTTTTCAAATGTAAGAACTGAATAAATACGGCGCTCGGAGACCCGTTCTATGTTTCGATGGCGAGGAGATGGTCGGCAATGATGGTACAATTTAAATCGCGAGGTGAAAATCGAAAATTGGGGCCGGCAGGAACGAAGGCGTGACAATTCGAAAAACGAAATTTTCGTCTCTATTTTTTTGCAACATGTTCAATTTTTCACTCGTTTATGCTCCACTAAGAGTTTGGTAGAATTGCACCTTCATTACAGATAATAATAATAATAATAATATTTATTTATTTACAGCAACATCAAGTATCAAAAGTAGACTGAAAATAGTAGAAAAATCATAGTAAATAAATAAGTTACTCAATAAGCGTATAAAACACTTGTTTCGAGAACGTAATACATTAATATATAGATAGGTACATCGTAAAATTTAAATTATACTATATGAAAACCATACATGTGCAGTATGCATACATTATTTAATGCAATTAAATATAAATACAAACTAACATTTGGATAAAACTAATTATTTAAAGATTACTAAGCCTAGTTCATGGACCAAAACAAATAAATGAACATAAAAACATACACATATACAGGGTGATTCACGTAGGCCATTCATTAGAAGTTTTTCAACTTGCAGTTGGATTAGAAACTTGAAATTTGGTATGCGGCCATAATCGATCATGAACGTTCTATCTAAAATATTTTCAGTCCTCCAACTATACAGGGTGTGCTAAAAATTGGTACCAACTTTCTTATTTTAAATGGAAACCTATATTTTTCTTTACATGGTTCGATTGGTCTTCTAATTCTGAGTTTAGAGAACCTAAGTTATGTTAACTTATCTATTACAATTTTTGACATATGTCCAATTTTTTGAAAAAAATTGCCGCTGTAGTAGTTTACGAACAAATTTGTACCTCGCAAACCTTTCAGAATTATGAAACCAAATTTGTGAAGCAGTTAGCTGGAAGTCCAGGCTAACTTTTTATGTCACATCGGTGGTCCCATTTTATACCATATGGGCGCAGTCGATTTTCAAATGTCGCAATCAAAAATTGTCAAAAAGTCAATTTTTTCAAATGGCACCTACTATTTTTTTTCACACCATTCGAAAGAAAATTGAATTTTAGGGTGAGTTACTTAAGCATTCCCTATACCTAACTTCACCCCATATCGAGTTATTTAATAAAAATCAAGAAATACCTTATCTTGCCGAGAGATTCCTTACTTCATCAAGTATGCCATGGAAACAAAAGACAGTTGTAATAATTTTTAAAGAAAAATATGGATTCTTATTTAATTACACACAACACCAACAAATTATTATTAACGAACAAGAACAATGTTGACGAAATTCTGACGTAAATGTTCAATGTGACCGCCATATTTTTGTTCAAATATTCTATTATTCTACTTTCAACAACTACTTTGCAATGCAAAATTGAATTTTAGGGCCACTTTTATTAACATTGTGTATGTCTATCTACAGTCGTTTTTGAGTTATTGGCATTTTTTGAAATTTTTTTTTTTTTTTTTTTCTCAAGGGTAGTAGGCTTTGGAAAGAATCATTTCATTTTAATTTTTATTAAAAAATCGTATTGCAATAATAAATAATAACAACAAAATAACAACAAATAAACAGATTAACAAAATAATTATTTCAATACAAATTCTCAATGTGTGCACCGTTTTCACTGACAGAATTTCGTCAACATTGTTCTTGTTCGTTAATAATAATTTGTTGGTGTTGTGTGTAATTAAATAAGAATCCATATTTTTCTTTAAAAATTATTACAACTGTCTTTTGTTTCCATGGCATACTTGATGAAGTAAGGAATCTCTCGGCAAGATAAGGTATTTCTTGATTTTTATTGAATAACTCGATATGGGGTGAAGTTAGGTATAGGGAATGCTTAAGTAACTCACCCTAAAATTCAATTTTCTTTCGAATGGTGTGAAAAAATATAGTAGGTGCCATTTGAAAAAATTGACTTTTTGACAATTTTTGATTGCGAAATTTGAAAATCGACTGCGCCCATATGGTATAAAATGGGACCACCGATGGGATATCAAAAGTTAGCCTGGACTTCCAGCTAACTGCTTCATAAATTTGGTTTCATAATTTTGAAAGGTTTGCGAGATACAAATTTGTTCAGAAACTACTACAGCGGCAATTTTTTTCAAAAAATTGGACATATGTCAAAAATTGTAATAGATAAGTTAACATAAATTAGGTTCCCTAAACGCAGAATTAGAAGACCAATCGAACCATGTAAAGAAAAATATAGGTTTCCATTTAAAATAAGAAAGTTGGTACCAATTTTTGGCACACCCTGTATAGTTGGTGGACTGAAAATATTTTAGATAGAACGGGCATGATCGATTGTGGCTGCATAGCAAATTTCAAGTTTCTAATCCAACTGCAAGTTGAAAAACTTCTAATGAATGGCCTACGTGAATCACCCTGTATACGTGCACATGTTATTATATATACGTACACATATACATAAAAATTAAAAAACACAAATCCAATCAACAATTGGAAGCAAAATTACAGTTTTGGAGTAATAAGAACATTTGATGTGACTTCACTAAATGGGGAATGGTGAATATGACTAAAAGAAACTGTGTTTTATTATCATTTCCAGATATTTAATTATGAATGGTTATATAAACCCACACGGCTAGGCACATATAAATTATGAGTGGTTATACAAACTCACACGGCTAGGCACATGTAACCATACAATGATAATTATATTTAGAATTTCTATTTTACAGTTAATTATTCGTATTGTTAATGTGGTTATGGATTATTTCTCTTGGTAAAGATAATATAAAAGCTTTCAATTTAGTTTTAAAATAAGAAATGGTCCTCTCTCTCAGAACTTCAGGAACAGTGTTGTATAATTTTGGGCCTAAGAATGCAAAAGATCTCTGTCCTATAGATTTTGCCATAAATGGAGATATATGTTGTTGTTTATTTCGAGTACCATAGTCATGACGATTTAGCAAGAATGGATTTTTCTGTATGTGGTACTTTACATTGCTATTAAAATAGTATAGATGTCTTATGTCAAAAACCTTAGCGTCACTGTAAACCAGATTACTTGGGTAGGACATTTTTTGATGTAACATTAGTTTTAAAAACCTTTTTTGTAAAATTTCTAGAGGCTTTATATGATTTTTGGACGTTCCACCCCAGGCTAAAATACCATAAGTCAAGTGTGTTTCAACTAAAGCATAATATATAGATTTCATTTGTTTCAGTCCAAGAACATTACTCAATTGTCGAAACTTATAAAGAATAAATTGTAGTTTTTTAACAACAAACTGTACGTGTGAATCCCATCTTAAGTGTTGATCAATGACTATTCCTAGATATTTGACTTTAGTTTCAGGTAGTAAAATGTGGTTTCTTCCTTGGATTTCAATATTCAGAGATTTAAAAGGTGGTAAATTTGATTTATTGCAACTGAACGGTAGGTAGGTTGTTTTATCTAGATTTAATGTTAATAATTTTTTATCAAACCAGCTTTTAATATATGACAGATCATTTTCTACTATGTTCTGCAAATCATCCCATGTTTTAGCTTTATAAATAATTACGGTGTCATCTGCGAATCCTATAATATTTCCTGCGCTAGGTAAAGTGAATAAATCATTTATATAAATAAGGAATAGTACAGGTCCCAAAACTGTACCTTGTGGTACACCATATTCTATTTTTAAATTTTCGCTACAGACGTCTCCTACTCTTACGCATTGGTGTCTATTAGATATATAATTTTTAAATAATTCTAAACATTCACCTCTTATTCCAATGTCTTCCAAAGCCTGTAAGAGCAGAGGGTGGCTGACTGTATCAAAAGCTTTGGACAGATCAATAAAAGTACATAAACATGGTGTACCTTTGTCTAGAGAAGCGTTTATATTTGATAATAGGTCTAATATAGCATCTTGAGTAGACTTCTTTTCTTTGAAACCGTATTGCTTGTTGGATAGTATTTCATATTTATTTAAGTAAGACATCAACCTAGTTTTTATAACGTTTTCAAAAATTTTGGACAAATTTGTTATTAGAGAAATTGGTCTATAGTTGCTGACTATGTTGGTATCGCCCTTTTTGTGAATTGGTATTACTAAAGAATCTTTAAAATCCTGTGGCCAATGACCCAGCGCCATGCAATTATTTATGATAAAAACTATGGGATCTATTAAATATTCCAATATTAGTTTTAGTGTTTCAGCCCTTAAGTTATCCAGAGAGATACTATCTAAACTCTCTTTGGAAGAGAATCTAGCTTTATAGAAATGATTTCACGAAAACTGTCGCTGCCTCCCAGGCTATACAGTTGTTGAGGGTGTTCATTAGTGAATATGTCGAAACAATAAATGTTATATAATAGTGGAAATAGTGATGAACCCTGCGGGACTCCCTGTTCAGCTGTAAATTCGTGAGACATGGTACTGTTTATTTTCACTGTTAAGTTTCTGTTCTTGAGGAAACTTTTCACCATGTAAATAATTTTGTCTAGTAAGTTGAGTCTTTTTAATTTCGTTTTTTTAATTAAAAGCTTTTATTTAACTCGCTTTGTATGTTAGTGGGTTTGGGTCAATCTTGCCATCAACATTTCGACTAATTCTAAATAAGCTAGAGCTTTGAAATTTTGCCCACGTGTATAAGTTCGACGACAATACAATATGGCATATCTAATATCGTTCCAAATCCAAAATGGCCGACGTCCCAAGATGACGGATCACCTTTTTCCTCACAACCCCCCTGATGTGGGTACCAAATGAAACGGTTTGATGAGTAAAATACGATAAACTATGTAGCGTCATTCTAAATCCAATATGGTGGACATCCTAAGATGGCGGATCACCTTTTTCTTCACAACTCTCTTGGTATCAAAGGAAAGAGTGTCCAAATGTATAAATTTAAAAAAATACTTTTGGTACAATTTTTTTAAATAAAATCTTTTTTAATACAATTGCACCTTCCACAAGATAATTCCAAGTAACGCACGAATTTTTCGAAAACTGTTTCATCGAGTTCTTATAGCAGCATTTTAGCAGCGACTAGATTCCTGACTAGTAGATGATCAACAACTGTTGCACTTATTACCACAAATAATAAAAACAGGACAATGATAGCGAGCCACGGGTGTAATTGCGAGGAAGAATTCTAAACGTTCCAGCTATCATTTCAATAACTTATACAACAGTAGTATAAGGCAAGTCATTAAAATGGAATTAAAAAGGCACTTCAAATGATTCCCGTTTGGAGAAAATCAGTTGAAAAGGCACAGTTTAAATGCGATTGTACTCGAACAATGAGCTTAATTATAGCGGAAGCAAATGCATGTACTTAGATAGTCGTTATCAATACAATGGATCTGCACTTCAATTCCGTATCTCTTGTGTTTGTGTTTATAAGAGCAGATTTATTTATTTCTGCTGGAACCACCTGCTCTGCGTAGTATCGCATTCAGTACTAGATTGCAGGCCGCAATCCATGATGTAGCAGTTCTTTGGCGTAACAGGTGGGATTTATCTAATAGAGCTTTAATTGTCCATTATTTCTATTCCATTTCAACCGCACGCAGGAGGTCAGACAAAGGAAAATATGCCGATGATAATTTACAGATTGATCTGCAAAAGCAACCTGATGATTATTCAAGGTATTCCAAAAATGTACCGATTCTCCCACGTGTGTGATTTAGATTAAACCAAATAAAGTTTAAGTGTGTTTTTAAACATGAACTTAGACAAACCACATAATATGCTAGACTAAGTTCAATGCCAGGACTATATGGAAGAGGGTTTTATTCCACTTCCAAGTCTCTTTGAAGGAGAACATCTTGACTATATTTGCACTGTAGTGGAAATAATTAGTAATAAGATTTGAATATATTTGAGGCAGATGTCATGAAGAAATTTGAGATACACTGGATTGAGTATGTGGTAGGTTCCTTGTGAAACATCTTGAGAATAATTATTTTTAGAAAAGGGAAAAACAATGCTTTTTGATGTTTTGATGTGTCACACTCTACATATGTTTCGGCATGCTAGGCCTTTCTCAAGAGCATTACAGATGAATACTAAAGCTATGAGGGCGGTTGTTTTAAAAATAAATGCAATAATACCCAAACATGGATATTACGGGGATTTCAAGTAATAAAACTAAGTATCTACCTACTCGGAATATAATTCATTAGGCTATTCTTAAAACCTTGTCTATTATAGGAGTGTTTATGAAATTTAGTTGGTCATTGGTGGTACAAGTGTTGCTTTTAAGGATTTTTTTTATTTCTAATTGTTCAAGGAGGTTTAAGCGTTTTCCTTTTCTTTCTGAATGGATTAAATTAATATTCTATTAGTTTCAATGAAAATCCCAAATTTCTGTACTCTTAATTTTTAGGTGTCCTTGATATATTTGATACACCGATGCCCGAGAGTTGGAGTTGGAGTTTGTGGGAGGGCAGTCACGAAGAGTGACCGCAGCAGCTAGGCCCCATTGGGCCCCTTGTACGTCCTCCCGAGGGATACAAGATTCCACCTAGGCCTCCAACCATCCTAATCTTGTAAAGAAGGTGGTGATGCTGCCTAGGGGAATCTCCCTCAAGTAGGCCAACGTTCTCCCAAAATGGATTCTCTGCTAGAGGAGCACTCGTTTCGACGTAAAGACCAAGGAAACGATGTTAAGCGTGTATAAGTATGAGATTCAAGAAAATCCTATATTACTCAAAAATGAAATTGTAAAGAAAGTGGCAAATATGACAGGAGTGTGTCGCCGCAGTGTTTACAAAATTTTCAGAGAGTATACCACTAACCATAAATTTTCTCCGATCGAAATGCAATCAGGAGAAAAGTTCATCAGTGTTTCTTTAGAAACGAACTCCCTATTTATTATGCTCCCGCTTAACTTCTGCGTTACAACTTTCAAGGTATCACCTGACGATCTTTCCACCGAGGTACAGACAGCTGACATTTATATTCATTCACAGTAGCATATAAGCTATCATCAGGTAAATTTTTAGTTGAGAGGAAATCATTGAATGTATTTTTTTTCATGTTCAAGCCACCAACTGACGTATCCCAACTAGCACCAAAGTGACAGTAACTAAGATAGGAACTTCGTATGAGTAACCATTACGTAATTGCCACTAAATTTACGACTTTGATGTAAATATAACTTCATTTGACAAGTCTACAGTCCCTGCCTCGTAGTTTCTACCACTAATGATTACTTTATAGTTATGCAACTTCTACGTAGCTTTCGTGATGCATGGGAACGTGGTAGTTACCAGTGTGACGACTTTTGGGTTTTCAAAACTTGAAGGTGGTAAACTATAGTAGCAGCGACTAACTCGCATCACTGAAATGTGACTTCAAAGTTGCAATCACCTTCAAGTAGCTTTAATAATTGCCGCGACGTTCTGGGAACCTTCACTATTTCTTTAAAGTAGTGGAACTTGTAAGTAATATTTATAGGTGTTAATGACGTTACTGCTACCTACAGAACTGTGTACGGCTACTACAAAGTGCACATCACCTCTGAAATTTACCGTGAAGTAAATTTCACCATCTAGTTCTCAATGTTGACCATAGATAAAGTTAATGCAACAAACCTAACCTATATAATATGTTTGCCTAACCTAGACTAGAATTATATGCTGCTATATTCATGCTATGCAACATTTTATGTTCAAAATAAGGCAACAGAATTTAATATTTCAACACAGTCTTATTACACCTACCATTTCTTCTATGTTATCTATCACTGTAATGTATATTATACCAACAAGGTTTATGTTTATTAAGTTGTTGATATATGACTGCATACAAGTACATTGCGACAGCTGATAGGTTTTTCAATGTGAAGTTAGGTAAATGATAAACAGCAAAAGCTAGGAATGCGTTCAGTCTAGAGCTCAACGTACGGCTAACACGTACGTTCCGAATCAATAGCGGGAGAAATGTAACCATAAAGTAGCAGCGGCAACTTTGAAGAGGTAATTTGTGGTAGTCACAACTTTGCTACGACTTTAAAGTGATGCTACAGTTCCATTCGCAGATTTGTGGTAAATATAACTTTAAAGTTACGTATTTGCAGTTTTCGTCACTATCGCCAAGTAGCAATTACTTTCAAGTAGCATTTCTTGGCGAAAACGACCTTAAAGTCTGAAATACGCCAGATTGGTGACCAAAATTATCGACGCCATTATTATAACACATGAACCATAATTTCACAATTGACTAATAAATTTAATTTATCGCAATTTCACCAAATACAACAAATGAATACATAAAAAGTAGTGTTAAGTTCCAAAGAACAATAAAAAATAGGTTTCGGCATCCAGTGTGTCATATTCTCGCATGACATTACATATTTTAAAAACAATATTTTCATTAAAAAATGCATATTTTAAAGGCGCGTGGTTAGATTCGGACGTTTTATCATTATGTTTGTCAGTAAAATTGCATTCGTTTTAATTGTGACCCTTAGACCATTGGAAAATAGCACAATTTTTGCTGTCTAATATTACCTTCTGATATTCTATTAAATTTCTGAGTTAGGGAAATGAACAAGAACAAGAATCATATGTAAGAATGAAACATAAATATAATAAAATCGGTTGCAAGACAAAGAAGGGGCAACATCGATTTGAAAGAGTAGGGAGTGGTAAAGTTTTCTGAAAGTTGCGGCGTCTATGCCGCCACGTCGCCGCTCCGGAGCAACAACGTCATTGGAACGTAGCCAGACAAGTTCCAGGAACGTGGCTGGAACGTTATCGTCACCAAAAAATATTCCCCATTTTGGTCATAAACACGTATTATTAGGAACGTTCCTATTACATGCCTGTGACTAGTACCAAAACACTTTAAAGTGCTACGTTCCCACGACTAATTGTGCTAGTTGGGATAATACACCATGTTATAATCGGCTAAATTTTTTCTTCAAGATATTGGATTAGCTATAGTTTCACAAATTTTTAGTCAGGAGGAAATGATTAAAAAAATTTTTTTCTCCGTGCGTGGGAGGCTGCCGCCGCTCATCCCACCCACGGAACTGCAGCTGACGTTCACTTTGCTTCATAATACAACTTTTTGATGTATTCCACTAATTACCGCTTGAGAGGGACTTGGTCATGAAAATCTGTCGCTGGCTCCCGGTCTACCACCTGTAGGTTCGCAAATAAGAGTTTTATAGTAAATATAAGAACATCCTTTATGGTATTCAGACATTTTCACACTTTTAACACTTTCAAATAATCCGATTGTTCCATAGTTATTTTCATTGTATCTCCGTACATTTTATATTTGATACGGATAATGTTCTAATCTGGACTCTCTCGAGGTTCTTTGGCATCCCTTGTAAATAGTCGCTAGAGCAAAACGCGCAAAATGCGAACGGATCGGTCGTCGTACTACGCATGTGACTAAAATAACACTCACACATTTTCAAATAAAAATATTATGATGTTCGAAAATAAACTCCAAAGATTATTAACACGAAAATAATAATAAATATTCTTATAATAAACTAGAAGTATGCCAGGAATCTGTGGATGTATACTTATATAAGTACGGCCCGCCACGTGTTTGTAATTTTTTTTATCAGATTCTCTTAGAAATTTTCTTTGGCTTTGACTTTAAATTGACCGTGCAGTTTTAATGAAGTTTTCAGTGAAATAAAGTTAGTTTGTGCGCCAATTAGTTTCTTTAAATAAAAATAGATCGTGGAACATTTATTTCTCGACGATCACAAAAAGAGTCAGATGATAAATAGAGTTAAATATAAGCTAATAATAAAAAGAAAAACACAATTCCCGCAAAATTCATTTGTCTTATTGTATGTAATATCGCAGTGTTTACAATTTTATCGGTAACATTATTTCGGTAGTTGCCTAGTTATATAAACAGTGGAAATTAACGGTTTGTTATCTTTCATAATAAACTGTCAATTTCAATCATCATATTAGTGGCGTGTGTGAGTCGGACGAATGGTAAATATTTTGAGCCGGAATGAAATTACCTTTCCCCCCCCCCCGTTTTCGAGGTTGCTGAACACGCTGTCGGTGTCAGAATTTCTCTTTGGGGTTGCACAACCCCTCAAACAGGCCAAAAACCACCCCCTAGAGGGGTTAAACGCGATTTAATAGGTTTCCCTTCAGAAAATAGTACTTTCCTCCCGTCTTCAAGGATGCTGAGCACGGTGGAGGTGTTCGTAATTGCGTCCGACCCCTACCAACCCCTCCACCGGCCAATACTCGCCCCCGAAAGGGGTAATTTTTTTTCTTCGGAATATATGTTTCCCTCCCCTCCCCATTTTCGAGGTTGCTGTTTACGGGAAGAATAATCTTATTTCTTTTCTTGGTTGTAATGTCCTTTGTTTCCCGTTCATCTGAAAAAATATCATCAAATACCGCCAGTAGGCCTGTTGAATAATTGTTACATACTTTTATTTTTACATATAAATAATTGTGAACATTTATTACGATGCATGAAATCAAATTGCTACAGTGTCTTTTCTTAAATTACAATAATTGATACCTAAATATAACGTTATACTACTTAAAGCTAAAGTCCGCTTACGATAAAATATATTTTTCGTTTATACCTTATCTCGACTAATTTAACCTACGCCTCTTACAAGTAGAATTACAAGGTTGATACTTTCGAAATGAACATCGCAATCTTCCAAATATATGTTATAAGTATTTAAAAAATAATTCACCCTTTTCGGGGGCGAGTATTAGCCGATGGAGGGGTCGGTACGGGTCGGACGCGATTACGAACACCACCACCGTGCTCAGCATCCTTTAAAACGGGGGGGAATATATATTTGCCGCTGATAATCCGAAAAAAAATTCACCCCTTTCGGGGGGAGTATTGGCCGGTGGAGGGGTTGGTAGGGATCGGACGTGATGGGGAACACCACTACCGTGCTCAGCATCCTTGAAAATGGGAGGGGAGTATATATTTGCCGCTGATAATCCGAGAAAAAAAATTCACCCCTTTCGGGGACGAGTATTGGCTGGTGGAGGGGTTGGTAGAGGTCAGACACAATTACGAACACCACCACCGTACTCAGCATCCTTGAAAACGGTAGGAAAGTACTATTTTTTGAAGGGAAACCTATTAAATCGCGTTTAACCCCTCTAGGGGGTGGTTTTTGGCCTGTTTGGGGGGTTGTGCAACCACAAAGAGAAATTCTGACACCACCATCGTGTTCAGCATCCTCAAAAACGGGGGGTGGAGGTAATTTCATTCCGGCTCAAAATATTTACCATTTTCGCGTTTTTTCCGACTCACACACACCACTATATTACTTTTGGCAACGTAACTTGGGAAAAAATTATATAGATTTAAAAGCACGAGTTATTAATATGTTATTAATTTTTTGGTATTTTCTAATTATTTTTGTAATTGTAAGTTACTTTTTAAGTCCTCGAAGGTATAATTTTATATACAGCCTAAGTAAAAGAGTCAGAAAGGGTCCGCTTCAAAAGAAATGCCAACCGGGGTTCTTCAGCGGAAATATGTTTAACTATTGTACCTAGAATCCAACAGCTGAAACTTAGTACGTCTATGTTTAATTAACAATTGAAGTTATGGAAAACGAGTTTTGTGTAAATTTATCTTTAGGTTTTTACGAAAAATAAAGTTGTAGATATAAAAAACCGCTGCCTAAGGAATCACTACTTCCACATCCAGATTCTTCATCCAAGTTACTTTAAAGGAAACATCTTGACTTTATTTGCACTAGTATGTTTAAATTATTGGTCATAGAATTTTAATAATATTTGGGGCAGATGTCATAGAAAAGTTTGAGGCGTTGGTTTCTACCATATACGTTAAAAATGAAGTTTCTAGTTTACCCTACTTATTTTCCACAATTCACAATCTACCACCTCCCACCCCTTCAATGGAGTTATCTCAGTCGGATGTCACTACAATACATACGTGTACTAACTTTCAAGTGAATATCTCAATTTGATGTTATCAATCCCATTAATAATGAAGGGGGGGTGGTGGAGTTTGAAAAATATTAGAAAGAAATCTGAGGCCTTGGTTTCTAGTATATACACCGCATCCCAAATTTCTGTACTCTTACCAGCTTGATTTACTTATTTTCCCCTAGTTACTCCTATTAACCCCAACTCTTCTACGGAATCATCCCAAAATATAATCTAGTTCCAGATGTCGTTATAATACATACGTCTACCAAATTACAAGTGAATATTTCAATTTTATTTTATCAACCCCTTTAATAATGTAGTAATGGTAGTGGAAGGGTTGAAATATATTATCAAAAAATCTGAGGCCTTGGCTTCTAGGACATACACCTAATTTCAAGTTGCAGTACTCTTACCAGCTTGCTTTACTTATTTTTCCCTATTTACCTCTACTTACCCCCACTACTTCAACGCAATCATGTCAAAATATAATCTAGTTTCAGATATAGTTATAATACATAAATGTACCAAATTTCAAGCGAAAATTTAAATTTAATTTTATCAACTGTTTTAATAAGAGAGTGGGGGTGGTGGTGGGGAGATGGAAAATACTAATTAAAAAACCTGACACCTTCGCTTCTAGTATATACACCAAATTCCAAATTTCTGTACTTTTACCAGCTTGCTTTACTTATTTTCCCTTATATACCCCTATTTAACCCAAAACCCTTCAACGGAATCATCTCAAAATATAATCTAGTTCCAGATGTCGTTATAAGTCATATGTGTCCAAATTTCAAATGATTATCTCAATTTTATTTTATTAACCCTTTTAATAATGGGGGTTGAAAAATATTATAAATACTCTGAGACCTTGGTTTCTAGTACATACACCGAATTTCAAGTTTCTGTAGTCTTACCAGCGTGCTTTACTTATTTTCCAATATTTACCCCTATTTAACCCCCAACCCTTCAACGGAATCATCTCAAAATATAATCTAGTTCCAGATGTCGTTATGATACATATGCGTACTAAATTTCATGTGAACATCTCAATTTTATTTTTTCAACCCCTTGAATAATGTAGTAGGGGTGATGGGGGACTAAAATATATTATTAAAAAATCTGAGGCCTTGGCTTCTAGTACATACACCGAATTTCAAGTTTCTGTTCTCATACCAGCTTGTTTTACTTATGTCCCCCTATTTACCCTTAAATAACCCCCAACCGTTTAACGGACTCATCTCAAAGTACAATCTAGTTCCAGATTTCGTTATAATACATACGTGTACCAAATTTCAAATGAATATATGTCAATTTTATTTTATCAACCCTTTTCATATTGGAGTAGGGGTGGTGGGGGTTGAATAATATTATAAAAAAATCTGACGATTTGGCTTCTAGTACATACACCGAATTTCAAGTTTCTGTAGTCTTACCAGCTTGCTTTACCTTTTTGCCCCTACTTACCCCTATTTAACCCCCAACCCTTCAACGGAATCATCTCAAATTATAATCTAGTTCCAGATGTCGTTATAATACATACGTGTACCAAATTTCAAATGAATATCTCAATTTTATTTTATCAACCCTTTTCATATTGGAGTAGGGGTGGTGGGGGTTGAAAAATAGAATAAAAAAATCTGACGCTTTGGCTTCTAGTACATACATCGAGTTTCAAGTTTCTGTACTCTTACCAACTTGTTTTACTTATATTCCCCTATTTACCCCAAATTAACCCACAACCCTTCAACGAAATCATCTCAAAATATAATCTATTTCCAGATGTCGTTATGATACATATGCGTGCGTACTAAATTTCATGTGAACATCTTAACTTTATTTAGTCAACCCCATTAATGGGGTAGGGGTGGTGGGGGGTTGAAAAATATTATAAAAAAATCTGAGGCCTTAACTTCTAGTACATACACCGAATTTCAAGTTTCTGTACTCTTACAAGCTTGCTTTACTTATTTTCCCATATTTACCCCTATTTAACCCCCAATCCTTCACCTGATATCCTCAAAAAACAATCCAGTTCCAGATCTCGTTATGATATATACGTGTACAAAATTTCAAGTCAATATCTTAAACCGTTCCGGAGAAAACGTGCGGACAAAAAAAAGTTACAGACAGACAGACAGACCGACAGACAGACAGAAAATCTTTTTTTCGCTCAAATTTAAAATCTCGACGTTTCATGACATTCTAAACCTATTTCACGAATAAAAATTTTTGAAAATTTTTTTGCGATTACTATAAGTACTTCCAATCCACTACGTGGATGTGGAAGTAAAATATCTAGAAAATGAACCCAACCGCATAAAAGTCGATTAATTAGTTTTTTTAACAAAGTGCAAAATACGGCTAAAAAACGCTGTCTCTTACTTAATTTTTTTTTTCCTTTTTATTTAATAAAATGAAAATGGTTTGACGGATCCGAAAAAATATTAATTCAATCGAAAGATACTTTCAATACGCGTCGTTTGGCGCCAGGCACAACTCATTTTGTCAACCCGTTCGTTTGTTATAGCCAAAATAAATTTCATAATTAACAAATTGATTACTCCGAAACTAACGAGGTCAGGATATTGTTTTTCAAAGAATATGCCATATTTTTTTGGCCCGATATCTTCAATACTATTTAATTGTTTAAACAATTAGCATAATTTGTTAATTAGCAAATAACTTTTTTTTCGATAGTTTTTCGACTTCAAACCAACTTTAAACGATAAGTATTGATGTCGGGCATAACCCCCATAGAAGTCTGCACGAATGCAACTTTCTGCTTTTGTTTATTCAAAGTTTAAATTAATTTTGCAAATTACCAAATGGAATATCTCGGCTCTGAATAAGCGTATCGAAATGGGGTTTTGTGCATATGAAAGTGCTAGCAAAAAAAAAAAATTGAGACCAAAAAGACTTTGATCGGATAACCGAAACCGTAAATAAAAGTGACATTGCGTGAGAGACTCTAATTTGTTTATTAAAAACTTTTTTGACAGCAGGTTCGGTGCAAATGAAAGCTAACAAGTTTTTCCATCAACCACAAAAAGTTCTACAAAAAATGTTCAATCCCTGAAGATTTATACGCGTTTTTGACCCTTGGCAAAATCTCTTCCGCAACGTGAAAATAGTAAGATTTGACGCGCAATGGGGTGACGGGTTCGATCCTCGATGTGGGCAATATTTTTTTTTCATCAAATTTGCTTTTTTTTCATATAACAAAGTATTTTTTTTAATAATAAATGTCTTTACTTTCTGAGAAAACGTCGTAAATATTTTTTTTTGCAATTTTCATTAAATAAATGGCTATCAGATATTGTCTGTAATTGTTTATTTGTGGCATATTCACATTTTCTTGCCTCTTGTTGAGTATTTTGCCACTGAGAAATATTTAAAAATTTTAATGAAAAAACCTCTGCAACGGATCAGACAAAGGTTGGTTCTTGAATTCTTGATTAGTACAAAATATCTCACACTTAAACAAAAACAATGTTATAAACTAAAAAATTGAAAATGAAAGCTGAAGACAGTTAACGTTTCGGAAGACTATCTACTACCGTTTTCAAAACTTTTTGGCTGTCAACCGTAATAAACAACGAACTGTCATGGCCAAAAAGTTTTGAAAAGGGAAGCAGATATTCTTCCGAAACGTTAACTGTCTTCAGCTTTCATTTTCAAATTTTTAGTTTAAACATTGTTCAAGAACCAACCTTTGTCTGATCCATTTAGCGCAGAGGTTTTTTCGTTACAATTTTTAAGTGCAGAAACAAACAAAAAGTAAGAGAATTAGTCAAAATCTTATCCTTTAAAGAGACTTGATGGAAATTCTGGATGTGGAAGTAGTGATTCCTTAAGCAGCGGTTTTTCATTATAAACTGGTAAGACTTTGAAAGTTGTTTATAATATACAATGACGTTTGTTTACTGAAAATGCAGCTTATAACGTTACGAGTACGCAGTGAAATGATGTAGTATTTTGGCGGTAAAATTCAACTCAAAACAAAAATGGCTTATTTTAAGGTATTATTCGACTGATTGTCAAAATTCAAGTGTTTTTAACCATAATCAAGTATTATCTTCACACACAAATAGAATTTAAAATTTGCGAAAACATTTCATTCTTTGGAGTCAAATTGTACAAGCTTGTGCAGTATATATAGCATAATATTATATTAACACCTAGAACTACATTGGTAAACTCAATTATTGATATTTAAATAGAGTAATTAAACCAACAACTTTCAAGTAACTTGCGGCCAGACGCCACAGTTCTCGCTATTATTTAATAAAATTTAAATAATATCATTATACAGAAGGTCGTTTACCCCAAAAGCAATACGTATGAATAAATGCATGTCAAAATTCAATTTAAATGTATGTGGATTTGCATTTATATGATATTGTGACATTGTATTTTAATACGGCTATTTTTAGACACAAAATACAGCCGTACAGGTTTTTGGATTATTAACGAAGTTTAAACACTATATAAATCTTCTTACTGCGCGAAGCCAAATTAATATTAGCTGCCAACAAAGGAGTCCGTTATTTGTCGTCGACGCGGATTCATTTTTTTAACAAGTAGTGAAATTAATCAATGGAATTTGGGTCTGTTACTCGGCGTCTCGTCGCGCTGTACAGGGGACACGGCACGAAACATGTAGTAGTAGACTAAGGTTAAAAATACGGGAAGTTATTTACTCGTGTATGTATTAGAGTGCTTGATTTATTTCAAACATTAGTTTATACTTTTGGTTAAAATGTATTATTTTAAATTGGGACAGACACTAATAAACATTGGTAGTTATTATTCAGTAGAAGAATGATATTCCGTGCAACTAACTACTTTTATGAAATATAATAAACGTCTAGTATAAGTAAGGTGACCAAAAATTGAAAACAAGTTTTTGATGTTACTAGCATATTCGAACATTTGGCGAAGGCGCCAGTTATACAGTGTAACTCACTTAAGATTGCAACACCCCTGTATACACGTTAATTGGTGGTTGCAAACGTTGGTGATAAGAAAAGATCGATAAGATGACTCTTTGGACTTAGTAATACGTGATACATGCCAGTAGCGTGCATTTTTAAGGGGGTTTGAAAAGTCTATTTTTCAAAAAAAAGTATTAGCGATTTTTTTAGAAAAAACCTAGTAAGGTATTCTTAATCAGCACCCTTAAGAACCCCTTTTTATAATATTACACAGTAGTGGGATCAAAGGTGTTTGAGACAGTGGCCGTCCAAAAACAATTTTTTGAACTAAAACTATTTTTTTTCTGTAAAACGGATTCTCAAATCAAAAAATGTATTCTTTATTTTTTGTTCAGAATAATGCATTGTACTAGACTGCATTGATTTTACAACAAAGTAAGTTAAAAAAATAATAAAAAAAGTGAAAGAAAATAAAAATTAAAAAATAAATAAATTGACGCTTGCAATAACTTTTGTTTCCATGGCTTACTTAGGTGTCTATTGAAGATTATTTGTTAAGAAAATGGCAACAATGTACCAATTGGATTTTTTGCCTTATTAAATAAATAATTATTTTGTTATTAAATCAATTCATACTAGTACAGTACATTACTCTGAACATAAAATAAAGAATACATTGATTTGAGAATCCGTTCTACAGATAAAAACCGCTGCCCAAGGAATCACTACTTCTACATCCAGATTTTTCATCCAAGTCACTTTAAAGGAAACATTTTGACTATATGTGCAATCTAGTATGTGGAAATTATTGGTCATAGAATTTTAATAATATTTGGGGCAGATGTCATAGAAAAGTTTAAGGAGTTGGTTTCTACCATATACGTTAAAAATGAAGTTTCTAGTTTACCCTACTTATTTTCCACTATTCACAACCTACCACCTCCCACCCCTTCAATGGAGTCATCTCAATCAGATGTCACTACAATACATACGTGTACTAACTTTCAAGTGAATATCTCAATTTTATGTTATCAGTCCCATTAATAATGAAGCGGAGGTGGTGGAGTTTGAAAAATATTAGAAAGAAATCTGAGGCCTTGATTTCTAGTATATACACCGAATCCCAAATTTCTGTACTCTTACCAGCTTGATTTACTTATTTTCCCCTAGTTACTCCTATTAACCCCAACCCTCCTACGGAATCATCCCAAAATATAATCTAGTTCCAGATGTCGTTATAATACATACGTCTACCAAATTACAAGTGAATATCTCAATTTTATTTTATCAACCCCTTTAATAATGTAGTAAGGGTAATGGAAGGGTTGAAAAATATTATTAAAAAATCTGAGGCCTTGGCTTCTAGGACATACAACGAGTTTCAAGTTGCAGTACTCTTACCAGCTTGCTTTACTTATTTTTCCCTATGCCCTCTACTTACCCCCACTCCTTCAACGCAATCATGTCAAAATATAATCTAGTTTCAGATATAGTTATAATACATAAATGTACCAAATTTCAAGTGAAAATTTAAATTTAATTTTATCAACTCTTTTAATAAGGGAATGGGGGTGGTGGGGGGATGGAAAATACTAATAAAAAACCTGAGACCTCCGCTTCTAGTATATACACCAAATCCCAAATTTCTGTACTTTTACCAGCTTGCTATACTTATTATCCCTTATATGTCCCTATTTAACCCCCAACCCTTCAACGGAATCATCTCAAAATATAATCTAGTTCCAGATGCCGTTATAATACATATGCGTACTAAATTTCATGTGAATATCTCAATTTTATTTTATCAACCCCTTGAATAATGGAGTAGGGGTGGTGGGGGGCTGAAATATATTATTAAAAAATTTGAGGCCCTGGCTTCTAGTACATACACCGAATTTCAATTTTCTGTGCTCATACCAGCTTACTTTCTTATTTCCCCCTATTTACCCCTAAATAACCCCCAACCCTTCAACGGAATCATCTCAAAGTATAATCTATTTCCAGATGTCGTTATAATTCATACGTGTACCAAATTTCAAATGAATATCTTAATTTTATTTATATCAACCCTTTTAATAATGAAATAGGGTTGGTGGGGGTTGAAAAATATTATATATAATCTGAGACCTCGGCTTCTAGTACATACACCGAATTTCAAGTTTCTGTACTCTTACAAGCTTGCTTTACTGATTTTCCCCTATTTACCCCTATTTAACCCCCAACCCTTCACCGGATATCTTCAAAAAACAATCCAGTTCCAGATCTCGATATAATATACACGTGTACAAAATTTCAAGTCAATATCTTAAACCGTTCCGGAGAAAACGTGCGGACAAAAAAGTTACAGACAGACAGACCGACAGATAGACAGACAAACAGACAGACAGAAATTTTTTTTTTCGCTCAAATTTAAAATCTCGACGTTTCATGACATTCTAAACCTATTTCACGAATAAAAATTTTTGAAAATTTTATTGCGATTACTATACTTCCAATCCACTACGTGGATGTGGAAGTAAAATTAGTTTTAGTTCAAGAAATTGTTCTTTTCACGGCCACTGTCTCAAACACCTTTGAACTTCGATGTAATCTTGTATAAAGCTGTTTATAGAGATGCTGGTTAGGAATACATTCCTAGTTTTTTTCAAAAAAATTCGTACGCTACAGAAATGTACCATTAGTAAATTCAAAGAGTCACCTTATTGATCTTTTCTTACCACCATAGTCTCAAGGTAATCAAGTATCAATTAACGGGTGGAGTTGCGATCTTAAGTGGGTCACACTGTATGATTTAAATACTTTTTTATTTCTAATAATGATAACACAGGCACACAAAAAAAAGTTATGTATGTGTATAGAAGACTGCCGCATATTTACTGTAGAAGTAGAATGATATAAGGAATTTCGGGAAATATACCACAATTTTTATGTTTTGTATAAGAATTTTCAATCTTAAGTTAAAACTGAGTTCTTGTGAAAGCCCTAACATCTAAATTATTCATAATAAATGGGTAGCCAAAATAGAACCCAAAAATTGCTAGCTGACTTATATCCATTTGCATGTTGGCAGTTTTGCCACCACTTATCTAACATGCAAGTTAAAGGTATAAAACCTATAAAAGTCAGCCATGAAGATTTTTGAAAAACTGACTTACCCTTCAATAACACAGGTCTATAAAAAGAAAATCTGCTCCACTAAACCTATCATGCCTTAAGTATTTTTGTCTGCTGAGACCGAATTTTCAATATAAAAAACTTTCTACCGCGTAAATTTCGAATAAATTCCGGTCTTTATTGTCAAAATACCGTTTCTTGCCTAGTTTCGACGTAAAATGTGTCATGATTTCTTATGAATTGTGACTGCTTAACTTCGCCATTTATTTTGCATTGTTTATTTTATAAAATCAATAATAGATTGTATTTTTTTAAGATGGAAAATAATAAAGACGTGTTATTTTTTTTTTTTTTTTTTTTTTTTGTTAAAAACCAGTCACCCTTCTCTGTGGCTCCGATCCTCACAGAGGGGAGCTGGTAGTACCGGTAGCCACTCCCCACACCGTGGGGTAAGTGACTACTGGGTCCGAGAATCGTGTGCCCTGAGTAGACGTAGCGAACCGAGGATGACGGCCTTCTGCATCCTACCGGCTAAGATCTCTGCCGAGTTTCGGCATGCCGGTATGATCTTCAGTTCCGTAAGCAGTGTGTGCCTTGTTCCACCTAGGGCTCCTATTATCAGTACCACCAACTTAACAGTATGGTCTGGGTAAAGTCTACGGAGTTCGAAGAGCAAATCTCGATATTTTGTCCGTTTTTCCTCCTCCTTCAAGACAATGTTGTTTTCCGCGGGAGCCGAGAACTCCACGACAAACATTGTCTTGAGTTGGTGATCGAGGAGAACTACGTCAGGCTTGTTGGCTTGTATTTGCCTAACGGTGGGAAACGAGTAGTTCCAATAGATTAGACACTTCTCATTGCCCACAACGGACTCAATATCCCCCGGAGCATAAGGCAGCACTGGTGTCTCGTCTATCCCATACGAGTGCCTTAAATGGTAATAAAGCACTCGTAATGCTCCGTTGTGCCTTTGGATATAGGCTGAGACTGCATATGTCGGGCAAGCCGACAGCAAGTGCATTACAGTCTCTGGCGCCCTGCGGCAGGCCCTGCATCTGACATCCGGGACCTCTATACCCATAACACGGCTACGATAGACCAGAGTGTTGAATACACCATCCTGGCAGGCCATTATGAATCCCTCGGTCTCAGACTTCAGCCCGGCTGACCTTAAAAAGGCAAAGGTCAGCCTTTCGGATAAGCCAAGGTTTTCTATATTTTTATAGAAAACTCCATGCATTGGCTTATCCATGTGCAGCTGCAGAAAGATGCTGTGTTCTGCAGCTTTAATTTGGGCTTTTCGCCGAGCAGGTTCCAACTCGGTGACGGAGTCGCGATTTACCCGCTCGACGTCGAAGAAGAGACCAAGTTCATCAGCTGCTCTCTGTGCTGCCTTAAACAGAAATGCTCCTACCCCTGCATTTTCATGGTTCCGGACCATGCAGAGGAGGGGATCCGAACTCCTGATGACCTTACAGGCTCCATCCAGAACCATCCTGTTGTGGAGACTCTCCAAACTCAAGAGTCCACGCCCTCCCCGATGTCGCGGGAGGTATAGCCGTGGAACGGACGATTTGGGATGTAAACTCCTATTGAGGTACATCTTCTTGCGGGTTCCTACATCGAGTTGACGCAACTCCTCTCGAGTCCACTTCACAACTCCAAAGGAGTAGAGAAGGATCGGAACGGCAAGCATGTTGGTTGCAGACACCTTGTTCTTCCCCGACAGTTCTGAAGACCAGATCTGTCGGAGCCGGTGCTGATACTTGCCGCGGAGAGCGTTTTTCACTACACTCACTTCTTGGGTGGAGTGTTGCTCAACACCTAAGTAAGTGTACGACTCTCCGACATCTAGATGATGTAAGATGCTTCCGTCTACGAGCTGCGCGTCCTCTCCGTAGTCCCCGTATCGTCCTCTCTTAAGATGGACCAGTGCACATTTGTCTAACCCGAACTCCATACCGACAGCCTGCGTGTACTCCTGTACCACCCTGAGGGACTGGTGCAGGTCCCTCTCCCCGGAGGCATAAAGTTTAAGGTCATCCATATAAACAGATGGGTGACCTTATGCCTCCTGTCTCCTGGGGTACCGCAGTTGTACCCACGGGTTTTTCGGAGCGAAACGGATAATGGCAGCAGTGTGATGCAAAATAGAAGGGGGCTGAGGGAGTCTCCCTGAAATACTCCCCTTCTGAACGTTACCGGCTCTGTCTGGACTCGATCGTTACCCGATGTAATGGTAAAGCGAGTCCTCCAGAGTGGCATCAGTTCTTCAATACACCTCACTACTGGACCGGGACCGCAAGACATTGGAGCAAGTGTATAATTAGCTCATGCGATGACATGTCAAATGCCTTGCGGTAATCGATCCAGGCCATCGAAAGATTCCGCTTATACTGCATGGAGTCCTGCGTGACACACCTGTCAATCAGCAGATTCTCCTTGCAGCCAGCGGTACCTTTCTTCGACCCTCGTTGCTCATATATCCGTTCATATACCGGTTCAACTGCGTGGAGCACCCGCATGTACAAAATGTGTGTGAACACCTTGTAGCATGCGTTTAAGCAGGTTATCGGCCGGTAATTCTTTGGGTCAGACAAATCTCCGTTCTTTGGGATCAGCACTGTCCGGCCCTCAACAACCCAAGAAGGAATTTGCTGCTCCCCACTTAGCCAGGCATTAAAATTTCTGGCCAAATGGTGGTGGGTACTTGGTAGTTTTTTCCACCAAAAGTTATTAATTATTTTTATTATTATTATTATTATTATTATTATTATTATTATATTATTATATTGTACATTGTGTCGCAAGGGCAGAAAATGAGCATTAGTAGCCCGCGATATTATCTGCCTGAGCGATCGAAGCGAAGCGAGGGCAGCTGATAGCTAAGGGCTGCTAACGCATTTTCTGCATGTGTGATACACAACTGTTTTTCGCTTACCATTAAACAAAACCAAAAAAAATAAGAAACTTTAGTAGTAACAATTTTTGAATTTATTTATTATAGCAATTAATGTTAATTAACCCTTGAGCACAATTTGTAGACATTCGGTAAGTATTGAAACATTCTTTATAGGATTTTGCAAACAGCAGAAAGATTAACTATCTATAAAAGAAAAACTTTATGTAGAAATATTAATGAAATCTTTGCATTCTTTCGATAACCTGAATTCTGGTTATGCTAGCAAATTAAAATCCTAAAATGAATTTGTCTAATTTCTTATTTGACAATTCTCATTCTAACACTAGCATCCACACAGTCCCTACGGCCATGCAGATTAAACTAGTATCCACATAACCCCCTACGATTATGAAGATTCAGTTAAAAATGAGAACAAAGACCTAAAATGAATTTATTTATCCACCTTGTCTTAAAAAATTTTTCATTCCAATGGATTACATTTTCATGAAATCTATCATTCTGTTTCCTGGAATGCTTAGCCTTTGAAACGTTTTTCGCCCTTATTCTGGAGGGGACTGTGTGGATGCTAGTGTTAGAATGAGATTGTCAAATAAGAAATTAGACAAATTCATTTTAGGATTTTAATTTGCTAGCATAACCAGAATTCAGGTTATCGAAAGAATGCAAAGATTTCATTAATATTTCTACATAAAGTTTTTCTTTTATAGATAGTTAATTTTTCTGCTGTTTGCAAAATCCTATAAAGAATGTTTCAATACAATTATAAGCAAACAAATAATAATTCATTTTAAACATTCGGTAAGTGTTTAAAGTGCTAGTAGCATGGTGACTTATTTCTATAGATGAGTTGATGGTTCGTTGGAATAGAATAGATTAACTGGTATTTCATTCATTTGGTCGGAAATATTTAACACTTCAGTTGTTTTATTTTCTCTAGTACTAGACTGTTGTTTTGGTTTGTCAGGATTTTTTGAGAAATGTTAATCTTAGTTGATAAGAAGTCATCAGTATCTCCTTCTGCAATTGCAGAAGAACGCCAACCTCCATGTTTTTAAGAGTTAGTAAATCACTCCCAGAGTTAGCTATTAGGGTTGCAGAACTACGGCGAAAGCAATGTCCTGTGTTTGTATTAAGTTCAGGCAGTTTACTGTACTGTACTGTGTGTGCATTTATTATCTTGGTACAAAATGAATAGGCGATTATGAGGAGCGTGGGTACGTATAAGGGAAACATATTTGTTGTATATTGTAAGTAGATTCATCCATCAACTGTTTTGTTTATGACTATAAACGTTCTTGTATATAATTCTTTGTTTCTGAACTGTAACAATCAATACTTCTCTTCTATTATCTACGTGGTCAAGTTTCATATTCAATGCCTCATTTCAACGACAAGCTCCAAATAGTCTCATAATAAGAGAAACGTACAATGCAATGCTCATAAAAACACAGTTTGTTTCAAAAATCCTCGAGGTTTATGAAAATTGTCAAATTAATATTTTCCTTGACTTTAAAAGTGCTTTTCAGCATTGAAAATTAGTGTAACTGCATTTATAATTTTTTATCTTTCCGATAGAAGCAAATAGTAAATTTTCTGTCAAGTTTTTTGCTTCTTTATTCTTTGTTCAGTTATTGAACAATTCATAGTGCTTTTCGTATCGTTGTCTTGACTTTGTAGGTAACAGATTCAGAGAAACATTGCTAGCTTCCTCCTGTAAGTCCGATGGAGTATTCGTAAATTCTTTGTCACTGTCTGAGTTACCATTCATTTTAACTTATTCACAGAATTACAATTGTTCACAACATTCATTGTTATTTTACTCTTTTGTTGTTTGTTTTAATTTCAAATTTTGGTTTAAGGAGATTGAGGCGTTAGACGAAAATAATGAAAAAATCTGAAATAAAGTTTTTTTAATAGTTTTTTATATGACGCAATTTTCTGTAAAAAATCCAAAGTCATTAGGAAACTCATAAATTTTAAAAAACTTTTGCATGTAGTATTATGGAAAATATGTCAACCCAGCATGCAAACGGTACGGTTTAACACAAATAACTAAATAAAACACACTACTATAGAAAACATAGTAGTGTGTTTTATCTAGTTATTTGTGCAAAATGATTAACTACCACAGAGTAACGGCTCCTTCAATCAATTTTTTGATACAATTTAATTTATAACAAATAACCAAATAATGTCCAGTTTGAAAAACTAACTATGTAAAGCATTGATGTCTTACGCATATTTTAATATTGTTTCCAATTTAATTAGGAGACTTTTAATAAATAACAAAATTATTAAACATTTGTAAACTGTCAAATTTCTCTTTTCGTTAATGATTTTTAACTGATTTTTCAATTATTTAATGATTTAATTTTAATATTTACTGCTTTTACTTCCCTCGCATACCGAAGGGAAGTATTATTGTATTCGAGAAAAAATCACCCTCCGAGATTTTTTCGGATTCTGACGTTTCAGAACACGTAGATTCCGAAAATATAGGTTTCTCAATTCCGTCAGTCTGTCTGTCTGTCTGTTGGTGCATTAACTAAAAAACTACTTGACGGAGAGCAGTCAAATTTGGTAGGTAGTTAACCCTACTGTCAGCGACGAACTGGTAGAACTTTCACTGAAAAATATACAGGGTGGACCGTCTAAACGGAATAAATAGTAAAAAAAATTTGTTTTTGCTCAAATTTAAAATTTCCACGTTTCATGACGCGCTAAACCTATTTCAGAAAAAAAAAATTGAAAATTTTTTTCATTTTTGAAAAAATTTTTACCACTAAAAAAAATTTTTTTCTTTGTTCAAATTTAAAATTTCCACGTTTCATGGCATTCTAAACCTATTTAAAAGAAAAAAAAATTTTCAAAATTTTTTACCAACATTTTTGAAAAAATTTTTACCACCAAAATAGATGAATTTTTTTTTTCTCAAAATTTAAAATTTCCATGTTTCATAGCGTTCTAAATCTATTTAAAGAAAAATAAAAAAGAATTTAAAAATTTTTGAAAAAATTTTGCCACAAATAGATGGAATTTTTTTTCAGATTTAAAATTTCCACGTTTCTATGGCATTCCAAATTTATTAAAACAAATTTAAAAATGTTTTAGAAAAATTTAAAAAAAAATGAAAACATGTTTATGTAATCTATTTATTACCATTATAGAATAGACGAAATATTTTTTTTGCTCAAATTTAAAATTTCCACGTTTCATAACATTCTAAACCTATTTCGGAAAAAAAAATTGCAACATATTTTCACCAATTTGGAAAAAAATTTAACACTAGAATAGACAGAAAACATTTTTGAAAATTTGTGCTATATTTTAATCACCACTATACTTCCACTGAATTACGTGAATGTGGGATTGAAAATGTGAGAGATGGCAATAATATTTGGCATATCCTATTATATACTTTTATTGAATAATGGCATCCCAAGAAATAATTGAGTCATGGTGGATATTTATAAAGGTATTTGCGCAAGCCTCCCATATTTGGCACCTGTTATTTAGTATATTGAACTTTTGCTGTTGGATGAACACTCTGTATATTTTTTTGACCAAAAGTTATCAGGTTTTCTTTGTGATAATACCAATAATTATATTCCGATTATTATTCCCAATGTCATTTCGTAATTAATAATTTTTTTGAGTGACTGTCATGCACAAATAACGAAGGAAGTTCTGTGTAAATACCTTTACCGATTTTTTTTAAATTATTTACTGACCCAAATTTCTAAAATACATCGATATTTACATAAATTTATTTTTGCTTTAATAAGTTTGGACAAAACACCCAAAGTAAAATAATTAAATCTACTTAAATAAATAATTAATAATAAAAACTGATTTATTTATGCCTTTATGACAATAATTATTGGTATAATCCACTTATAACCTTTTGTAATAATTTATTATGGAAAAGTTCCGATTTAGAATTCGACTTTTGGTTGGGAATGTAACGTTCAACCTTAAATTGACGTTTAATGAACAATTATGTGAAACGTCAAAGTATGCAAATGACAATCAAAGGTGTCAAAGGTTGTGAAAAACTACAAAATCGTGTTATGAGATTTTTCGTCTAGCATATGTGAAAATGAATCATATTGACCCTAAAAATATGACCGAAAGTAACGTTTATCGTTCCTTGGGCCGCTAAACTCATAACAACACGATTTTGTAGTTTTTCATAATCTAGACACCTTTGTGATTGTTTGTCATTTGCATACTTTGACGTTTCACATAATTTTTCATTAAATGTCAATTTAAACCAAAATTTGGAAACAAAACAAACAACGAAGGTGTAAAGTAACAATAAGTAATGATTTTTTAAAAGTGAAATATTTATTATTTGTTTGCTTATAGTAATGAAACATTTTCTTTGTAGGATTTTGCAAACAGTGGAAAGAAAAGCTATCTATGAGAACTAAAGGAAAAACTATATATAAAAATATTAATGAAATCTTTGCATTCTTTCGATAGCCTGACTTCTGGTTATGCTAACAAGTAAAATTCTGATTTGCCATTCTCATTTTAACACTAGCATCCAACCTAGTCCCCTACGGCTAAGCAGGCTAAACTAGTATCTACATGATCCCCTACGATATGTAAATTCAGTTATAAATGAGAACAAAGGCCTGAAATTAATTTATTTACGTACCTTGCCTTTAAAATTTTTTTTCATTCGAATAAATTACATTTTCATAAAATCTCATTCAGTTTCTTGGAAATGCTTAGCCTTTGAAACGTTTTTCGTCCTTATTGTGGACTCATCAGAAAAGCCTAAAGCCACCCATAACGATGTTCCATGCAAAACTACAAAAACTACAAAACATTTTCTATGAATGGTATAAAATAATTATAATTGACATTGACTGATAAAAAACAACAGATCTTCACCTATCTATTAGCTAACTAGTATTGGAGCCTATATACTCTATGCATGTTTAAAAGTGAATTATTTATTATTTGTTTGCTTATAGTAATGAAATATTTTCTTTATATCGTTATGAGTGGCTTTAGGCTTTTCTGATAAGTCCACAATAAGGACGAAAAACGTTTCAAAGGCTAAGAATTTCCAAGAAACTGAATGAGATTTTATGAAAATGTAATTTATTAGAATGAAAAAAAATTTAAAGACAAGGTACGTAAATAAATTAATTTCAGGCCTTTGTTCTCATTTATAACTGAATTTACATATCGTAGGGGATCATGTAGATACTAGTTTAGCCTACTTAGCCATAGGGGACTAGGTTGGATGCTAGTGTTAAAATGAGAATGGCAAATCAGAATTTTACTTGTTAGCATAACCAGAAGTCAGGTTATCGAAAGAATGCAAAGATTTCATTAATATTTTTATATATAGTTTTTCCTTTAGTTCTCATAGATAGCTTTTCTTTCCACTGTTTGCAAAATCCTCTAAAGAAAATGTTTCATTGTGATTTTTGTTATGTTTTTCCCTGTTAGTATTAATGACATTCAAGATTTTTGTTATATTTTTCCTTTTTTTTTGGTTTTGTATAATGCTAGGCGAAAAACAGTTATGTGTCACACATGCAGAAAACGCATTAGCAGTCCTTAGCTATCAGCTAATATCCGCGGGCTACTAATGCTCATTTTCTGCCCTTGTGACACAATATACTATAGCAGCCCTAGGGACGATAAACCTTATTTTCCGTCATATTTTTAGGATTAATATAATTCATTTTCACATATGCTAGACGAAAAAGTATTTACATGACCCCAGAACTCAATTAGGGGCAATATTAGGGCAATAACTCAATTTTATTGAAAAAAGAGGTGCGGGTTGTGTTTTGCTATATATTTTTTAATGTTCAACACGAATTCGATGTTAAAAAAGGGCACTTGCTCCTCCAAACGGCAAAAAAGAGCAAAACTCAATTTTATTGAAAAAAGAAGTGCGAAGTGTGTTTTTGCCCTGTTTGCCCTTTATTGTCCTTCAAAGGGTAAAGCGCCCAAAAATAAATAGGAAACAATCATTCTTATTATGTTTTGGGGTAGGTCGTCATGTATATCCCTATAACAAATTTTACGACCAATTTTGGCAAAAAAGCGTATTTTGACAATAAGAACCGAGATTTACTCGAAATCTAGGCATGATGGGTTTCGTCATTGGAGCAGATTTTTGTTTGTACACCTGTGTAATAGGGGTCGCTACACAATGCTGTGTTGCCTTATGTCGCTGACATGTTTTATTATGTTCTTTCTTCTGCAACGACTGCAGAAAACCGTTAATAATGAATTCTAGATTTTTTTTAAATTTTAATGTTTCATAATTTTAAGAAAGAGATATTTTACTACTCGCTACTGGTGTCATGTTGTATTTACAAGCCAGTCTGAAATCATTTCTGTCAAGGTCCAATTAACCTAGAGACTATGTGAAATTTTGTTCCATAATGTTTAGTTACCTTTTCTTTGGAGTGTGATTTAACTTTATACAAACATTCTTTTTCGAGTATTTTACTCTCTCCTGAGTTTTCGAGTCTCATCTGCGACAGATAACAAGGAGTGCGTATACTGATGAGTGACAGAATAGCTATGGCTAAGGTCTGTCAGAACGCTAATATTGTTACGCGCTTACACTCATTGGTAAACACCCCCAAAACCGTGGGTGAAAATTACAACATGAAATATCTCTAATAATATTTATTACTTGATACCTCACTTCTAGTTCAATTGGGATCACTCCCACTCACAACGTGTCTGTACTTAACTAACTTCCCGCCGTTGACTTGCATGTCTTGTATATCCACAGATGGCCTATCGATCATTCAAGTCCTTCCTGGCATAGAAATCTCGAATAACCCATCTGATGTCTTAAGTACTCTCGATTCTCTCGTACAGGCTTCTAATAAGTACAGTGACCGGTCGTCTCTTCTTATTTAATTCTTACGCCAGCTGTACCTAGTCCCACGGATGTCACTAGGACAGCATAGTAATATAAATAACACGTGAAACATTTTTTTTAATCCGGCTGTCTCTAATGAAATTCATCAGTATGTTATCAAGCACTTTCGCAAATATTTGGAATATTGGTAATTAACTGATTGGTTCAAACGTTTTCCATTAAACTTTAATCACCACTTTCAAATATTGATATGATTTCTGCCAATTAAAACAAGTTTGGAAAAGTTCCAAATTTTAGGAAATTATTAATAATATAACAAAGACGTTTTACATGAGCGGCTATTTTGTTCAGGAGAGAGATCGATTATTCATTATTTCCAGAACGACTTTTATTTTTCAATGATCAATATTAGAAACGTGTTGGATAAATGCAGTTTTTTTAACTGTACTGTAGTGTCGCGATAATCCGATCCCGCGTTAGTCCGGATGCTTCTATAATCCGGATTTCCTTCTTGTTCTCTTGAAGTACTCTGTAATCCTGATTTTACTTGATTTTGTAATCCGAATTCATTCAGGTAATTTTTCCTTGATCTTGTAAAGTCTCTTAAGAACTTAAACTTACAACATGCTGTATGTTTGCTTCACAATGCTCGGGAAAATGTAGCAGCCAGTTCCTTAGAAAAATGCTGGAAAACGATTTTAAAACCAAAAAATGAGAATGACTTAGAATATGACCCCGAGGATTTGATCCCTTTAAGTGCTATGCAATAAAAGATACTAGCAGAAGAAATTAATGTGGATTGATTGAACAAGAAAATTTAATTCATGCAAATGATAGTGCTGACTGATGATGTGATAGAAATTGCCGCTCCGGTCAGAAGTAAAAATGAAGATGCTGTCAAAAGCTTAAATCTTGCATTACAGTGGGCTACAGAAAATGACATTCCTTTAAAAGATTATGATGCTACAAAATCTCAAGGAAATTGCTTTTGAAAAACAACAGCACATAAGTCTCAGAGTAAAATCATTCTTTTTAGTCGGTGCTGAGAACTGTAAAAGAGGGTACCACACAATTCTAATGAACCCGATGAAATTAATGTACAAGAAAGTGATGAAAATGTCAATTATGTATGTACATACATATATAGTTGCATATTTTTAGTATTTCGTTTTCTTAACATAGGATTCCCTTTATTATTTATCTTGTTTTTACTTCCACATCCACGTAGTGGATTGGAAGTATAGTAATCGCAAAAAAAATTTCAAAAATTTTTATTCGTGAAATAGGTTTAGAATGTCATGAAACGTCGAGATTTTAAATTTGAGCGAAAAAAAATTTTCTGTCTGTCGGTCTGTCTGTCGGTCTGTCTGTCGGTCTGTCTGTCGGTCTGTCTGTAACTTTTTTTGTCCGCACGCTTTCTCCGGAACGGTTTAAGATATTGACCTGAAATTTTGTACACGTATATATTATAACGAGATCTGGAACTAGATTGTTTTTTGAGGAAATCCGGTGAAGGGTTGGGGGTTAAATAGGGGTAAATAGGAGGAAATAAGTAAAGCAAGGTTGTAAGAGTACAGAAACTTGATATTCGATGTATGTACTAGAAGTTAAGGCCTCAGATTTTTTTATAATATTTTTCAACCCCCCACCACCCCTACCCCATTAATGGGGTTGATAAAATAAAGTTGAGATATTCATTTGAAATTTCGTACACGTATGTATTATAACGATGTCTAGAATTAGATTATATTTTGGGATGATTCCGTTGAAGGGTTGGGGGTTATTTAGGGGTCAATAGGGGGAAATAAGTAAAGCAAGCTGGTATGAGTACAGAAACTTGAAATTCGGTGTATGTACAAGAAGTTAAGGCCTCAGATTTTTTTATAATATTTTGCAACCCCCGCACCACCCCTACCCCATTAATGGGTTTAACAAAATAAAGTTGAGATATTTATTTGAAATTTCGTACACGTATGTATTATAACGACGTCTGGAATTAGTTTATATTTTGAGATGATTCCGTTGAAGGGTTGGGGGTTAATTTGGGGTAAATAGAGGAATATAAGTAAAACGTTGGTAAGACTACAGAAACTTGAAATTCGTTGTATGTACTAGAAGCCACAGCGTCAGATTTTTTTATAATATTTTTCAACCCAACCACCCCTACTCCAATATGAAAAGGGTTAATAAAATAAAATTGAGATATTCATTTGAAATTTGGTACACGTATGTATTATAACGACGTCTGAAACTAGATCATAATTTTAGATGATGCCGTTGAAGGGTTGGGGGTTAAATAGGGGCAAATAGGGGAAAATGAGTAAAGCAAGCTGGTAAGACTACAGAAATTTGGGATTCGGTGTATATACTAGAAACCAAGGCCTCAGATTTCTTTCTAATATTTTTCAAACTCTACCATCTCCGCTTCATTATTAATGGGATTGATAACATCAAATTGAGATATTCACTTGAAAGTTAGTAACTGTTCACGTATGTATTGTAGTGACATCTGATTGAGATGACTCCATTGAGGTGGTAGGTTGTAAATAGTGGAAAATAAGTACGGTGAACTAGAAACTTCATTTTTAACGTATATGGTAGAAACCAACTCCTCAAACTTTTCTATGACATCTACCCCAAATATTATTAAAATTCTATGACCAATAATTTCCACATACTAGAGTGCAAATATAGTCAAGATGTTTCCTTTAAAGTGACTTGGACGAATAATCTGGATGTGGAAGTAGTGATTCCTTAGGCAGCGGTTTTTATATAAGTACAGCGCCAGCGCTTACTTTTGTTAAATACAGCCTTTTATTTATTTTTTTGCAATTTTAAAAGCTGAATTTAAAATGTTTTGATAATCCGGATTATTTGATAATCCGGATTAGCCTGGTTTTAGTTGATCCGGATTATTGCGACACTACTGTACCAGCAATTTAATGGAAAATAAAAATTCTAGCCAGAAGGCGGTTGAAATAAGTTTTAACCATTCTTTCCACGTGTGATCTTATATACTTAGTTACTAAATGGAAAATAAATTTAAAACTATACCCCACGTCTTTGATACAACTCGTCGATACATAAAGTTATTAACACCTGCGTAAAGATAATAATAATATTCGAAGAAAAAAGGAAATGGGCATTTTATAACTCTTATCCGATCATCAGTGTGCATACTAATTATCGTTCGAATAATATAAAAATTATAAGAGGTAGTCATTCGCGCGTTTTAGATTTTATCCGACATATACAGGGTGTTCAATTTTTAGTTGTTCTAAAGTGTCTCATAAAGAGTATACCTGGGTATGTACGTATTACTAGTACCTTTATTTGATAATAAATAGGAATTTTGTTCACTCGTACACTGATTTTTAGTTACCTTTTATTTTGAAGAAACTTAATTTATTACAAAATTATTTCTTCATTCTTTTTGTGAACGCCTACACAGTTTCTACATAGTAAGAGATATCATTGTTGAATTATAATAATGTGCCAAAAGATTCATTTTATTCTCGTATCTAAAATTCTGACCACTAAACTAGAATCGTAAAATTTTATAAGAAATCTTATAATAGTCTAAAAATAACAACAGTGGATGTCATCCAATCTGCCACCATTAGGAATCGAGCAGATATCAGCCAAATTAATTTTGTTGTTTTTTAGACGAACCCCAATTCTTGTAATCCAGTCGTAAAATGGTAATTATTTGCTAATTTAACTTGTTTGTCCCGCCAATATTTATTTTTATGGTTAGTAACTACAAACGAAAACAGATCATTAAAATAAAATGATGCATTTTTTATGCAGGTAAACATTGACAACGCATAATTTCTACGATTATGGACACTTTTTCGAAGTCGAAATGGAAACCATTGCTTTCAGCTTAATCTTATCGAAAATTGTTCGGGTATAGTTAATTTATTTCTTCCAGGAGGACAATTTCTATTATACGGGGTGATCTGCAAAGATGCATTTTATCTTCATTTTTAAGATAAACGAGTGTTTCAATAATATTATACAAGTATTCGATAGATTACTAATGAAATTCGAATATTTGAATTAAACGAGAAGTAATAAAAAGTTATGTTGCCAAAATTTAGACACCCTGTATTTTAGGCATCAAATTGATTGATTTTGTCTATGCTTCGTTCATCATTTCAGGCAAGTGACAGGGAGCCATAGATTTTTTTTTATTTTGATACTGGAATATAGGAACAGGGGAAAGGTTCTCTTTGTTAAGTACCATAGCAACAACCGTTCTTCAAGACACTAGTTTTAACTTGCTAGTTCAGGGTCATCTTGAATATTTCGATGGGACCATTGTTAATAATTTAATTCCAAAGTTCCAATTTTTCTTCAGTTTCTTTTACTTAAAACATACAAGCTGATTTTTTCAAAGTAAATTCATGTTTCCCCAACGAAGCCGCAAAAAAAGTTTGCAGACCATCTACACGATCCAGGATAAATGGTGTAAAGCAGCGACTGTCCTGTTTATTAAATGTTAGGCTATGATACTATGAACTTTGCAGTATCATGATGTTAGACAGATAGAAAATTTGTACTATTATATAAAGAAAAGACTCGGCAAAATTTTAAAGGGGGAACTCGTTTCCTAGCATCGGTACCCATACAGCACAAGGACATCCTCAGAACGTGCTGGGGACAACTTTTCAGGACATATGGGATATCCTGGGAAGATCCCATTATCACCTTGAGATGTCCGTATGATATCCAAATGGGACAGTTCAGGCTTTGCTGATGACGTCCTCAGGACATCAATACGGGTGTGTACAGGACATCATCAGCTCTTATATGGGTTATGCCTGGGCTTTACTATGAACAACCTGAGGACATTGATCGGACTTTATATAGGACATCCCCAGTTCTTTTAGGGTTTATTGGATATTTCTAAAGACAGCAAAAAATACACATTATTTTATAAGAGCATTACTTTTAAACTGAACCAATAAGCGAAGACAAAGGCATACAAGTTTATATAATGGCAGAGGTAAAATGACTAATAAAAATGTGATACATATATGTACAACTCCATACACATATTTGTATCTTTCAATTGACTTATATCACTTTAAAAGTAAATCTACCAAACTAATAGAAGTTATATTGTCACGCAGGAAACAGCCAAATCCGGGAAAGTCGCAAATGTTTGTATAAATTAAATATATTCGACCCTAGTCCATATTAAATAAAAAACAATTAAATAATTTCAATGCCAATTAGTAGAATTGTTTAATAATAAAACACAAATATATATAAACATAACATTGACCGGCATAAAGATTTGCTAAATAAACAAGTATATAAATCGAACAATCAAAACAAACGAGGCTCTTGGTTCTTTTTAATTAATTGAGTTTCGACGTTAGTGTCGACAGTCAGTCTTAGTTTTGGGCCCTCATCTTAGGATGTGGGGCCCAGGCCCTTCAGGCAGTTGTAGTGATCTCCACCCGGGAGATCACTAAGTTAAGTGAAAGTGACACATTTTCCTCCCCACTATGTATATTGGTAAGATCGTTTAAGTTGTTATGTATATTTGTTGTTGATTATTTGTACTTCTTGTTTCGTCGTTATCCCCTAAACGAGTATTTTAATAAAACCATGTAAATCCACAAACTTGCCCTTTTTAACTCACTTCTCCAAATAACCCCCCGTCACGTAGGGCTCATGGGCTAGGGCTCTAGCCCTTTTTCATCGTGACAATATACAGTCCAATGAAATAGGTCGACAAATAAAAATTTTAAGGTAAATATTTGAATTTTTGATATGTTACTTTGAATTATTTGAACACGATTAATGAAAGAAAATTTTTTTCAACCCCGAGAGGGGGTGAAAAAAATACAACAAAGTGTTTTTTCAAAAGTACTCAAAATGTGTAAACGACAGTAAAAAAAAGTTTCAAATAAAAATTGTAAAAGCATGAAATATGACATCAAAATGATCTCTTGCCTTTTTTTGGTATTATTAAGAGCAACAGAGTTTAGGGTGGTTAGAAGTTATAAGGGATGATATGGTACAACTTTAAAAATCATGTTGTGCTGAAAAGTTATAATGAATTAAAAAAAAAATCTATTCACTCAGAAAAATATAAAAGATCTGACAATAACATCTGCCGACAATAACCAATCACATTTTCCCCTTTTAGATAATATAATAAATAAAAAGATATAACATAGCAGCATTATATTTATGAAATATGTAACGTAATCCTATTTGTCGAAAGAACTTTAAAATGAACGTGGAAAAGACATCGACGCCCGGCGGATTTCTTAGAACTTTCGACTTGTCACAAAAAGGCGGCTAATTCAAAACATGTATTTAAACCAAATTATAAGTAACTGCTATTTAAATAAGATATACATTTTTAATGAATTATTTGTACTAGAGGAGATTTCAAATAGAACAACAAATAAGTTTTTAGAAGTAAATTTTACAAACCAATAAAAGACACTATAAATAAATAACCTCAAAATAATATACATACTTTTCATTATTTTTGTTGTTGAAATCTCCTAAATAATAATACTTATAAGAGGACGACTCTAGGACTTGCCCAGGATATTCCTACAGTGGATAATGTGTTAGGCTTTTAATATCTTTGCGGGATATTACTAGGACATCCTGCCAGGATTTGTCTAGGATATCCCCATTTGGGATGTTCTCGGGTTGTATATATTTTATCGGGATACCCTAAGGATATCCTGAGGAATGTTGTCCTCGATTGGGATATCCGGGACCAAATGAGGATATCCTAGGAATATCTTGTGCTGTGTGGGTAAATGGTCCCAGTAGCGGAAATAGGTCGACGTTAAATAAACAAATTTCAAAATGGCTTTGCCTGTGAACTTTGAATAAACAATATTTCAGTCGTTACTATCCGATTTTTCAGAACTTAAATTGGTATTTACATTAATAATAATTGGATTGATAGGTGGTAATATAGAATATTAATTTTCCTTTTTTATCACATGAGATACACACTTCCCCCATATATCGCTTTTTCCAATTTCATCTACTATTATCTTTATATTCTTTAAGACAGACTCACTTAATTGTGGGGATTGATTATATTAACGTAGTCTTGTTTATACATCAGCCCACACCATTTCAATGGGGTTGAAAGCGTAATAATATAGAGGCAGACGTAAAATAGTATGATCGTGTGCTTCACCGGCATATTCCTTTTTAAAATTTTGGTTTCCAATCAGTTCTAATAAAGTCTTTTTTGTGTTTTTTTTCTGGTATTTCCAAGCCTTTACCTTTCATAAATTCAATGATATCGCCTTTTTTGTGTTGATGTTCGAAATTGTTGTGTGTTGATTCGAATGGTATGACGCATTATCTATAACAATTACAGAATTTGGTGGGGTATTTGGTAACAGCTGTTCCTTTGTTCGCTTCTCAAATAATTCGGCTGTCATATCCTCGTGGTAGTCGGCAGAGGATTGCTTGATATTTTTAGCAGACAACAACAACGCATTTGGAATAAAACCAGTTTTACTTCCAGCATGTAATATTATAATTCTTTCCCCTAGAACATGGAACACTTAAATTACACTTTTTGGTTATATTTACCCAACCGTATTGAACTACATCAGGGGTGCCAAACCATGTTTCGTCAAGATAAATTATGTCTCTATTTGCATCTCGGTATTCTTTTATTTTACGCAGGTACTCGTGTCGATGATCAACGATGCGTGCTGGTTCCATAACTACCATTCGTTTGTCAAATTTTTTGTACCTAAAACCGCAACCGAGCAAAACGTTTCGTTTCGCAAAGTATCTAATGATTTATAGTTTTAATCTGGATAGTCGCGTAACTTATCCCTAATTATTTCTAATGTGGGCACCTTCTGTTCATTGTAAAAGCCATACAGAAATTGACGAATGACATCTTTGGACGCGTTACTGACTTTTTTAAGTTTTTGTCCAACTCTTTTCCGTTTAATAGAATGATTAACTACATCCCCGGCTCTAATAACCCTACAAATTGTAGTACGGCTAAATTTGGTTAATTCAGAAATCCTCTTCACAATTTGATTATATGAAGAATCAATATTTTCGCCTTTTAAACACGAGTAAATATTCAAAATAACCCTTTGGGTTTAAAAGTGTAAGTCTTTATTTTCAAATTCCACTTGTATAGGCTCTGTATCAAAATCGTCCGTTTCATTGTCACTACTATCGAAAGGCCCCCAAAATGCCATTTTAAACAATTAGTTGCAAAAAATCACTCAAACACAGTAATAAAACTAATAATTTGTTCAAATATTCACTAGAATTAAGTAATTTATAACGCTGCCTGGCTGTACTGCACTGCCTCGTACAGATCATACGATACAAATAGTTCATACGTATTTTTTGTTTTATGTATTATGGCATGCAAGAACTCTGAACAACGTTGGTATTGAAAAATCAAATTCACTAAGCATCTAATCCCACCCATATTTCTCTGTGACAGGCGGTACATGTCCACGTGGACTGTAGACGAGGAGTGGTGAATATAAATCTGTAAAATTTTGTGCTGTCTCATTCAATGGGAAGCGATATATTGACAATATCCCGTAAGATCCTCTAGTTCCGTGCTGTTCCAGTTGAGTTCGTAAATACTATACCTTTACCGATTTTTTTCTTATGTGCCTATGTAATTGGTAGATAATTCTTATGGTATCGATTTGTTGAGTAAGCGTTTAAATTTATTTAAAGAATGGCGTTCTTGGACTAATAAAATAACATACAAGGTGACTTTTTTCAAATCAGCTGAGTGTTATGTATTATTTAATAAACCCCGAAAGAACACAAAAAAATGGTCTTGAATGTTTTTGTGGTTTTCCTGTGACCATAAATTCAATATTTTGGATCCAGGAACTTGAAAGCGTGTGTATCCATAGAAAATTCAAAATCAGATTTTACTCAATCAATACTCCTCCCTATATACTCCATGGGAAAGTAAACAGCAGACATCCGTATAGACGAGCTAATTACATTATGATGTGCACTAATTAGGTAAACTACTAATCAAGCGTTTTGCTCTATTTTATCAATAACACGTTTAAATTATGGACTTCACTCAATCTATATTACCTCATTAACTGTAGATATGACACTAATTAAGACATGTAGGCAATACTTTAGTATAAAACTCGTAGAGATACCTGTAAGTAAGACGGATATTATTATAATGTAAACTGCAAATTTTATTAATTCATTAATCAAGACACCACAGGGGTAAATCACTCTCAGTAAGACTTGTTTTGAGGTTAATAATATTTATTATTTTCAGAATATTCAGTACCTGCTACAAATAATGTACATGAATTTAAGGAGTGACCGTAAAAATCACCTGTTTCATTGCCCTTGAAATCGGACTTAATTTTAGTCCTAAATGATATTTTATGGTAAGATGTTGATCTCTTTTAAGTTGAGCCTACTTTTAGTTACTGAGTTATGAGATCTTATAGTTGCTGGTGCATCTTCTGAATTTAATTTTCATTTTAATATTGTTATTTTCAACATAAAGAATTCGTCATCTACGCCATCTTAAACTCCTATACCGGGTGGCCACGAGACAATGTACGCCCCCAATATTTTGGTTGTTTCTGTATTTAAAAAATTGGTTTTTGGGACACATAAATTACACAATAATAAGCTACTTTTAGACTAACAGGAATGAAAGTATCACTTCCGGTTGAACCGGAAGTGACATCAACTTTTTTTTTTTAAATGGAATGACTATATTTTTTTGATGGTTTCTCATTAAGCATAAATTTCTAAGTGCAACAGTTTTTTCAGATGTAAAAAATTCCAAAAAATAAGTGAGATACGAACAACTTTTTAATTTTTTCAAAATGGCCGCGTCAGATGAATGCGATGTAAGAAAATTACTAAGTAGGCTATGGAAATTATTAGTAAGGTTGTAGACTTGTCTGTAAAGAAGAAAATAGTTGTTTGAATTAGTGATAGGTACCAGTATTTTTAGTTTTTTTTTTCCAAAGAAACGGAATTTCATTTTCATTTCCATAGGGGTCCTATGGAATTTTTTTAATGGAACTGTGCTATTTCTTTTATTAATCAGAAATAATGATTCATAAACTACAATTTTTTCGCCATTAATCATAACGATTGTATAATTCACATGTCCGCGCTAGATGATTTAAATACAATTTTTATAACGTTAAAACATTGTTTACAGCTAGAATAATTCAGAATTATAGTCTGCTGGCCTGACACGAGAAGATGTTACAAGATGTTGTGTGTATAGCGACAGAATTAAACTGCCTGATCAGAATTTACAATCAAGATAGGATATTTGATTGCGCGTGTTTGGAGATTTCAATGATGAGTAAGAACAGTAATTTCGAATTCAAACGGGCTCTTTAAAACAAACATTCGTATTGTCAGGTGCATTGCTAATAAATGACCCTGTCAAGACAATTGCCTTACGTTCTGTGATAAACAAGAATAATAAGAATAGTTTTTCGGAACTACATAGGTTATATTTATTGGGATTCGAAGTTTTGGCGGGTGCGCTGAGTAATGTCTCTAGTGTTATTAAACGTTTACCCATAAAGCTATAAAATATGGAGTAACCTGTTAAAGTTAAATCCTTAAAAATATGTGACAGTTTTCAGTACTGTAAATTAAAAATATTTTTTTTACTACTAACCTAAGAAATCACCATTATTTACTCCATTCCTCTAATGAGAAGTAGTGTTTTTCTCCCTAGGTGAAAAATTATAACAAAAAACCACCTAGGTAAATAATGAAAAATGGTCTATATTTTTAATGAAATGAATTAGAAACTTGTTAGAAATCGGTAAAAGCTATACCATTTCTACAATTTTTAAGATAAAAATCTGGAACTTTCACATATTACTCTTGAAGTAGTGTATAAAAAGATCCGATGGATAGGTGCATTAAATAATTTATTTATAAAACTTATTAACGTTTATGTTACCCCTAGTTTCACGGATTTTGGAGCAAAGAAAATTTTTTCTTTTATTTCCGTAAATAAGGAGGATTAATTTAATTTTTAAGGAAAATTCCTTTAAAGCTTCTTAAAGTACATATTTCAAGCTTTAAAAATCGCACCTACAGAAATCTAGTAACGCGACTTAAATCGTAGTAACAGGTGGTTAAAGTTAGTTATACATATCAAATTTTACCACTTTCTCAAAATTTTTAATTTTTGGAAGTGTATGTCTTCAATAATAATTTTTTTAGATTTTTTTCACTCATCATGTCCTTTAATACATTACTTCAAGAGTAATATGTGAAAGTTCTGGGTTTTATCTTAAGAATTGTAAAAATGGTAGAGCTTCTACCGATTTCATCAGAAATCTCTTCATGTTCCGACTTCATATATACCGGGTGAGTCACGAATTGCGTTCGCCCCGATATTTCCTAAAATATTTGGAATAGAACATTGAAATTTGGAGGCCTTATTACACGACTAAAATGCCATCTTTTCAATAAAAAATCAAGTTTGGTGCACATCCGGCTTGACCGGAAATGTCCACAACTTTCGATTTTTAAATGGAACACCCTATATATTTTTACATTTTTGGAATCTAGAGGAAATTTTGAATGCAATACATCCATTTTGGTCACTTTTTGATAAACATTAAAAATTTTATTAAAAAATCTATTTCTGAATCCAGAGTGCTGTGGTGCCCAAAATATATTTTAGTTTGTATGCTACGTTACTATAAAAATAAAAAGAGCAATGTGATTGCATTACTTAATTCTCTAGAGGCGTTTAAAATTTTTAAATGTAATTTTTACCCACTAACTCGTTTTTTTTAAATGGGAATTTAATCGTTCACCAACATTTTTAAATACCTAATTTTCATACGAATTTAATGATACCAAAATTTTGAAAATCCGCTCAGAAATATTTGAGATTTCAGCCAAAATACAATGCAACCAAGCTTTTAGAAACATGCGGCTAATAGATAATAGATTAGTGGGCTTTGGAAACTAAAATGGCACATTTCTGTGTAAATCTGGTAACCTAATAACATTGGAAAAATCATAGTAGCCATTGAATGTAATAAAACAATATCAGCTGTCAGACAGACTCGCTTTATCTTGTATCTGATTAGATTTTTTAATAAAATTTTTAATGTTTATCAAAAAGGGACCAAAATGAATGTATTGTATTCAAAATTTCCTCTAGATTCCAAAAATGTAAAAATTATAGGGTGTTCCATTTAAAAATCGAAAGTTGTGGGCATTTCCGGTCAAACCGGATGTGGACCAAACTTGATTTTTTATTGAAAAGATGGCATTTTAGTCGTGTGATAAGGCCTCCAAATTTCAATTTTCTATTCCAAATATTTTAGGAAATGTCGGGGCGAGCGCAATTCGTGACTCACCCGGTATACTATTTGTACATACATTCGTTTTTATATTTGAAAATATAATGATCCAATAGTCACATGTTTCTTCTTTCATTTAAGCTTTGTTAAGCTCAATTTCATTAATTAGTTCAAAAGTTATAACATATTTAGTGTAGCGCGTCCGATATCGAGCACGCTTCGCGCGCCGTATTTACGTGTCGCTGCGTTCCATTTTCGTGCGTTAAACAAAAATATCTGGAGCCTATATTTTTGATCGTACAAAAAAGCTTCATATGCATTTTTTATATGAAATTTCCCGTACTTTCGATTGGCGTAAGCAGTTTTTTTTTTCTATTAAATTAAATTTTAAAAGTCATTCGCGAAAAACCGTAATATTACACGTATTTTGTTTAATAACTTTTACAGCGGCACTTTTTAGGAAGAAGACTTTTTATTATACAGGGTGATTCACGTAGGCCATTCATTAGAAGTTTTTCAACTTGCAGTTGGATTAGAAACTTGAAATTTGGTATGCAGCCATAATCGATCATGCCCGTTCTATCTAAAATATTTTCAGTCCTCCAACTATACAGAGTGTGCCAAAAATTGGTACCAACTTTCTTATTTTAAATGGAAACCTATATTTTTCTTTACATGGTTCGATTGGTCTTCTAATTCTGAGTTTAGAGAACCTAAATTATGTTAACTTATCTATTACAATTTTTGACATATGTCCAATTTTTTGAAAAAAATTGCCGCTGTAGTAGTTTACGAACAAATTTGTATCTCGCAAACCTTTCAAAATTACGAAACCAAATTTGTGAAGCAGTTAGCTGGAAGTCCAGGCTAACTTTTGATGTCCCATCGGTGGTCCCATTTTATACCATATGGGCGCAGTTGATTTTCAAATGTCGCAATCAAGAATTGTCAAAAAGTCAATTTTTTCAAATGGCACCTACTATTTTTTTTCACACCATTCGAAAGAAAATTAAATTTTAGGGTGAGTTACTTAATCATTCCCTATACCTAACTTCACCCCATATCGAGTTATTCAATAAAAATCAAGAAATACCTTATCTTGCCGAGAGATTCCTTACTTCATCAAGTATGCCATGGAAACAAAAGACAGTTGTAATTATTTTTGAAGAAAAATATGGATTCTTATTTAATTACACACAACACCACAAATTATTATTAACGAACAATGTTGACGAAATTCTGACGTAAATGTTCAAAGTGACCACCATATTTTTGTTCAAATATTCTATTATTCTACTTTCAACAGATTGCGTAGCACATCTTTGCGCCTACCATTTCTGACGCCAGAAATCAATGCAAAATTGAATTTTAGGGCCACTTTTATTAACATTGTGTATGTCTATCTACAGTCGTTTTTGAGTTATTGGCATTTTTTGAAAAAAAATATTGTTTTTTTTTTTTTCTCAATTGTAGTAGGCTTTGGAAAGAATCATTTCATTTTAATTTTTATTCAAAAATCGTATTGCAATAATAAATAATAACAACAAATAAACAGATTAACAAAATAATTATTTCAATACAAATGCTCAATGTGTGCACCGTTTTCACTGACAGAATTTCGTCAACATTGTTCTTGTTCGTTAATAATAATTTGTTGGTGTTATGTGTAATTAAGTAAGAATCCATATTTTTCTTTAAAAATTATTACAAGTGTCTTTTGTTTCCATGGGATACTTGATGAAGTAAGGAATCTCTCGGCAAGATAAGGTATTTCTTGATTTTTATTGAATAACTCGATATGGGGTGAAGTTAGGAATAGGGAATGCTTAAGTTACTCACCCTAAAATTCAATTTTCTTTCGAATGGTGTGAAAGAAAATAGTAGGTGCCATTTGAAAAAATTGACTTTTAGACAATTTTTGATTGCGACATTTAAAAATCGACTGCACCCATATGGTACAAAATGGGACCACCGATGGGACATCAAAAGTTAGCCTGGACTTCCAGCTAACTGCTTCACAAATTTGGTTTCATAATTTTGAAAGGTTTGCGAGATACAAATTTGTTTTTAAACTACTACAGCGGCAATTTTTTTCAAAAAATTGGACATATGTCAAAAATTGTAATAGATAAGTTAACATAACTTAGGTTCTCTAAACTCAGAATTAGAAGACCAATCGAACCATGTAAAGAAAAATATACGTTTCCATTTAAAATAAGAAAGTTGGTACAAATTTTTGGCACACCCTGTATAGTTGGAGGACTGAAAATATTTTAGATAGAACGGGCATGGTCGATTATGGCTGGATACCAAATTTCAAGTTTCTAATCCAACTGCAAGTTGAAAAACTTCTAATAAATGGCCTACGTGAATCACCCTGTATATTATGGATACAATTCAGAAGAGAATGGAAAAAAGTCCGCCCTGTTACAAAGGATTCCGAAGCCGATTCCTTATATTACCGCACTATAGTTTCATTTTGTCAGTTTGACAACCTAAACTCCCAGACCACTTGATATTTCGAAATATTTCAAAATAAATGCTATTTAAAAATATAACTTCATCTCCTGAAGGAGACCTGTAACAATTTAAAATTATACGTATACGCATGGAATTATTTGGCTTAAAAGTTGCACAGATTTCAAAATGTCGCTCAATACAAAAACTTCGGACTTCGGACGGGTGAGGAGATATTAACCATCCACCTAGTGACTCACCCTATATTTAAAAGAGTGTTAATAATGGATCCATTTAAGTAGGGCTGAACGAATTGTAAAGTAGTGCTCGATCTGCTTTTTTCTTTTTTGTTTTTGACCAAAGTGTTTTGTTTCAGCTGGTACCTGTTGGTCGGCCATGGTGCGTAACGGCAACGGGCGTTGCACTGAATTGCTCCACGAGAAGATTTCCAAAGACGACTGCTGTTCTGGCCACTCCGTCACGACTTCTTGGTCGGCCGATGAGTTGGACTCTGGCACGTTATTTTTTTGGAGAATCCTCGGAGGTGGAGTTCGCTGTTCCTCATGTCGAGGTAATGTAAAAAATATAATAATATATCTTTACATGTCTTAATGTTGCCTAAAAGGGGAAAGAATATCGATTTCATGTCATTGCCTTACCTAATAGACAGCAGTTTTCTTGATAATTGATAATAATAAAGTTAATAAAACAATTATATATGTAATTTAAATTCACTTCATTTTTAAAAAGTTATGGCGATTCTTGAACTAAAAAATTCTATTCCAGTTCAAATATCTCGAAAATCGGTGACTTTTCAAAATTTGTTCGTATTACAAAAGCTGCTTAGAATGTAATGTTTCATCATACGCACTTCTATTCAAGGTTCCTGCGATCGAAAATTTTCTTTGCATCGCAACGCCATGTCGCCACCTATATACAAATTTGTGGAAAGATCGTTTATACTGAAAACAGAAATCATTTATATATTCTATGAATGATTCTTACAGAATTCAAGTATCTCTTTTAGTTATCGAGAAAACGGCCCCGGTAGCTTTGCATGGGACATCCTGTATTCAGTCTTCAGTTTTGAGTTTTAGAAATCAGTGTTTACTTCGTATAAGTCGGCTTCTAAACAGTATTTTTAACCCGTACTCTAGACGGCTTTTTGTATACTGGACATGATGATTTGGAATTTATTTCCTCTATTTTTCTTATTAGCTATGAAATAAATTTTCCTTTTTTTCAGATTCGTGTAAAGACGTAGAATGTGGTGTAGATAAGTCCTGTGTAATTAGAAAAGGTATTCCAAAATGCGTGTGTTCGTCGAAATGCAAGGAAGGAAAGCTACGGCCCAAAGGGCCAGTGTGCGGCAGTGATGGCCGCACCTATCGAAATATATGTAGGTTAAGGAAACAAGCATGTCGTCGTAGATCTAATACTCTATCGGTTGCCTACAAAGGCAACTGTCAAAGTAAGTTTACTGCAACTTCTAGTAAACTAAACCATTGACTAGTATATATCAAATTTTATTTATTAACGCGCATATAGCCAGTAACATTACCTGCTTATTTGGTTTGAAATAAATTATAGTTTATCTTAGGTTAACGCAATACTCAAAATTTGTTCTTGGGTCTCCTATTCTGTAAAGCATTGCCCCACGTTGGGCGCCAGTTTAAAAGATTGTGGTAAATTTTTTAAATTTGGATTAGTGAATAACTGCCACTATGTTGTTAACCAAGCCTGGCGTAATTCATTTTTGCTATAAATTTTATTTTCTCTGTCCAAAATATATTGTATAACAAATTAATATTTAATTCCAGGTTCCTGTGATAAAATTAGTTGTCCGTCCGGCAAGCACTGCCTGATGGATCAAAATTTAATTCCCCACTGTGTGAATTGCACTAAGAAATGTCCAAATACTCCCAAGCGTCGTCAGGTATGCGGATCGGATGGACTTACATATCCTAGCGCTTGCCACCTCCGTGAAAAGGCTTGTCGGAAAGGCAAAGCTGTACCCATAGCATATAAAGGACCATGTCGAGGTAAGTTTCCCTTTTCATTCCTAATCCCTTCCAAGAAAACTATTATAAGATACAATTAAAAAATATAGGTACTGATTCTTATTTGGTGTATCGTCAAATAAATGTAATATTTTTATACAGGGTGTCCGAAAGTCGCCGGAGGAGTTCGTAATGACAGACTTATTACGAGCTAATCTGGTGATTTTGGGACACCCTACGCGTCCAGTATTATTTCCATTTCTCGCCTGAAATTTTTTGTAATATGGTTGATATATTTTTGTATTCAATTTATTGGCAACTTTGCCATACTCAATATCTAATGTTTGCTATAAAGAACAATAAAGTCAATCAATGGCTTCATTATGAAACTACTCTACAGTTCAATTTGTACCTTTTTTACTCTGAGTGAAATAATTGTATTATTATTATTATTTTGTTTCAAATGAAATTTATTTAAGCTCGTATGGCGATTATTTCTGGAGGACTTATCAAAATTCACTTTGGTGCTTTTCTGTGGGTACATTTGTTTTGTTTCTAGCGAACGCAACCTGCAACAAGGTGCGGTGTCGGGAAAGGCAGTCGTGCTTAAAGGATCTGGAGTCAGGAATGCCCCGGTGTGTGACTTGCAGTACGAGCTGTCGGCCCCGCCACATGCATGGCCCCATCTGTGGCACAAATAATAGTACTTATCATACGTGGTGCCACATGATGCAGGACGCGTGTCTCAAAGGATACGTTATAGATACCAAACACTCTGGCAAATGTGTAAGTCTCAAGTCTCAATTTGTTTTTTTTTTTTTTGAGAAGCAAGTACTCAACTGACGGTAATTTGGGCACGGAGAATTATTCTGATAAGAGATTATAATATACCGAGTGAGTTACTGGTACGTGGACGGCCAATATCTCCTCAACCGTTTGCAATTTCAAAAAGTGTCTGAGATAAAAATACAGGGTGTTTGACCTAGTGATGGCTATCTAATACTTGGATTTTTTAAATAGAACACGCAACATTTTTCTCTATATTTACAGCTGACTTTCAATGCTCTATTCAGTCATCTATCATTATACTGTGGCGTTTTCATGTTATTCCACTTTTTCAGATAAAAAAATGCATTTGCAGTAAAGAGTAAAATCTGCAAAAACTCAGTTTCATGTTGACCATCATGTCACTTTAGTCACTTTTTAATTTCAGACGATTTCAACAACAAACATTAGAACCGACTCGAAGGATCAGTATTTGTGGTTGCAATCGTCTGATTGCTTTAGCGATTGAGGGACGATATTGCAAAGCTGTTTTATTTGCTGGGACTAGACCAAATTGAATTTAAAATGCTGGACGCTGATTTTACACGCTTTTATTAAATATTAATAAATATTAACAATATTAGGTCTGGTTTGTACAAAAATTAATGATGAATCATACTAAATGTACAAATATACTATGGTGAAATGTGACGCCTACTATGCTGTAGTAGTGCAAGTTACCACCCTCTGGGAGTGGGAAATTCATTATATATTCTATTTTAGTCCAATAATTGTAAAGATTTCTTTAACAAAAAATTTTATCTGAGATTTTCCTTCAGTAACTGTTAGTGGACGGATTATACATCACTAAACCACAAAAATCAGTTCCGGGGGTGCCGCGAACCCCCCCCCCCCAAAATCGCCCCTTGTGAAAGAAGCCTCATTTTACTGATAACTCGTTAACCGTTGAAGATATAAAAAAATGGCTCATTATAAAAAAGAAAGCTGGACTAATATCCCAAAAAAAGTTCTCTTGTAATTTTCTTGTATATGCCATAATTTTCGAGAAAATCGATATCGAAGAAAATTGCAACATTTGTACTTTTAATGCGCACGAATTTTCGTTTATTTGAATTTTTTGCGCGCGGCCTAGAGAAAAAGTTGGATTGCTCGAAAACCAAACAAACTAGGAAGAAGAAAAATCAAAATGGGTTGTAAAGGGGATATAAAATATACTCTTATGTTTCCGTTTTGATGGCTACTGATATCTATTAGTATATAAAAATAACAAAGTAATATAGTTACCTCTTAATTTTTTGCGTTTTTCACTATTCACACCATAAGAAATAACTGACTTTAATATAAGTTGTAAATGCATTATCTTTCAGTTCAAGATAGTACTTCAATGCAGAAAAAGTTAGGAATAAAAATATTCACATTTACAAATTTACCAGCATGTTGAATTTTGGCTAATTTTGTATTGTTTCTTAAAAATTAAAAAAACCCAAACATCTTGAAAATTTAGATCAAGATTTTTTTTTTGAGTGTATATATCATATAACTATTGTTTCTAATCATTTAATAGTTAAAATATTACATAAAATATTATCATAAAAAATTGAATATGCAGTCTTTTTTGGATTTTTTTTTTGGCTAACTTCAACATGCTGATAAATTTGTAAATGTGAATATTTTTATTCCTAAGTTTTTCTGCATTGAAGTAAGTACTTGAACTAAAAGATAATGCGTTTATTACTTATATTAAAGTCAGTTATTTTTTATTGGCCTGTGAATAGTTAGATGTACAAAAAACCAAGAGATAACTATATTATATTGTTATTGTTAATAATAAATATCAGTAACCATAAAAAATGGCAACACGAGTGTATTTTATATCCCCTTTAAAACCCATTTTGATTTTTCTTCCTAGCTTGTATGATTTTCAAGCAATTCAATTTATCTATAGGCCGCGCGCAAAAAATTTCAAAGAAACGAACATTCGTACGCATTAAAAATACAAATTTTGCAATTTTTTTTCAATACCGATTTTCTCGAAAATCATGGTATATACAAGAAAATTACAAGCCGACTTTTTTTAGGAAATTAGTCCAGCTTTCTTTTTTTCTATCTTCAACGGTTAACGAGTTATCAGTAAAATAAGGCTTTTATCGCCGAATGGTGGTATTTTGGGGGGGTGCGCGGCACCCCGAGAACTGATTTTTATGAATTTGTGATCTTTAATCCTCCCACTAACAGTTACTGAAGGAAAATCTCAGATAACATTTTTTGCGAGCTTCTGCTGTATTTTTTACCTTATCCACTGGACTATTTAGTGGATTCTAAACGATAGTAACTGCGTTTTCTCGACCTGAATATCTCAAAATCCGTCGAAAAATAGCACTCACTATGGTGGGTGTTTCATGAAAAAAATCCTAGAGTTAGCTTGCCACCGCTATATGAAACGCCCTACAGATTTTAGAAAATTTTACAATATGCCGCTACTGACCTCGTATAATTTTTATCAAACAATTTTTTTCAAATTTCAAACTGTTGGGGAGGTATTGGCGATCCACGTACTACTGACTCACCCTGTACACACACACCGGCAAATTTAAAGGAACGGAGATGTATTGGCAATTATTTCCACAATGTTTTTTTCCTAGCAGATTTGAATGACTAGACAGCCATGAACTTCTCACTGCATTCTTTGTTTATTTTACATTTTCATTAAGTTCAATTTCCCAGAAACCCGTAGGGACGATGTAATAAGTAAAAGATATCAATACTTGGATTCCCGTTTGTCTTCCCTCTCAAAATGAAAAACCCCAAAGTGCATCTTTCCAGTCCTTTCTACTCCTTTTTGGGGGTTTCGGGGTAGTTTTCGCCCCTTGGAGGGTGCGGTCAAGTAATTGAAGGAGATTCTCGTTAATGCAGTAAAAAGAAGGAACACTTGCTCTACCAGATCTCCCTCCACCTCTGTGTTCTTCTTCCAGCAGGAGGTAGTTTATACCCTTCTGGAGGCTTGGTTCCTCTACCATATTTTCTCTGCATTCTCAAGAGCTTGTAAGCTAGAAGTTTTTATGACTCTGTTCTATGTCCAGAAGGCTATAAAAGGAGTGCAGAGGGTATATCAACCCCTTCGGGAGAATTGTTACCTCCTCTCTGAAGCCTTGGCATTAAAAAAGAAGATTACAGGAGATAGAAAGTCCCCAATCATACTTCTTTCTTTAATGATATTTGTATTCATAAATTTGCCTTATTGAAGGGATGTTTTTGCCTCTGCGCGAAAGTTTAAGGAGTATGCCAATTCTTTGACCTCAGAATCGAATTCAGAGTCGAAAAATACAAAGAAGTCAGTCATCCCCAAAAACTTTTTTTTGTAGGGCTGTGATTATCGATAACACATCATCATAAGTACGAGAAACAGGATGACTGCTGTCATAGGGGCTCATGGATGACACACACGTTACCTAATGAACATATAATCCTTGTAATTGTGCTTCATCATTGAAGATTTAAAACAAGTCAAAATTCATCATCCATTTATTGCAAAGCGAAATTTCTTTTATGATTTTAAACAGGATTCAGAATGGCGTGAAGCTTTGCAAAACAAACGGCAATTAACTAGGTATTAATCAACTTTCTCTTCTAAGGGATTTCGTTTAAATATATTAGAAAAAAATAAATTATGTTGAAAAATATGCCAATAATCTCCGATCCCTTGTTGTCGGTGTTTGTAGTTTACAGAATTCAGTGTTTTGTTTCCGTTTTTCTTTCTGAAATTTTCTACCACATTCACTGTTAGTACATGTATCGCTTTTATATATGGACTGTTTTTGTTCCAGCCGAAAAACAACATTTGATCTTCAGTTTATCTTATTAGGATTTAAGAAAACGAAAACCAAAGAATAGCAACAATATGGATGTAACGTAAATTCCAATGTGTTATGTATACAAATAAATTCTAGTTGAAATGGTAGCAGATTTAATAATTCCAAAGTAGGGTAATGTGTATAAAATATTATTCAGTTTAACGTATTAGTATTCCTAACAGTATATTTAGTTAATTATTATAGTAGCAAATGTCCATATAGGCCGGTGACTCTAATTCAAGAATAATTCGTAATCTTGTGTGTTAGAAAGGTGTCTTTCGTAGCAGTTATTGAAAAAATATTTAGGTGGTTATCAAAACCTGAGCTCAGAGAAAGCCATTTGTTTTGAAGTGTGGCAAATCTTTTGGAACTTTCGATTTTGTTTCGAAGCACCATCTAGTGTTCTTCCATTTATAAAGCAATAATTCGTGCCAGATTTAGGTTCAGTCGGACAACGGTAAATGTCGTCTCCATCGGTACTGCATAGTTTGTAAATTTCAAGAAAATAGAGCAAGTGGAATTGATTCTAAATTGACTTGCAAGATTTTATCTAAACTAACTGACTTACGAACCGATAGACATGGCAAGTAGAATAGTAGTTTCTAAAATACTGCTGTTATACTAGAAACTTTTTTGATTGTTTGTCTAAATTCGCCGCCAAATTAAAAAAATGTTTAAAGTAAACGGGTTTTGCTATTTATTTTGCCATTTATTTTGCATGATGAAATACCTAGGGTATAAATACCGAATCTTAACATAGCAAGATGGACGTTCAACAAAAAGTTCAGACAATTCTAATAAATCGCGGTGATCTTCTCATGGTAGTTGTTTCTGTAATTCAGAATAATATCTTTTTGGCCATGTAAAATAATTCAGACATTTTTAAATTCTGTTCCGGATTTAAAATTATCCTTATTAATTTTTAGCCACGACTCTTGAAGACGTTTAAACAGAAGCACGTTAGGCCTTCATGATTACGGCATTTTAAGATCAAAAACTTTCAAATGGGTACCTGCATGGTAAATAGAAAGGATCTAGGAAATTGATTGAGGAAGCCGTTACTCTGTGGTAATCCATAACAATAACGAAATTGAGTAAAACACTACTATGTTTTTTACCACTATATTTGCACAAAAACGTGACTGCAGTTTCAACCATTTTTAGGTCATTTTCAAACAATGATTCAACTAAGAATGAAATACAAAAGATTTGGTCCCTATTTAAATATGTTTTTGTTTAATTCTAGAAACATATTTAAATAGGGACCAAATCTTTTGTATTTCATTCTTAGCTGAATCATTGTTTGAAAATTACCTAAAAAGGGTTGAAACTGCAGTCACGTTTTTGTGCAAATATAGTGGTAAAAAACATAGTAGTGTTTTACTCAATTTCGTTATTAGAAAGGATTTACTCTCAAATTTTATCAATGCACCCGACCAAACCACTGTTACTTCTAAGGGATAAATTTGTTGTGGAATAAAGACTGTCACTATTATTAACATTTAACAAATGAAGGACAAAAATATAATGAAATGGAAATGCAAATTCCCTACAATGTAAGAGTACTCTAATAAAGGTCTAAGGAAATAAATACAGGGTATTGTCTAAATGTTATTTGTGGCATTATCTTAATTTTTTTTCCTTCAATTCTTTGAGACTTCGTGCCACATGTATGTTTTCTTTTTAAGCGGTGCTCGGGGAATCTACAAAATATCACAATTAACCAGTATGTTACTGGTAAATAACCTCCACGTCTGTGACTTTTACGTCAAAGGATTAGTTAGAGGTTGCTTTTTTTTAAGTAAACAACACAAATAAGTATAAAAACTTGAAATTAAATATTTCGCCGACGTTTCGGAAATCTAATCTGTTTCCTTTTTCAAGTTTTTTCTTGAAAAATCTTTTTTGCTGTGTATGATAAATACATAGCTCTAAGAATGTTTGTTATATTCAATATCCATAGATACTTACTATTTACATACAACTGTTGATATAGTTAACAGTTTTTTTAAAGTTTTTATGCAATGTTAAGTTTGTAAAGTTCTTCTTTTAATATTAGCAACCAAGTTGTACAGACATCTATGGAACAATTCGACACGCATCTATCCTCATTCAATAATATTATCGCGGATTCTTTAATTTTTATTTTTTTGCTATCTGTCTCTTTTGTTAAAACTGACATAGAATAAACTGGGACTCGGTAAAAGTCTTAACAAAAGAGGCAGATAGCAAAAAAAGAAAAATTGAAGAATCAGCGATAATATTATTGAATGAGGATAGATGCGTGTCGAATTGTTCCGTAGATGTCTGTACAACTTGGTTGCCAATGTTAAAAGAAGAACTTCACAAACTTAACATTGTATAAAAACAAAAAAAACTGTTAACTATATCAACAGTTCTATGTAAATAGTTAGTATCTATGGATATTCAATATAACAAACATTCTTAGAGCTGTGTAGTTATCATACACAGCAAAAAAGATTTTTCAAAAAAAGCCTTGAAAAAGGAAACAGATTAGATTTCCGAAACGTCGGCGAAATATTTAATTTCAAGTTTTTATACTTATTTGTGTTGTTTATTTAAAATAGCAACTTCTAACTGGTCCTTTGACGTAAAAGTCACAAGCGTAGAGGTGATTTACCAGTAACATACTGGTTAATTGTGATATTTTGTAGATTCCCCGAGCACCGCTTAAAAAGAAAAATACATGTGGCAGAAAGTCCCAAAGAGTTCAAGAAGGAGAAAAAAAAATCTTCATTTATTGATAACTTGTATTAAAAAATAATAGAGTTTTTCCTCTAGCAAACATTAACTTGCTGTCCAAATTTCAATACAATCATACTTTTCGTTCTTAAGTAGTCGTGCTTACAAGATATGTGACTGACGGAGAGACAGACAGATGGATGAACATTTTGAAAGTTCGAGAACTCGATCACTAACATAGTGAAAGTATTTTCTCTACGAACGATACTATCAGTTTTATAAATATACGGTTCAAATGTAATATACTCTTCGTTTTCATAGTTGCAGAGTATAATAAAACATGTCGGAAGTATTTCCACCAACGGTGAGTATTTTGTAAAAAAATGCAATTTCATTAATAAGTGAAATTTCAAACGAAAGTCGAGACCTTTCCCGTTGTCCGAGAGTTGTCAATTTTCATATTATACGGATTTATGCAAAAAACAACTTAATTTCTTTGTCACACCAGTAAAATTTTTTTAGTTATAAAGGAAAAATCAACAAATCACACCCTTCTGAGCCCGGGGTTTGTTGTTTGATAATTCACAGCCACACCCAAAAACTAGACCTGCCAATCTTTATGTATTTCGACCTAAATTCGATACCGCCATCAAAATTTCATGATATCGCTGGGTTTTTTTTTTCAGGTTTTATATTTGAAATGGCATTTTTACATTTTGACACGCTGAATCCAAGTTTGATGTTGAAAAAGCTCTGCGATACGAATTATAACGGGCATTCATCAAAAGTTCATAAAATCAGAAATTCTTTTATCCAAAATGATCACCAGTTGGCTGTAAAATGAAGTTTCCCGAAGTAAATTTTCAGGTAAAAAGCTATCATAGCGATATCACGAATATCTTCTCGCCTTTTTACTGTACCGTCAATCTCCGACTGTTCTGCATTTTTAGTGAGGAGCATGGCGAGTGATTTCACCAGGACATAGAGGATATGAAGAACAGATATCAAGGTAGGTGGGACGCCCACATGAAGGCCGACTATTACTGGTCATTGAAGAGGGATATCCCTTCATTGGTTAAGGAAAAGAGACTTTCTTTACGTAGATCATTTGAGGATAAGAAAGCAAGATATCAAAGCACAAAGTTTTAGCTGAAAATTTACTTTAGGAAATTTAACTTTACAGCCACCTAGTGATCGTTTTTAATAAAAAAAATTGCTGATTTTACGAATTTTTTATGAATACCCGTTATAAATCGAATCGCAGAGCTTTTTCAACATCAAATTCAATCAGCGCGTCAAAATATAAAAATGTTATTCAAATATAAAATGTAAGATTAAGAGGAAAAAAGCAACGATAAAATGAAGTTCTGATGCCGCCATCGAATTTAAGAGGACAAAATACACAAAGATTGGTAGGTCTAGTTTCTGGGTCTGAATTTTTTGTGTGTGTGTGGCTGTGAATTGATACAGTTCCAGTTTACACCTTTCTGCCAACACAAAATTCTATTATGAATTATTGTTGGATTTTGCCGATTTTTATGATCTAGGAAATGGTCTAATAAGTTTTTTTATATAATTAAAATTAAATTGTCATAACTGCCTTGGCAAAAATACTTGTGAAGGGGTGCCCACATCAATAAAAACGAGACACGTCAACAGTGTTACAGACACATTTTACTGTAAAGTTTACGCGTCATCATCTCTCTACTTTCCAAAAACACCATCTAGAGAGTTGCAAGTGGCAAGGGAAGTTTTTGAAAGGGGATGAAATTATTCATGGATCGACTTTTTTAAAAAATGATATCTATTCGTTACACAGAACTAATATTTTTAAATTTTGAGTTTAGGAAAACTGATAATTCAAATATTTCACGTGATTTAGACAAGAAAATATTTATAAAAAGTTTATATTTTGAGAATACGTTTTCAATAGAGTTGGAAATATATACCTGAAGTCCCACCTGTTCTCTGGGAACTCATTCGAAGCGAGAAATCATTCACTACAGACATCCGACATCGATTTTTTTTTACGTGGAAAATTTTTACTAAATGAAATTTCTTTGAGAAAAAATGTATTCTGTCATTTAATGATCACTCTTTCCAATTATTATAGAATAATTACCCAAAACACGAACAATCTTCAATTGTTTTATGGTGATATCTCTTTTCAGATTTATAGTCGAGTTGCTGTATCGAAATTTATAAAAAACCCTAAAAATGTTCAATACTTTACCGATTTTTTTGAAACTTTGGAAATATCTTCTTGGGTCCGTAAGTCGAAAAGTTAAGAGTTTCTTTTTTGTTGGTCGAACCTCCGACATTGTTAAATAAACAAATTAAGTTAACAATTGAATAACTTCCTGAATAATTATTCAAAATGGCTGAAATTTTTTTAGGGGGGTTTTGGGGGTCGCTGATTACATATATAAATTTAAAAATTCATAAAAAGTATTTGTTTATTAACAAAAAATTTATTAAGGTACAAAAATCCGCGCGCATTTCCAAATAAACGATGATTTTTACGAAGTATAATATATTAATCATCATACAGGGTGTTTGGTGCATCGTGTACCAAATTGAAATGGCCGACAGAAAGGATTATCTGCTGTCCTTTCAGGCCCCTTAACACTTCCCATGCACTGTAGGATTTTTCATATCGACCTTTTATCTTTTTAATGAAAAAAATCCCAAATTCTACATTTAAATTCAAATTATAAAAAAGTATTAGGCGTAGACTGCTAATTTCATTTTTATTTTGATGTGTATTGTTGAAGGGTTCTTTTAATTTCAAAATTACTGGCATTAGTCATCTAGTTATTTTTTTATTCACTCGCAAACTTTCGGAATAGGTAAAATTTAAATTTAAACTTACACTTTACATGGCTATAAAAAAACTCAGAGCAACTGGGATCTTCCAACTCCCTCAAAAATTCTCTAGTCTATCCTCTTGCTAGTGATGTGCCACACGTCATAAAAATCTTTTAATAACTTCGTGAATTCGCTAAATTAATGAATCGGGTCACATAAGGCTAATATTCAAAATTCCGAATAAAAAATTATTTTTGCTTAAATTATGCATGGGAAACAGGTAAAATCTGTTATCATTTATTACATAAATTTAAAAATCTTGCTCAAAGTGTTGGTATCTGTTGCGAATGCAGGCCCGATATCTGCTTCGTATTTCGACAGTTGTTGTATGAAGTCGTATTTCCCCCCTAATTGTACCGAAAGCCATTTCTGTGCGTTGGACAAGAGGACAAGTTCCTCCCTAGTCGCAACCCCCGTCGCATACATGAGCTCTTTGGTACGACCTCGGACATAAAATCTAACGGAGTTAGGTCTGGGGAACGTGGAGGCCATTGAATAGGGCCATCCCGCCCAATCTACGCATACGCCTATAGTTTTTCAAAATGACGGCTTTCCCGCGCACTGGCGATTGATTGTAAGAGAATATCTAGACAATGTGTTCCCAAATGCGTGGATTGGGCAGGATGGCCCTATTCAATGGCCTCCACATTCCCCAGACCTAACTCCGTTGGATTTCTAGGTTGCGACTAGGGAGGAACTTGTCCAACGCATAGAAACGGCTTTCGGTACAATTAGGGAGGAAATACGACTTCATACAACAACTGTCGAAATACTAAGCAGATGTCGGGCCTGCATTCGCAACAGAGACCAACACTTTGAGCAAGATTTTTAAATTTTTTTAATCAATGATAAAAATGTAATTGTTTCTTTATTTCAAGAAAACCAATGAACACAAAGAAACAGAAGATAGATTTTGCTTCGCAAGAGTGAGATAACAGATTTTACCTGTTTCCAATGCATAATTTAAGCAAAAATAATTTTTTATTCGGAATTTTGAATATTAGCCTTATGTGACCCGATTCATTAATTTAGTGAATTCACGAAGTTATTAAAAGATTTTTATGACATGTGGCACATCACTAGCAAGAGGATAGACTAGAGAATTTTTGAGGGAGTTCGAAGATTCCGGTTGCTCTGAGTTTTTTTTTTATAGCCATGTAAATTCTAAGTTTAAATTTAAATTTTACCTATTCCGAGAGTGTGCGAGTGAATAAAAAAACAACTAGATGACTAATGCCAGTAATTTTGGATTTAAAAGAACCCTTCAACAATACACATCAAAATAAAAATGAAATTCGCAGTCTACGCCTAATACTTTTTTTTATAATTTGAATTTAAACGTAGAATTTGGGATTTTTTCATTAAAAGGATAAAAGGTCGATATGAAAAATCCCTCAGGGCATGGGAAGTGTTAAGGGGCCTGAAAGGATAGCAGATAACCCTTTCTGTCGGCCATTTCAATTTGGCACACGATGCATCAAACACCCGTATATATACCAGGCATATATTTATATGAATCCTATAGATACGCCGTATGTAGGTATGTTATATTTGATTCTTTGGATTTGACTTTTTAAAAAATATTTATTTGTTACATAGAGTCATCGATGACTCTTAAATGAAAAATAAAGTTATAAATTTAAACGTTTAATATAATGGTGAGTATAATACTGGCTACAAAATCGTCTGCTGGTCATATTTATAATATTTCAAAAGCTTTGTCAGCTAGACGTTAAACAAAGGAAAAGCAATTTTGCAATTTGGCATTACTGTGAGAATGGAAGTATAACAATGTGTGAAATATGATATGTGAGATAAGCAATTACCAAGAGAAGTCGTTATCAACATTATGTAATTTGATACTACTAAGAACCTTACTTATAAAACAGTGTCGTACTGTTATTTTTTAATATAACAACTTCCCCCTTAATAAAAAAGTTGATTGTTATACAACAACTTTTGAATAAAATGATTATTGAATACAATATAAAAGTAATAATAAAACAAAATGAATATAATGCAAAGATAATAATAAAATATTGAGTGAATAAAATAATAAGCATAAAATAGAAAGAATAAAAGTTTAAGTCAATAAACAAAAATTAGTGGTTCACTGGAAAGTCTATGATAACTCGATATCTTCTTCTTGAGGTTTGATACCGGGTCGCTTTCTTGGAGGGATTAAACTTGGTAATTTCATGAAGGTTTTGCTTCGTCCTGGAGGAGGTGAAGGAGAATCGCCTGTAGAGGGTTCGATCTTCAGTAAACGTCTCTTCCTTCTACATTTACAAAACGCGTAAAGTAGAATTATGGAAATGATGAAGGTGATGGTGAAATACGTGAACCAGGACATATGTTTGGTCACGAAAGGTTCGTTGATGAGATCGTCCAGATCTTTAGAATATTGCTCTAATTTGTTTTTGGCAATATCCAAATCCTCGATATTTAAATTGTTGAGTTTCAATGGTTTTAATTTAGGTAGTTGAATTTTGTCGGGCAACTGGTTACAACATTCAAATGGGATTTGCACAGGATGGGAATTGTCTTTAATTTCGGAGAGGTCCTTGGCACTGGCTTGTATCCTGGTGATACCTGCGAAGGCGTAACATCCAGGTTGTAATTTTACAATCGAATTTTTATTAATCAGCTCCGTTGCTGGTTCTCTCTTCGGGCAGCTAATGGTGATATGTAGAGGTTCGGAATTTATTATGAGCCATGTGTTCTCTTCGAGTTCTTGAACATTGTACCCTTGGCTAATAATGAAGGAGGTTTGGCAATTTTCGGGAAGTTTCATCGGTTGTTTCAGGATCCTAGCTTCACATATGGCATTCTGATCAATAGGATATGCAAACAGGTTTGAACAAAGTTTGGTTCCAAAATAGAGGGGTTTGCATTCTTTTAGATTTGTTATCGGTATGTACATTAAAGAATCATCATCTCTCGCGATAAATTTTTGAGAAATAGATAAAATATGATGAAGACCAGTTCTGTTATCAAATATAGGGATAGGGTATAAACGGTAGGTATTATAGTTCTGAGGTTCAACAAGTGGTATCTTTAAAACAAATATTAAGTTGGAATCTACTTGAAATGCTTTTAATTCAATAATGTCTAAATATTGAGCAACTGCCGATAATTTGATTGGAAGAGGCAAATTGTTTCTTCGCAAACTCTGTGAAATTTCTTGTAATGCCGTTACTAAATGATCGGGAGTTATGATTGATGAATGAATGATTCCCAATCGAGCAAATGTTATTGAATTTAGAATATCATTCAAGTTATCTTCAATATACAAATAGCTTGCCATTAATTGTTCACAAATGTGTAAGAATATTAGTTTTGTTTCTACAGCTTCGATGTTTCGCGTCATGGTTTCGATTGTGCGATCGATTTCTTGCCTTTATTAAATGTTTCTTCGTCAATTTGCAATTTTTGAATGGTTGAATTGAAATTTTTGATTACCGATGTTGTGACTGAAATTTGGTTTTTTATTAAATTTTCTAACTGATGTTCGTCGTTATTTAATTTATTAATGCAATTAGCGTAATATTCGCCATCTTCGGCGTCTAGATTTCCAGTTATTGATTTGAAAATTGTGCCGATACCATTTAATATTCCGCGTTTATATCTCTTCGTGTCTAGAAATACTTCATCAAATTTAGACTCTATAGTTTTGGAAATTTGTGTTAGAAGGTTAAGATCTGTTTTGACTTCGCTTCTGAAAGTGATCATTTTTTGATGAGCACCGTCAAGGGTGTTGAGAATCGTATCTAAAATTCGTTGGTTCTTATCGAAGGCTAGTTTAAGGGATGATATGTTTTTATGTACCAGTAATGTCCATTTTTCGTTTGTCACTACGATGTCCGTGTCTTTGTGGTAAAATACACCAACAGTGTTATTTATTGGTATTATTTTATATTGTGCGAGTGCTGATCCGAACAGCAGGATAAACCTGAAAATAAATTTAATTTTCAGTATATGGTTTCATTCTATCGAAATTTACTTTAGTTTCTTGATTTGTTTCAAGATTTAATAAGGTAGCAGAATTTTGGAAAATTTCTATGATTTTGAAAGGGCCGTTAAATTTATTTTGAAGTTTGTTTTTAATTTGAGAATCTTTCACATATACTTTATCGCCAACTTTGTATTCAGGTCGATTTTTTGGGACATTTCTGTCAAAGCGAACTTTCGCTTTCTCCTTTTGAGATTGCGTTCGACTGCGGGCGATTTTATAATAGTGAGATATTCTGTTGTTTAAATCTCTTATGTATTTCGTTATTAATTCTTTTTGGTTGTACAAAGTTTCGGGCGGTCTAATAGACGTATGTCCGAAAATGAGTTCGTACGGTGTGAAGCCATGTGTTTTGTTAACCGAATTGTTATAGCAAATAATTGCATATGGTAATATTGTGAATGGATGTTCATTCGGATTTTCAGTTTTGTGGACTCTTATCATTTCGGCTAATGTAGCGTGAAATCGCTCGAGAGATCCGTTGGATTGGGGATGTCCTACGCTTGAGTATGTCAGTTTTATGTCATAGAGCGTACAAAGGTCTTTTAATAATTTATTGTCAAATTCACCGCCGTAATCACAATGAATTCTCAACGGGGTACCGTAGTGTTGAAAGTAAAGCAATAAGGTATTTACAACTGATTTCGCGGATTTATCTGGAACAGCATAGGCTTGAGTAAATTTTGTTAATTCGTCGCGAATTGTAACAGCGTAATTTCGCGTGGGAAATTCGAATAGATCAACATTTATTCTTTCGAATGGTGTTTTTGGAGTCTCGGTAATTACCAGAGGGTTGCTAAGATTTTTACGACAGACTTTAGTTTTTTCGCATGTCTCGCAATTTTTTATAAAGTTTTCTACGTCTTTCGTTAAGCCTCGCCAATTGTACTTTACTCTAATCCTTCTAATAGTTTCGTTAATACCACGGTGTAAGTTATTTTTACCTGAATGATTTTGATCTAAAATAATTGGAATTTCGTCTTCATCGGGGGTTTTAACAATATTTTGACAGATAACTATTTTCAAGTCTTTTTCTGCAAAAATAAAAGATAGCATTTCGAGTATTGGAAGATCTAAATTATTTTCTACATAGTATGTTTTAGAAAGATCCAAAATGTCTTGTCTTTTGTACAATACCATGAATAAATGTTCGTTTATTGAATCTACATCAAAAGGTAAAGGAACAATAAAATATTTTCTATGCCTGACCGATTTGCTTGAGACAATGTTAATAGTGTTGTTATAAAATTCGGGGTGTTCTTCGAACATGTCCTCAATGATTTTGTGATGCAAATCTTCTAATTTATTTTGTTGAAAGAATGTTATAATATTTTTGTGTTCCTTGTCTAGAAGTTGTCTGTTTGAAATTTGAATTTTAGAATAATCTATTAAGGATTTTGTCTTATACAAATTACAAAAGATATCAAATTCTTGAGAGATTTGTTCTTTAGTGATTTTGTTGTTATTGTTTGGGTTTTCGTCATTGTTTGGTTCGTCATCTTCTGATTCAGTGTCCTCATTCGCGGCTAGAATTTTTGAGTAAAATTTGGAACATTCCGAAAAGTGATTGATTTTAACTCGCGATAGCGCGTCCGCGTTTTTATTGGTTTTGCCTGGTTTGTAAATGATTTCATAGTCGTATTCTTCTAATTTAAGTCGCCAACGTGCAAGTCTGCTTCCTGGGTCTTTTATCGAAAATAGCCAGGTAAGTGGTCGATGATCGGTTACTAACTTGAACTTTCTGCCGAATAGATATGGCCTAAAGTGTTTTACTGACCATACTATAGCTAATAGCTCGCGCTCTATCGTTGAATACTTAGTCTCCGCCGCGCATAAAGTTCGAGATGCATAAGCTATTGGTAAATCTTTGCCTATATTTCCTTGCGAAAGCACGGAACCAATGGCAAATGCGCTAGCATCAGTAGTTAGGATGAAAACGTCGTCAAAATTTGGATAAATAAGAATCGGAGTTGTTGTTAACGCTCGTTTCAAATTTTCGAAGGAGTTTAAGCAGTCATTGTCAAAGTTAAAAAGTATGTCTTTTTGTAATAATTTTGTTAAAGGTTTAGATATCTTTGAAAAGTTAGGGATAAAACGTCGGTAATATCCAGCTAAGCCTAGGAATGATTTTATTTCCTTAGGGTTTCTTGGTTGAGGAAAATTTAGAATCGCGTCGACTTTAGCGGGATTTGGTTTTACACCGTCCTTAGTAATAAGATGGCCTAAATATGCAACTTCCTTGCGTAAAAATTCGCATTTGTCCGGTTGAATTTTGAGATTGGCTTTTTGTAAACGTTTAAATACTTCCGTTAATCGCGAAATGTGGTCATGAATGGTAGGCGAATAGATAATAATATCATCCATGTAGACGAGACACCGTTCGTTTTGGATACCTAACAAAATGTTGTCCATCACTCTTTGAAATGTTGATGGAGCATTTTTCAGTCCAAATGGCATTCGTACAAATTCAAAATGACCGTTTTCTACTGTGAAAGCAGTTTTTTGAATATCTTTCGCGTCGATTTCTATTTGATGGAATCCGGAGGCAAGATCTAACGTGGTAAAATATTGGCACTTGCCTAATTGATCAAGAAGGTCCGAAATATTTGGAAGCGGATATTTGTCGTCAATAGTCAGTTCGTTAAGTTTTCTGTAGTCTACTACAACTCGCCATTTTTGTTTACCGGAGGCGTCTAGTTTTTTAGGTACAACCCAAACCGGGGATGACCAGGGTGAAATTGATGGTCTGATTATACCTTGGTCTAGCATTTTAGAGACTTGAGTTTTAACTTCCTCTTTGTGAATATGAGGGTAGCGATATGATTTTGTAAAAACTGGTTTAGAATCGTTCGTGTCAATAGAATGTTTAATTTCGTTGGTAAAGCTTAAATTGTCGCCTTCTAAATAAAATATATCAGAAAAATTTAGACAAAGTTCTGTTATTAATTCGGCTTCCTCTTCGTTCAAATGATCTAATCGTAGTTGGTTTCTAATTTCGAAATTTCTGTCTGTATGTTGAGGACTGTCCGGATTTTGAGAGTTTAAATTAAAAATTGATCTAAATTTTTGAACTGGTTCAAGTTTAAGATTTGAGAAATCGATTATTTTGGGAATTGCGTTAGCGTTTATAATTGATGTTAAAAATTCTCCGTTGTCGTCGATTTTGACAATAGCATTTGGTAAGCGTACCTTTTCATTTTCCTGGGCTAACAGTATAGCCTCAGTATTTCGTAAATTACATTTTAATTTATATATTTTTTCCATGCGTGGTTCGATTGAAATTAAATTTTGATTTTTCACGTTACATGGAATTTGATTCCGAATTTGATTTGAGTTTGTAGTTGGTTGCAAAGGTAAATTTTGTGTTTTTTCGTCACCCGTAGCTTTAAATATCGGTACGGTTTTGAAATTGGTAATTAGTCGCTTATTTTTAATATCTACCATACATTCGTAGTGTTCTAAAAAGTCTGCGCCTAATAGCCCGTCAAATTCTATATCCAAATTATGGATGTAAACTTTGTGTGGATTATTGTCGGTAAATGGTATAAGTACAGATTCGTTAATGTTAATTTTTTGTTCAGTTATGCCTTGTATAATAATATTTTCAGAAAATCTTCTTTTATAATTTTCTGCCGTTTTTGGTTTAAAAATCGAAATTCCTGCACCAGAATCAATAAGAATTTTAAATTTATTTGTGATGTCTTTGATATAATAAAGATTATTCGAATTTACAGTTAATAAAGCGTGTGAAAGTGTTTCTACATGAACTTCTGTTCTGGGAAGTTCAGAAACGGGTCGAAACTGTTGTTGAGGTTCATATTTTGAATTTGGTGGGAAATTTGGTCCAATTCGCAATTCGCTGTTGGAGTATCCGTGAGATACTCCGGACTTTTGCAAAAATCCTGAGGATTAGCAGTATAATCCTCCTGCGGCAAGTGAGAATTAGCAGTATAATTCTCTTGCGGCATCTGAGAATTAGCAGTATAATTCTCGTACTGTTCTTCTTGAAAATTAGATGCATAATTTTCCGAAAAGGTTTGATTATTTTCTAGATTGAAATTATCGTACATTGTATCAGCGTTTTGATATTCAGGAGAATAATCTTCATATTGGTCAAAATTATATTGGTCATAAGGTTCATAATTTAAATGATGAGTCTTTTGTTGATTGAAACGGTTAAAATTCGGATTTGGTTGTATCGCTGATGGTCTTTGTTGAATAAAATTAGGATTCGGTCTAATTGCTGAGGGCCTATTTTGTTGCGCTTGGCTAACTTGATTATTTTGTGGATAAGTTCTAGTTTGTTGTGCAAAATTTTGAAAACTTTGATTGTTTTGAAAGTTTGGTCTTTGAACATTTTGTGAAGTCGATTGCATAAATTGTTGTTGCCTTGTGCGACATTCGTTTATTATATGTCCATTACGTTTGCAAAATGTACAAAATTTTTGTTGAAAGTTTGGGGTCGGTCTTTTTTGTTGAGGAGGCACTGGATTTTTAACATTATTATTATTTTTAGAAAATTTTTGGGATTCAAAATAAGAGAGTTGTAATTCTCTTCTAATCCTATTGATGGCTTGTAACATATTTGTTGGATCTCCAGCACGTACTATTTGCCCTAATTTTGTTTCAAGGCCCGCTAACAAAGTGTTTAATGTCATCGTTTCAATTAATTCTGACTGAGATTGTTTCTGTTCACTGGATAAACGTTGTTTTTGTATGGCAGCGTGCATTTTTGCATTATGCGTCTGTAGACGCGCAACAAAAGTTAGTGCAGATTCACCTGGCATTTGGTGAATACGCTGCAAATCCTGAATTAAAGATGTCAAGTCACGAGAGTCTCCGAAATGAGTTTCGAGCAAGACTCTTATTTCCGCCCATGTGGCAGGGTTGCGTGAGTTTATTAATTCGGCAGCTCTGCCGCGCAATTTATTTTTAATATGTAGAGTTAATAATATTTTCTGATCGTTAATTGCCATGCCTTGTGCATAAATGCAAGAATTTAAAAAGGTTTGTAAATTAATGGCATTGCCATCGAATTCTGGTATAATTGAAAAAATTTCAGAGAGCTTGTAAGGCTCAATTTGCTCTATCCTTGCATTTTGTACCGTTTGTGTAGTTTGCGATGTTTCTGGCATTGTTGCTTTTATTTAGAAAGTACAAAAATTAAATTAAATGTTAACTTGAAATTATTTTTAAAAAAAAATGACCTTTTTAGAAAAGGAAATTAGTTTTAATAAAACAAAATTATTTAGGTAGTTTGTGTATTAACTGTATAATACACGGTGACGTATTAGCAGTATAATACGTTTCTTATGCTAATTAAAATTAAATTAAGGTTGTTGCGTATAATTATATTTGGTAAGAGAACTGTATTTTGTTCGTTGAGTGTATATAGCACTTTTATAAAATAGTTGTGAAAAAATAGTAAAATAAAGCGGGATGATTCTTAAAATGACTTACGTTATTGTCTTCATTCGTAGATTCTTTTCTAGTTTAAGGATTGGGATCCACCGTCACAGCTAGGAAGGTCTCCTTGTTCTTCCGGTTCTTTTCCACAGGTTAGGCACCAATTCCAGATGTTCTCCTTGTTCCTTTGGACACGTTTCCCAGAAGTTAGGCTCCCGAACTTGTGCGTTTCACTAGATCCTACCGACTGCGCCACTGTTATATTTGATTCTTTGGATTTGACTTTTTAAAAAATATTTATTTGTTACATAGAGTCATCGATGACTCTTAAATGAAAAATAAAGTTATAAATTTAAACGTTTAATATAATGGTGAGTATAATACTGGCTACAAAATCGTCTGCTGGTCATATTTATAATATTTCAAAAGCTTTGTCAGCTAGACGTTAAACAAAGGAAAAGCAATTTTGCAATTTGGCATTACTGTGAGAATGGAAGTATAACAATGTGTGAAATATGATATGTGAGATAAGCAATTACCAAGAGAAGTCGTTATCAACATTATGTAATTTGATACTACTAAGAACCTTACTTATAAAACAGTGTCGTACTGTTATTTTTTAATATAACAGGTATACACAAAAAATAGAATTCCACATATACCACATATTCTGGAAAACATATAAAAGAATTTTTTCGTTGGAAAAGTGAACTTAAATAATTAAAGAACTCAACGTGATTTTGGACTATAACAACAAATGGATACAAATCTGCTAGAAATTAAGAACACTCGGGGGTGCGTTCAATAGAAACATTTTGTTTTTTTGTTTCACCCAAAAAATCGAATCCGTTAGCAGAAATTTAAAAAAACCGAGCGGTTTTCCAGCTGTACGCTGGTGGGATGGGTGCTTATGAGGGGTCGCATTTGAAAACAATTACACGTATTGGCTCCAAATAAAAAACAGTCGAAAAGTACGTTTATTGGCTTCATTTTGCATTTTATTTCATTCAAAAATTCTAAACCGTTTTCCAGAAAGTCAAAAAAAACGGAGCGATTTTCCGGCCGTACGCTTGCGAAGTAGATGCTTATTAGTAACAGCCTTTGAATACAATAACTGATTTGGATTCCAAACCAATAACATTTGAAACGTACGTTGAGCATGGTCATATTTAACATTTTGCTATATTAAAAAATTCGGTTTCTCTGAGTTATCATTTTTTTAGAATGACAGATTTACAAAAATATTTAAAATAATGGGTGAAATTTTCTATCGTTTTGAATCTGCCATTTTCAATTCTGACTTTTCGATGTTAAATTAATAATTCGCGACCTAAGAAGCTTTTCTCGAAATTTTCCTATGGAATTATGAATATTCACAGATAATATTCCAAACAATTAGTGTAGCAACCGCCATTTTGATTTTGGACTCTTTGATATCAAATTCGTAATCAGCTACCCCCAAAACCCCCCTAGAAAAAATTCAGCCACTTTGAATAATTATTCAGGAAGTTATTCAATTGTTAACTTAATTTGTTTATTTAACAATGTCGGAGGTTCGACCGACAAAAAAAAAACTCTTAACTTTTCGACTTATGGACCCAAGAAGATATTTCCAAAGTTTCAAAAAAATCGGTAAAGTAGTAAACATTTTTTGGGTTTTTTAAAATTTCGATACAGCGACTCGACTATTACCAAGTTCAGTGAAATTGAATAGTCTTTCAACTTTACTCTAGGTATTTTTTAAGATGAACTCACCAATTTCATCAAAATCGTAACTAATGAGCGATGAAAATGCCAGAATTTCAATTTTTATCGTACAAGGACGTCAAATTATAGGAAATTTTATAGGCTTTAAAGCAGGTAAATACAAGATTTTCACTAAAACAGAGATTTTTAGAGAAACAGCAATTTTGAATTCGTTCCATCCAAAAGAAAAGTTGCTCTAGTTTCAAATAGAGACACATTTTAGTTGATTTCCCATTTTATGTTTAATGGCAAATGTTAAAACATATTTAAACTGAACACGTTTGCAGTCTCTACCACCCTGCTTTTGAAAATTTTCGATATCTTTTATAGGAAAGCCAGGATATTTGGGCATCGCAAGACTTAGACACCCTGTATGAAAACTTCAGTAAACCAGGAAAGACTATAATCTTTACATCTAGTTTCTTAATTACAACTAGTCAAGGAAATGAATCAGGAAAAGGCCTAAACCCTAGCATGAGACCCCATCCCACTTGATTTTTATGTGAGATGATGCAAAATGTTCCTAAAGATGTATAGAACAAAGTCAGGGTCATAGGAACTGTGCTTTTTCGATTTCCGGTAGTAAAATGGGACAGAAGTGCGCTATTTCCGGTCACTCACCAAAAATTTTTCCTTACTTGAAAAACTTCGGTAGAGGTATTTACACAGAACTTCCCTCTTTATTTGTGCATGGCGGTCACACTAAAAAATTAATAATTACGAAATGACATTGAAAATAATAATTGGAATATAGTTATCACTATTATTACAAAGAAAACCTGATAAGCTTTGGTCAAAAAAATATAGAGTGCTCATCCAACAGCAAAAGTTTAATACTAAATAACAGGTGCCAAATATGGAAGGCTTGCGCAAATACCTTTACAATTGTCCACCATGACTGAATTATTTCTTCGGATGACCACCCTGTACATTTTTCAATAAAAGTATAGTAGGTGCATATGCCAAATATTATTGCCATCTGTCACATTTTCAATTCCACATTCACGTAGTGGAGTGGAAGTATAATGGTGGTTAAAAAATTTTTTTTTTAAGTTTTCAAAAATGTTGGTAAAAAAAATTTCATAATTTTGTTCTTCTGAAATAGGTTTAGAATGTCATGAAATGTGGAAATTTTAAATTTGAGCAGAAAGTTTCTTTCTACTCTGTAGTAGTGGTAAAAATTTAGTTTTTTTTTAAGTAGGTTTAGAATGCCAGGAAACGTAAACATTTTAAATTTGAGCAACGAAAAAAAAATTTCAGTGGTAAAAAAATTTTGAAAAATGGTGAAAAAAATGTTCTTATTTTTTTTTCTGAAATAGGTTTAGAATATCATCAAACGTGAAAATTTTAAATTTGAGCAAAAAAAAATGTTTTCCGTCTAGTGGTAAATTTTTATTCCAAAATGATAAAAAAATGTTACAATTTTTTTTTTCGAAATAGGTTTGGAATGTCATGAAACGTGTAAATTTAAAATTTGTGCAAAAACAGATTTTTCATCTATTCTATAGTAAGTAGGGACAAATCGATTAAAAATATTTCAAAAAATCAAAAACATTTTTAAATTTGTTTGAATAGGTTTAGAATGCGATGGAAACGTGGAAATTTTAAATTTGAACAAAGAAAAAAAATTTCATGTTTTAGTGGTAAAATCTTTTCAAAGATGGTAAAAAAACTTTCTAAATTTTTTTAAAAATAGGTTTAGAACGCTATGAAACGTGGAAATTTTTGATTTGAACAAAGAAAATTTTTTTTCCATCTATTTTAGTGGTAAAATTTTTTTCAAAAATGTTGGTAAAAAGAATTTGATTTTTTTTTTTTTTAAATAGGTTTGGAATACCATGAAACGGTGGAAATTTTAAATTTAAACAAAGAAAAAATTTTTTCATCTATTTGTGGTAAGCAAAAAAATTTTCAAAAATGTTGGTGAAAAAAATTTTCAATTTTTTTTTTCTTAAATAGGTTTAGCGTGTCATGAAACGTGGAAATTTTAAATTTGAGCAAGAAATAATTTTTTTCATTATTTATTCCATTTAGACCGTCCACCCTGTATATTTTCCAGTGAAAGAAAGGTTAGTCATTTCTTCGCTGACAGTAGCGTCAACTACCTACCAAATTTGACTGCTCTCCGTCAAGTAGTTTTTTAGTTAATACACCAACAGACAGACAGACTGACGGAATTGAAAAACCTATATTTTCGTAATCTACGTGATCTGAAACGTCATAATCCGAAAAAATCTCGGGGAGTGATTTTTCTCGAATACAATACTTCCCTTCGGTATGCGAGGGAAGTTAAAAACCCATTGGATTTTACATTTTTGACAATTCTAAGCATTTTTTGCTCTTGACATATTTTAGCTAACCTCAATCTTCTCGAGATATGAGATATAAACCTTTAATTCTTGTTAATGATAAAAAATACTGGTTTATCAATAATACAGATTTTAAGTATATTTTCTTTCTTTTTTTTTATACACTTATATTTCGAGAAGGGTAAGGTTAGGTAAAAAATGTCAAGAGTCAAGAAATGTTTAGAATTGTCCACATGTTGTAATACATAATGGACGCCCAAAAATAATCGTAAATACTAGTTTTTTTAAAGAAAAAAGCCTAAATACACGTTATTTTTTAAACGCTTATATCTCGGGAAGAGTGAGATTAAGTAAAAACTGTCAAGAGTCAAAAAATGCTTAGAATTATCCAAAATATAAAATCTTTTCAATTTAAAAAAGCTTGTTGGTGATCAGAAATAGTGAACTTCTGTTCCAGTTTACGACCGGAAATCGAGAAAGCACCAGTTCCCATGACCATGACTTTGTTCTATACATCTGTCTGATCCGTTTGGCGCAGAGGTTTTTTAATTAAAAATGTTTCAGTGGCAAAATACCCAACAAAAAGTAAGAACATATTTAAGAACATTTTGCACCGTCTCATAAAAATCAGGTGGGGCGAAGTCTCATGTTGGGGTTAAATGCTTAGTTTCCTGGACTAAACGCTCATCTATCCTTTACTAACTTATTCATTCGTTGCAGAGTTATTTGTAATTAATATTATGCAACGATATGATAAAAAATATGCGTGTTTTGAGTACCTACTTGCTATCGATTCAATAAAGCTCAATAAACAGCAAAACCTCCCAATTCTCGACGTTTCCATGAATTATCCTGAATCCTTCTGCAATGTAAAGGGTGCAGGTAATATTTTTTTCAAATTCACTACGCTGTCACCCCACAAGCGTCTAGAGAGACCGAAATGCCAAAGCTTCGAGCATGCGTATTACCTTGTAAATTTGTAATAAATTCATGCAAGTGGAGAAATTGAAATATTTCCTGTTATTTTGTGGAAAAAAGGCGGGGGGACACCCCCGCACCCCCCATTTTTTTGTCTCCGACGCTAATACTGCCTGCGGCGCTAATAATTATTAACAATTAGATATCAAAATAAAAACCTACTAAACTAACCTAAAGAAATCACGCGAAAGAATGAAATTATTTTATAAAAAGAAGGAAAACCTAAAGAAATCAGAAAAGAATTTGTAAAAAAATATATTAATCGTTCCAGAATTAAAAAAAAAAATCTGCGGACGTATGAATTTGAACCATCTCGCTGGAAGTAAACGCTATAGCAAAGAAGAAATAGTCAAACTAATGATATCACGTGTTGGGCGTGTCGAAGCTTTCGCATTTCGGTCTCTCTAGACGCTTTTTGTCACCCCCTGAGGGGTGAAAGCCACCCCTTACTAAGAAAAGTATTATAATAGTTCAAAATGAAGGAATTTAATCGTTATATTATAACATCTATTATTTTTGAAAAACTTATTTTAGACAAGAATATAATACACCCTTAGGTTGTATGTACCATAAAATACAACTTATAAGTTTATTTGTAAAATTTTTTACCGACATTAATTTTATTATTGATTTAAAACTGCCTAAAAACTAACAAACAAGTTCCATAATACTGTTATATTATCACGTTACCAATCTTCAAAAAAACCAAGTAGGCAGGTCACCAATAGCCACTACTAAATATGCGAATCGGTTGGAGGTACAGTGTTAGTTTTGCGTTTTTAGTGGTTTCAGACAGTAAACAAACTGTTTGAATGTGATTTTAATATTATTGTTTCTGGTGTCTAGTGAAGGAGATGGAAGATACTCATTCAGAATTGCATTCGATGTAAGTCGTTAAAATTTACTATTGTGTTGCTAAGAATTCTTGTATTTATTCTAGCTCTTGAAGTGTCTAAATTTCCAAATAAGTAAAATATAATACCACTTCAACGGTAGAGCTGAAAAACTCAGTAAGCGCGTCACAGCACTGAGTCAAATTTCTGTAAAATCATACAAATAAGATAAAATATCATAACACCACTTCAACATTGAGAGCTGAAAAAACTAAGTAGGCGCGTCACAGCTACCGCTGCGTTACAATCAAAACAAAAGTGACCGGTTGACAGTATTGCAAGAAAGCATTGTTGTTTTTGCTTTGGTAGATATTTAACAATTTCTCATATTAAATCGTAGTGCTTGTGCGTAATTTGATGTATTATTGTTTCTAACGTGTTTCTGTTGAGGGAGTTTGGAGGTGTATTAAATGTAAGTAATTCAAATTTGATATTATTTCATCTGAGACGTTGAAACGTGAAACTCTTGTTATCTAAAGTGTTGAATACGTAGAGTAGAGGTATTTAAATTGAAATAATATGTAGATCAGATGACAATAGGTATTTTTCTGTGGTGGAAACTGAGATATTTACAGATGGTTTCTATTTTAGTCTAGATTTTTTATTGCAATTTAGATTGCCTGTTATTATTGAAAATGCGAGTTGTCTCGATTATTTACTGTTAAATTATGTAAAACATGCGTTTTCTTACTTTTAGACCAATAGGCAGAGATTTTTGGGTGCATTTTTCAGTCGAGAGCGAGGTTTTTATTGACACATATATTTTTTGCCTCTATACACGATTATCACTATGCGTATTTCGTAAACCGTGTGCATATTTTTTAAATTAACAATTCTTTTTTTTAAATGACTTTTCACCACATATTGCTTTGTATCTCCTCTCCTTCGCATTTTTCGACATATGTACCTTATGAGTTTTTTGTTCCTCATTGATGTATCTAAAAAGTGAGAGGTTTGATGTCAAGTGTTAATCTACTTTGAAATATAAAAAAGCTATATTGTTTTATAGCCCAAGCAATAATTATAGAAATCTCCATAACAAAAAATGTTATCTGAGATTTTCCTTCAGTAACTGTTAGTGGAGAAATTAGACATCACAAAGCCACAAAAATCTGTTCTGGGGGTGCCGCGCAACTTTTTTAACCATTAAATGATTAGAAACAATAATTATATGATATAAAGTGTGATCCATTTAAAATTATAATTTTTTTATTTTTTGTCCGACTTGAACCAAATTTTACCAAAAGATAGAACAAATTAGGATCTACTTATGGCCAAAAGAACATTCGCGTCTTACAAATGAAATGCCACCTGCGGTACCAAAATAAATGGAAAAAATAAAGATCATATTCGGCATTTTTTTATCGAAAACCTTTATTAATGAAAGTTGTTCAGAATTCTCCAAAAACCTAGAGCCCATAATTTCAGCAATATTAAAAAATATTGAATTTTGTTTTTGAAGTCCAAAATTTCGACAAAATTTAAAAAAAATACAAGAACTTGACAACTGCCTGACAACTTACGTTTAATTTCAAACAAAATTGTCATAGCACAATTTAAAAAAAAACAATTAAAATTATATTTCCGGACTCGGACATTGTTGATTGATTGATTGATTGATTTGCCAGCGTAAGGTGGGCATTGCTGCCAATTCCGGTGCAGGGAGATTTGTTCCACCACGCAGCCCGATCGCCCACCGATCATCCCACCGTGTGCCAGAACAAACCCCCAGTGCTTTTATATACCGCCGGACCAGCTGCATACGCTAGATTGGACATTGGACATGCTTGTTGTCAGCAGCGAGAGCCGCATGACGCATGGGGTAGGAGTATAGGATGGAGCGTGTAGGTGTTTGTGAGATGTTTCTTCTTGTTTTCCTTCTGTCTTCATCGGATGGAAAGTGTAGTCGTTTGTGAGATGCTTCTTTTAGGTTTTCGTGCTTCTTTTTACTTTCAGGTTTTTGTGATATGCTTCTTCTTAGTTTCTGTCTGTGATCATCTTCTCTCCTATTCTACTTCTGAGTTTTCTGTTTCTGAGTCTGGCACTGTGTATATCCTTGATATTTCTTTATTGTATTCCATTTTTTGTTGTGCCAGCTTTTCCCAGTGTGTATAATCCTTTCCTAGCTTATTCATAATCCTCTCGATTGTTGTTATCCATGTGTAGCATGGCCTCCCTATTTTCAGTTTGTTGCTGTTCATTCGCAGCGCTTTCTTTAGTAGGTGTGTCGAGTCCCGTCTTTGGACGTGTCCCCAGTATTTCATTGCGTATGATTCTATTCTTTTGATTATTGTTCTTCCCTCTAGTAATGTTGACGTTTTCTGTCGTTTTTGTGGTTTTCCTGTTTTTGCTAGCAGTTGGATAATGTCCCTTTCAGCTCTTCTCAGGCTTCTTCTGTTGGCCTTTGTCGTTGCTGCGTTTTTGACTCCATATATCATCGTAGGCATTATGATGGTCGTGTATATCTTTTTGGTTAGGCACCATGGTGGTTTGTTGTCCTCAATGAAGGGTAGTAGAGCTCTTGTGACTCTGTAGGCTGTTTTGATTCTTTCCCTTACTGTTTCCCTCCTTTTTAGTTGATTCGTTAGGTATGTTCCTAGGTATTTCATTCTATTCGTGGTTCTCAGGGTGTAGTCTCCTATTTTGTATTCTTCCCCACTTGTTGGACTTGTTTTTGTCAATGGGTCTCGGACCATTATAAGGCTCTTCTTGAAGTTTATTTTCATTCCAGAGGAATCCAGATGTGGTGTCATGTTTCTTAGAAATTTAACGATGTCTTGTTCTTCCTCGGTGATGATGAGTATATCGTCGGCGTATGCAAGTACGATGGGGGGCTTTATCGTTCCATCGTTTCCATTGAAATTCTGATTCTACTTTGTTGTGCTTTCTATCACTTGGTCCAGGACTGTGGTGAATAGTCGGGGGGATAGGGGACATCCTTGTTTGACTCCTATATTCTTCATTTTTGATTCCGTCGTCTGTCCAAACCATTGTATTGCAGTGTTTTCGTGTAGGCATGCTTTTACTATTCTGTTTATTAAGTAGTGCGGTACTCCCCTGTTGAACAAAGTGTTGACTATAGCCTCATGCCTGATGGTATCAAATGCCTTTTGAAGGTCAATTGAGACTATATATAGTTTTGTTCCTTCTTTCCACTTTTCTTCCAGGATCCGTCTGGTGGTGTACATATGGTCGTCTGTTGATCTGCCCTTGATAAATGCCGTTTGATAATCTGGTAGTTCGCCGATGTATTTTTCCATTTCTCTGAGGAGGAATTGTGCGTAGTATTTGTACCCTACACTGCAGAGTGTTATTCTTCTGTAATCGTCCACGTTTTGTGGTGATTTGGTTTTAGGGAGCGGTATCTGTATGGTTGTGTTCCACTCCTCAGGCAGGGGTGTGGTTTCCGTCCACGCGTTGGTGATGATTTCTAGGGTTAGCTGTTTTATGTTGTCCGGTCCATAGTATACTAGTTCGTTATTTATTTTATCTATTCCCGGGGCCGTGTTTCTTTTAGCTCTGGCCATTATTTCTAGTAGTTCGTCTTTTGACGGTGGCTTTCCCAGTGGCCAGTGGTCCATTTCTTGTATTGGTTCTATTTGACTTCTCTCCGCGTTTCCTTCTTCTAGTTTCCTGACCCAATGCTGCAGTGGTATGTATTTTCTTGGCTGCGTATTGTTGTTTCTCCTGCATGTTTTAAGGTGTCTAAAAGTTTGGTTTAATCTCTGTCCTGCTGGAGTGGATTCTATGTTTTCGAAGAATTCCCTGCATTTTTTCTGTTCGTGCCTCCTCTCTGCGTCTCTTTTTTCTTTCCCCGCTTCTATTATCTTTTTGTCTATGTTCGGTGTATATTGTTTTCCTGTGGCCTTTATTTTCTTTAGTTTTTCGTAATTTCTTTTCATGTCTTTTCTTGTTGAGCTCATAGGGGATTTGTTCCTTTTCAACGTTTTCCTCGCCGCTATTTTCATTTTTAAACCCATTGTTGACCAATTTAGTTCTTTTCCTGTTAACTGTTTTTCTATCTCCTCCTGGTATTTCCTTTTTATTTCTTCGTTCTGTAGCAGTGAGATGTTCCATGTGTTATTTGATGTTTCGTTGTATCTTTTTTTTTTGCTTCTTGTTTCTTTATTACTAGTGTTTCATATAATATTTTGTGATCTGTTTTGACGTTTGTTGCTTGTTTTGCCTTAATGTTTTTGACCCTGTCCCTTATTTTTCTATCCACTAGGATATGGTCTATTTGAGAGTTGATGTTTCCTTTACTCCAGGTATTAAGGCAGGTTAGGTTCTTGCTCCATGTGTTTCTAACTGTTAGATCGAACAGATGTGCCAAGTTTTTTAGCGAGCTTCCATTATCGTTTGTCCATGTGTGAAGTAAGGTTTTTCCTATGATATTCTTGTCTTCATGTGTTTGGTCGTCCTTTCCTATATGCGCGTTGAAGTCTCCTAGTATTATTATGTTCATTTTTCTATTCCTATTTCTTCTAGTCTCTTGGGTGATCTGTCTGAATACTCGTCCTGCCCGTTTGTCGGAGGGCACATGTACTCCTAATATGCATATGTTTTCCTTTCCAATTTGTAAGTCTGCCATGGTTATGTTTTCGTTTACTTTTCTTGTCTTTATCTGGATAGGGGTGTTCCGTCTTATTGCCCATGCGACTCCTCTGCTGGTTTTTTCTTTGTCCCCTCCACTTAGATGCCATTTGTAGTTTTGAGTAACTGCAGTTCCGTCTATCATGTGTGTCTCTTGTATGCATGCAACGTGTATGTGTTCCATCATAAGCGCCTCATCGATTTTTTCTCTTTTCTCTCTCGTTATGCAGCCTCTGACATTCCATGTCGCCAGGATGATGTCATCGTGTTGTAATTCTTGACTGTTGGCTTCCTCTGTTCTTTGTGATATTTGGTACATATTTATGTGCGTTGCTTCCTCTAATTCTGGGCGGGGTGTTATTGCCCCAGTTCGAGCGTATGTTTCTTCTGGTTGTTCTGCTTCATGTTTTTCTTGTGCAATAATCACGCTATCGTAGTGATTTCTTTCGTTTCCGTGCTTCCTATATACTATCTCTAGTGGTGTGTTCTCTCTTCCCTGTTGGTTAGTAGGATGGAAGATTATATGTTCTCCTTCTTCTTGATGTACTATTATTGTCCTGTTTTTCATATTTGCTAAACAAAATTTCAATATTCTTTAATGTTGCTGAAATCTTGGACTCTAGGTTTTTGGACAATTCTGAACAACTTTCAGTAATAAAATTTTTCAGTAAAAAATGCCTATGATTTCTTTATTTTTTCCCATTTAAGTTTATTTGTAAAAAATTTTACCGACGTTAATTTTATTATTGATTTAAAACTGCCTAAAAACTAACAAACAGGTTCCATAATAATGTTATATTATCACGTTACCAATCTTCACAAAAACCAAGTAGGCAAGTCACCAATATCCACTACTAAATATACGAATCGGTTGGAGGTACAGTGTTAGTGTTCCGTATTTAGCGATTTCAGACAGTAAACAAACTGTTTGAATGTGATTTTAATATTATTGTTTCTGGTCTCTAGTGAAGGAAATGGAAGCTACTCATTCAGAATTGCATTCGATGTAAGTCGTTAAAATTTAATATTGTATTTCACAGAATTCTTGTATTTATTCCAACTCTTGAAGTGTCTAAATTTCCAAATAAGTAAAATATAATACCACTTCAACGGTAGAGCTGAAAAACTCAGTAGGCGCGTCACAACATTGCGTCAAATTTCTCTAAAATCATCCAAATAAGATAAATGTCATAACTCCACTTCAACAGTGAGAACTGAAAAAACTCAGTAGGCGCGTCACAGCTACCGCTACAAAACAAAAGTGACCGGTTGACAGTATTGCAAGAAAGCATTGTTGTTTTTAGTTTCGTAGATATTTAACAATCTCTAATATTAAATCGTAGTGCTTGTGTGTAATTTGATGTATTATTGTTTCTAACGTGTTTCTGTTGAGGGAGTTTGAAGGTGTATTAAATGTAAGTAATTCAAATTTGATATTATTTCATCTGAAACGTTGAAACGTGAAACTCTTGTTATCTAACGTTTAGAATACGTAGAGTAGAGGTATTAAAATTGAGATAATATGTAGATCAGATGACAATAGGTATTTTGCTGTGGTGGAAACTGAGATATTTACAGATGGTTTCTATTTTAGTCTAGAATTTTTACTGAAGTTTAGATTGCCTGTTATTACTGAAAATGCGAGTTGTCTCGATTATTTTTACTGGTAAAATTAAGTAAAACTTGCGTTTTCTTACTTTTAGACCAGTAGGCAGAGATTTTTGGGTGCATTTTTGAGTCGGGAGCAATGTTTTTATCGATTCTTATATATTTTTTGCCCCTAAGGAAGATTATCACTACGCGTATTTCGTAAACCGTGTGCTTATTTTTTAAATTTACATTTTTTTTAACGACCTTGCTATATATCTCCTCTCCTGTGCATTTATCGCCATATGCACCTTATTAGTTGTTTGTTCCTCATTGATGTATCTAAAAAGTGAGAGGTTTGAAGTCAAATTTTAATCCACTTTGAAAAATAAAAAAGCTGTATAGACGAGTAAAATTGGGAAGCAAAGTCGCTTAGTTTCCGAGAAAAAATACTGGCGTAGAACCAAACCAGATTCGGTGCGATTCTTTTATTGGGTGATCGTGTACATGAAACCACTTTTCACGATATTTTCTGGTGGTCAGGAACTATTTTATTTCGAAAAAACTGTAAAAAATTGATTTTTCCATGAAACATGTTTTTTAACGTCCCCACCGTTGTTAAAAATAATTGTGCTATGGAACTGATTTTTTTTTAAATTGAAGTAGACACAATAACGCTTCTAACTATGTACAATGTGATTGTAATATATATTTTTTTTAATTGTTAAAATAATAGCAAACGTATAGTTGTTATTTTCGTGAATGTATTTTTCAGCAATCGAGAAAAATTGTTATTTTTGAAAATATGTATATACATGCTGTGAACAAATTGAAGCCAATATATGAAAAAAATTTTTAGAATCATAATTTTTGATGCGCAGGTTATAGTGTGTAGTTAGCGATTTTTTTAAAACGGGCTAAAACATATTCTTGCGCGCCCGGCTCCCATTATCCTTCGTAGCGCCTGCGGACTCGGGCTTTTATTAACAGCTCCAAAATAGGTACGAACCTAAGGTATAAACCTACCTTTTGTTGTTTTAAGGTAAAAAATATTTAAAAGCAGGTAAATATAAATCATTGTTATAAAGTAAGTACCTACCTAATAAGTAGGTTATTACACATTTTTGATTGAATTAAACCAAGACGCAGGAATAAAACAACTTTATTTTTTGCAACTATTTTTCTATTGACAAATGAGTATTTAATTACGTAGGCCCTGCGTAAAAAGCATTCTAGTTCGTCTGTACATTCATCGAAACCTTTAAATAACAGTATTTCAAGTACGACATTTACACTCGTTACAAAATTTTAGGCCTTCTTTAACACAATCATGTTTTCGATTTTTACAATTTTTATCTGAACAATAAATACCTAATGAAAATATTGTCCAAACATCGTCACTTAAATTCCGTCCTGAACCATGTGCATTTATAAGTGTAGTTGGCATATTGCTTTTGTACGATATTCTAAGTTGATGCATAAACCTGCAATAGTTAAGCTCCGTTTGTTGTTGTTGCTAATTTGATCCTTAGGTCGTTTAATGTCTGAATTTGTTTATTTTTGTTTTTGTACAGTACTAGAATCAATTTTGTAAAGATTTTGAAAGCTTTGTCTTTAGACAGTAATGGCAGTTCGGATAATTTTTGAAAAACAACAATATTCATTAGGAACATCAAACGCAGATTTTTTAAATATTTTTAAAAAACCATTAATGGTGTCGCAACCAGTAAAACAATGAAGACAAGAACAAACTGTAGTTCATAAACTTTGCACTATCTTCTATATTGACAAAAATTGTCTGCTAGTGCCGTGTCCAAGTTGCATAAATAAATTAGTTGCATTTAAGTCAGAGTCCGAAAAAAGGAGAGTAAGTAAAATTAATACATCTATATTAACTGACTTCACCAATATTTGTTTTCTAAATTTAGTTTCGTACATTGCATGCAAAACCATCCTGGTATCTTCCTGTTTGCTAAATAGATTTTTGGTCATTTCTGAATGACGTTTATGTGGTGAAACTACTTTTTCTGTTAATTTAAATTCTCCATCTATTATTAATATTTCGTATTCGATTAAGTACTGTGCAGCATCTGTTGCAAATCGGCGCGGCGCGGCGGCACTGTATTATTGCAAAAAACGTTCATGTTTTCAAAACTTGTCTACCTATACGAGTCTATATGATATTTTAATTAAATTTCGTCATTTAAACTATTATCTTTTCTGACACAATCTTTCCGCGATGTCGTCTTTTTTCAGCACTAGATATTAGTGACAACAAACTTTATATCCTAGGTCTTGGTACCACAGATTTGTCATCATCCCGCGCAATTTTCTTACAAATAATGCATTCCATTATTTTAGAAAACTAAATTGAGAATATTCTACAGCATCGCATTTATTTAAAAGTATTTATACGTATACTCTAAATCCCGCAAACTACTAATATACGATTCGAATGTATTGACCCCTCATTTAACCGCGAATATCTCAAAACTGGTGGACCAGAGAAAATTTGAAAAAATATGTGTAAATTATCCACTGAAATTTGAATAATGTACATTGGACGGTTTTGAGGTTCTGCTAAGGTATATTGAAAAATGCCCTACTTTTTAAGAAAATTCTAAAATTTGGCAGTTATTGTCAAAAACGTGACCTCATGTTTATTCGGCTATTTATCAAGGTATTTAAAAGATTTTTAATAAAATAGTTAATCATATAAAATGTAAGGATTTGTTAGAAAAAAGAATTAATATATATCAAATATTAATTTAGTTATCAAGTGCAATAGATAAGATTGTAGAACGCAGGCAATAATATTATCTATTGCACTTTTTTTTTTTTTTAATGGCATTGGACCTAATCCATTAGCCAGTTGCATATATTGAAAGCTAACCTAAACAACGTAGTGGATTAATTGAAGACTAACAACAAGGACGTAAACAGGGACACCCTCTTCTCGCCCAGGGGTCCATCAGGGCATTTATAAAGACACACAGGATTAAGACCACGGATAGTAGGTAAAATAAACACAGGGTTAAACACATAAATGAACAAATCTAAACCTATAGTGCCCTATAATAGCTGGTTTACCTTACTCAGGAAACGTACTATTTCTTTATATATATGTATATTCTTCAGGGATAATAGATGGAGGAGATTAATTGGAAGACATATTTTCAGTTTTAGAAGACTATCAATAAAATCATTTGTGGCTCTACTATGATTTGAACAGGCAAAAAAGATGTGATCTAAATCGCTAATGACTCCACATGACGTACATATGTCTGTGTCAATAACTCCAATCCTCTTCAGGTGTTGTGGAAAGCAAGCATGACCAAATCTCAATCTGGTAACAGTAGTGATTAGTTTTCTACTTTCTTCCAATTGATGGAACCACGGGTTTCTATTTAAATCGTTTTCAATCAGGGTATATCTATTATTTTGGTTGTCATTTTTGAACTGATTGTAATATTCCCTCCACTTAATAGAAATACGCTTTTTAGAAAAATTCATGCAATCCAACAAACTCATTTTTAGATGACTCTATTGCACTTAATAACTAAATTAATATTTGATATATACCAATTCTTTGTTCTGAAAATGCTTACATTTTATATCATTAACTATTTTATCAAAATTTTTGTAAATACCTTGATAAATAAGCGAATAAACATGATGTCACGTTTTTTAGAATAACTGCAAAATTTTAGAATAAAAAATTATGAAAAAATTTCCTGGTACAAAAAATACCATGCCTTATCGGCATCTAAAATATTATTTATATAGTAGGCATATTTTCAAATATTTCATGGATTTAAAACTGGTATTGTCAAAATTTCCTTAAAAAGTAGGACATTTTTCAATATAACTTAGCAGCACTTCAAAACTGTCCAATGTACATTATTCAAATTTCAGTGAATGATTTACAATAGACACATAATTTTTACAATTTTTTCCGTTCCTCCGTTTTTGAGATTTATGCGGTTAAGGTGAGGGGTCAATATATTTGAATAGTATATTAGTTAGACGCATCTTATCCTACCTTTCATACGCGGTGTACGTACCTAGATTGTGAGCCGCAATAATACATATGACTAATTTAGCGCGCTTTAAAAAAAATCGCTGTTGCCAAACGATACACATTGGGAAAAAAATAATTATATCGAAAACTTTTCTAATGTTTGAGCTACACTTGCTTCCCTGTATGTGTATAAAAATTTTCAAAAATAAAAAAGTTTATCGATTGGTGAAAATTGTAATACGAAAAATTCAAATATCTAGTTTTCCTAATTTTTAAGGAAATGAAAGTGCGAAATGTGTAAAAACCATTAGTACAGTTAAAAGCGCTATTGTGTGTACTTGAAGTGAAAAAAAAAACAACGTCGATAGCAACATTTGTTTTGAAGATATGACGGTGGAAACAAAAAAAAACACATTTTATTTAAAATACAGTATTTTCCCTTTTTTTTAATTTAAAAAGGTCCAGACCACGAAAAAATGTCGTGAAATACGATTTCATATGCCCAGTGACATACTTAACAAAACCTACAATGTTTGACCTGGTTCTACGCCAGAAAAAAAAAACGGCACGAGAGAGTCTCGAATTCGCTCCTCATATAGTTTTATAGTCCAATCAATAATGATAAAAATTTCCATTAACAAAAAATGTTATCTGAGATTTTCCTTCAGTAACTGTTACTGGAGGAATTATACATCACAAAACCACAAAAAAAAACTGTTCGGGGGTGCCGCGCAACACCTTATATATAACTTTTTTGTTTTTTGTCCGACTTGAATCAAATTTACCAAAAGATAGAACAAATTAGGATCTACTTATTGCCAAAAAAACATTCGCGTATTACAAATGCTAGGCCACTTGTGGTACCTAAATAAGTGGAAAAAATAAAGAAATCATATTAGGCATTTTTTTATTGAAAAACTTTATTACTGAAAGATTGTTCATAATGTATCTATGGTAAACCGCTCGCTCCTATTTGAATAACTTGAACTGTTGAAGGTCTGCAAAGTTATGTCGAAAAATAGCCCACTTTTTAAGGACATTTTATCCATTCTAGCTTTTAATTCGTTACATCTTGAAAAATATGCATGTTATGTAAATAATATTTTAGGTACCGACACAGCTTTTTGCACACGGTTTCTTTATAATTTATTATTTCAAAATTTCGAGTTATTGTAAAAAACGTATATGGCTTATTTGGAATCTTTGAAAAACCTTTGATAAACTGACTGATTATATAATTATATGAAGTATACGTGCATTCGAGACTATAAAATTCCCCATGCAGTCCTTATGGCAAAAAGATATTTTTAGTAAAGCAATAGAAAGCTGAAAATGTAGTTGTATAAAAATTGCACAGGTCCCCTCTAGTACTAGTTCGTTATTTCTTTTTAATTTAAACCTCTATAAGGGTCTTTCATAGGGTGTCGAATTTTTTTATTTCACTAGTTTCAAGTTCATTAACTAAAAGTTTGTTAATAGAACCTGCGAATTGTTCAAATAATTTATTATTTATTACTATTACTTCAGTAAATAAGCCGGAAATTGTGCAAAAGTTGTGAAACAGCACCGTTATTATAAATTCCTTCTGCGTTGTGTTCGTTGAACCCTCAGGATCATTCGTCACTAATTATTTGCTAGTAATTGTCCAGAAGCCTGTTTCTGACCACTGAATTACCAGTGATTAATCAATTTTTTTGACTTTCAGTTCTTGTCATAACATGTTAAACAGTTGAAATAAAATGCCATTGAAGTATGCCTTTATTTAAATGGGAATGTCCAGTACATATAAATAGATAGTAACTAAATAACAGAATTTGCTTTTTGCAATATTACATCGTTAACTTTAATGCTAAACTGATACTTAATCCGGTTACCCCCCACAACAACTAGGGGGGGGGGGCTTCCAGTTTCCATGTAATCTGATTGCTTTCAATAACACTAATATCATTTTCAATAATGCCGAACAAGGTATTTTCTGGATTAGACGTGGTTAGAGCTAAAACTTCAACTACATTTTCAGGGAAAACACGCTGGACAATACGAACAATATGATTTCTTTTCTTTCCTGGTAGAGCCACTACTACAAAATCATTTTCAGATATGATACATCTCTATTATTAAATTCATGTGACACATCATCCCCGTTTGAACCATTTTCTCTCCATTACTTCGTCTTCTGCAGCCGATTCTTGTTTAACATTTGTCTTACAGGATTTCTTATTATAACTTTCCCCTTGTTTCCTTTTTCTAGCAGCAGTTTTTCTCAGCTCTATGCCTTTTGCTTCCTCTTTTTCTTTCTTTTCACTTTCTTTATCTTCATGCCATTAAAGCCACCTTTTTGAAGTCTTTGCATTAGGAAGTTTCTCTTTTTTTAAATCTACTGAATTATTTTCCTGCAGATGCATTTTGATTTCCTCGTCCTTGTTGTATAACTACGGCCGCGGCCCTGACATGTGTGTCGATTCTGCTTGCCGAAGCTTTATTTGCAGATGCCTTCTTAAAAAAGCATGGAATCATTTATTTCTATGAACACACTTGTCTGATACATTTTCTAATAACGCCATTCTATTAAACGGAATCCCCTTTTTAACATTCGCAAGAATCCATCTAACTAATAATCTCTTCTTCTGCCATCAAAACAGTGTGGGGCCCCAATTTTCTAATAGCTGGCTGGAACATTTTGAGCTTCTAATATCTGCAGTCTCAAGATCTTCTTCACTATATTTGAAGAATGCCTTCCTTTCTCTCTTCTCTACACCTTTAATAATTTTTTTGTTAGAATTTTGTAGATATATAATGTCAACTCTTAAAAATTACTAGTGTTTGACCAATAAGTCAATTACTACTACACACTACCTGATATACAGCCACTTTTTTAAACATATTTTACCGTAATTTTAAAGCTAAAATAATACAAGAATTGAAAAGAAAACCAGGAAAAATGATACAGGGTGATTCGTGAGGAGAGGGCCATACTTTACCAAAAGATAGAAAACATTGAGGTGATCTTAGATCCCCAAACAGGGCTAAAGCGGCCCCGTTTTCGAAATACAGGGTGTTTTATATTTTTTGGAAGAAAATCCAATGATATTTTGTATTTTGATTACAGTAGTCATTCACCATCTAATACCTGGGATATTAATACAATATCAGGGCCGGACCCAGAATAAAAATATTTTTAATTTATTAATAGAAAATAACACTCTGTATACTGTTTATAAAATATTTAACATTAAAATATTAATTTACACCTAGAAAGATACAACATCCCATAAAAAAATCTTTTGGCACCATTTTATTGTTTAAATAAAAAAATTAAATTGTTGAGGATTCAATTTTTTTTTTTTTTCTTTAAATGAGAAATTGAGAGAAAAAAGTCACTCTAGAGATTAACTACATATTATTTTTTTGTTCCCTATCTGCACTAGCAAAAGGTAGTGCAAATAGAGAGAATAAAAATTCATCACATATACCTGGTGAAATAAAAAAAATATTTTGCAATGAATGTGCAATTAATAAACAACAAAATAATAAATAATAAAAATTAACAATTTAACTAGAACATAAGAAATCAGTCAAACTTACTAAATCCAATTAAATTATTTTGAATCACAGTCTATTTTCAAAGTGACCACCGCCAAATTCAATACATTTTCTTGATCGATTTGTCATTTCATTTACGCTTTTTCTAACAATCTCTAAATTGTTTTTAATTTCATTCCAAAAATGCTCAATTCTTGCAATCAGGTGCTCTCTGGTATTTATTTCTTCTTTATATACTTCAGTTTTTAAATAGCCCCGCGAAAGATAGTCAAGGGGTGTGAGATTTGGTGATCTCGGAGGCCATGCAACGGGACCACCCCGACCAAGCCACCTATTTGGATATTGTTCATTCAGATAGTTTCTGCCTCGTATCGAAAAATGCGGCGTAGCCCCATCATGTTGAAACCACATTCCTCTTGTGTTTACATTATTTAATAAATTTGGCAGGGTGTGTTGTAAAAAATCTAAATAATTGTCACCACTTAAGCGACCTTCAAAAATATGAGGACCTATGTGATTATTATTGAACATCCCACACCACACATTTAGAGAAAATCTGTGTTGGGAATTCTTTTGGATTATTGTACGGGGATTCTCATGACTCCAAATATGAACATTTCGAGTATTATTTACCATCACGGGTAAATTGAGATTCATCGGTAAACAATACTCTTAACATAGTTCGTCTATGGGATAAAACTCAGCGGCAAAAAGTTAACCGAAATACTTCATCACCTGGCACCAATCGTTGGACAATTTGGATATGATAAGGATGCATTTGTTCGCCTTTAAAAGTTCTCCAAACTCTGGTTTGAGGAATATTTAATTGTTGTCCAATTTTTCTTGTGCTGATTTTTGGGTTCTGGTGAACCATATTTAAAATCAAATCTTTTTCTTGCCGAGTCTGCCTAACAGGCCGTTCTATTTTCATGATTGAGGGAGCGATTCCAGTTTCAGAAAGATGTCTAAACACTCTATAAAATGTTTTATAATCTAGTACACGTTGATTTCCAAACCGGCGTCTGTATTCCCTTTCAGCAGCTTTTGCATTGCCATTGCAATATCCATAGACAAAAACCATATTTGCGTATTCTCTACTCGTGTATGTAAACGGGCATGATTTAGAATTATTACAAGACAATATTGAAACCAGTAAAAGCAACAGTGTTAACGTGACACTTTTTAATTACAATATGACTGATTTTTGACAGGTACCTACTTGATTATTGAAAAGTACGTGGCCGTAAGTTTTAAAACAAATGTAATGGCAAGACTAGATGATTGTAACAATTAATTACTCTTGCAATCGATGAAATATTGCTGAAACCAGAGTTTGGAGAACTACCTTTTGGTAGTGCAGATAGGGAACAAAAAAAAATATATGTAGTTAATCCCTAGAGTGACTTTTTTCTCTCAATTTCTCATTTAAAGAAAAAAAAAATTTAACTCTCAACAATTTATTTTTTTTATTTAAACAATGAAATGGTGCCAAAACATTTCTTTATGGAATGTTGTATCTTTCTAGGTGTAAATTAATATTTTAATGTCAAATAATTTATACAGAGTGTTATTTTTTAGGAATAATTTAAAAATATTTTAATTCTGGGTCCGGCCCTGATATTTTATTAATATACATTGGGTTGATTCTACGGTTGGTTCCTTGTGAAACATTCTTCAATAATTTAAACATACAGGAAAAATTATGCTTTTTAATGTTTCAAAAAGTTTTATTAATAGTATTATCTTGTACTCTTGATAAAGGCCTAATAAGCCGAAACACGTGTAGAGTTTTAATAAAACTTTTTGAAACATTAAAAAGCATAATTTTTCCTGTATGTTTAAATTATTTTATTAATATCCCAGGCATTAGATGGTGAATGACTACTGTGATCAAAATACAAAATTTCATTGGATTCCGCTTACGCATTACAGATATATGGCGAAAAGAATATTCTTCCAAAAAATATAGAACACCCTGTATTTCGAAAGCGGGGCTGCTTTAGCCATTACTGTTTGGGGATTTAAGATCACCTCAATGTTTTCTATCTTTTGGTAAAGTACGACCCTCTCCTCACGAATCACCCTGTATATCAAAATTGTTCCTCATGTTTTGGTCCAAGGAATGTACCTTGAATTATGGCGTATTATTAATTCACCCTGATATGCGAGAAACATAACAAGAAATATACATATTTTTATTATTAACTACAGTTCTTTATCACCGTAAGTTGATTTGATTTTGCAGTTAACGGCCAATTTAGAAATTAAAGAAAAACAGTGTTCTCACCTCGCTTAATTGTATGGTCGAAAAAAAAACCGTCACCGAATTTACATCATTTATCTCAAGCGAGTTAAAAGTCGTGCTAATTTTGGCAAGTCTTTCGCGAATATATGTCGAAATTGGAGTCTCGCCAAGCATTGCAATTTGTTGCAAAGTTATGAGCTTATTGAATGAAGATGCTGTTGTTGCACACAAACTAAAATTAAACGGAATCCATTACGAACTTACAATGTAAGGAATTATTTAATGAAGGTGTACAGCAACATCTTAAACTTGTCGAGTTTACAAGTTAGATGAAAGCGACATTTTAAAAACGGATGCCAAGAGACAAATTATACCAATTTCTGTTATTCTTAGGATAGTTGTGTAATTTGACGTCGACAAATAATTACACATTTACACTTTGTAGCAAATTATGTTGACAGAGTTGCAACGACATTAAGAAGGACGTAGACCTCTGGAACATTTATATAGTAGTAGATCAAGAGTCCATAACATTTGTATTGCTATAGACATAGCGGCAAGTTTGGTAGATAGTAAAACTTTTTGTAATTCTTACCTAGTGTCAGAAATGCAAATATGTCAACCTGCGTGCGGTAAAAACACTAGAGGCGGTTTTTGAGGATTATTAAAGAAATTGCTTTTTTTTAAAGCTGCAGGACTATTTATTATAATAATAAAAAGACAAGATGCCGAATTTATTTATTTAATTATAACTATCCAACAGTCAAAGTTCACTTACAGATTATGGATGACAACTAAAATAAAATGTACACAATTAAATACACTTTTTAGAATCATTTACGTGAGAATAAATATACATATAAGAGAAAATAATAAAATTTCAATTTATCTACAATTACCTTGGTATACATAAGGAGGCTTTGCAATACAAGAAATGACATTTCAAAGCCACCTTACTTGCTTCTCGTCTTACAATTGGAACGAAATCGTATTTTCTTATTTTCCTTCGATTGTATTTATCGCACACTGTAATCAGACATAAGAATAAATTCATTATTAATAGTACTAATAAATAGTACCACGGTACCAACATGATTCTGTTTGAAGGAATTGTGGTTTGTCCCAAAAATTTTACTGCTAAGTGACAGATTATTTTATTTTTTTATTTTATTTTAATCATACAACATCCAATAGTACAAAACCATTTATAGGATGGAAATCTAAATTAACTTAACCTAACCTAAATAAGAAGTACTAGTAAAAATTGTGAAGGTGGTTCGACTGTACGACAGTAAATAAAATTTCTGGCTGCTAGGCAAATATGTCCAATTCATTGCAATGAGTTTCATAACTGGTACAAATATTACACAGAGGAAAAAACTTTAATACGTTAGATCTAGGAGAGGATAACTAAAAGCTATGAGAATACGAGAATTAATCCGTGGGACATAAAAGTTCAGTTGGCCTAATATTTCACTACAATCTAGTAATATCAAATTTTTCTAGTAATATCAATCAAGTAATTGATTTTGAGAAGCTCCAATTGGTGGATATGTACTTTCAGTTTTCTAATTTAAAAATTTTAGGAAGCGACGCTGAATGTTTTCCAATTTATCGTTATGAGTGTTATACGCAGATTGCCAGGCAAGTGAAGCATACTCTAGCTTTGATCGAGAGAAAGTAAAATAAAGCATCTTTCGGGTTTTCGCATCATTAAAGTCATGGCTGTTACGCAATATGAAACCTAACAGTCTGTATGCATGCGAAATAACACCATCCAATTTTGTCACGTTTACAGAGAAGTTTTCTATGCAGATACTTCTTGCGTCGATATTGTATGTGTATGATTTATATAGGTATTATATTCTAAGCGACCCAAAACTGACTCTTGTGGAACTCTAACATTGTAATATGGCATGAAGGCTATTAATATTATCATATAGCCTCAAAGCACGTCTAATAATGAATTTGGAAGCTCGGTGTCTTGAGCAAAAGTTTGTAAAACCTAGCTGGAAACATTACACGCTTCATCGGTGTATTGAAGTTTTGTACATTTGTTGAACATGCTGTTTAATGCTTTTTGGAAATAAGTTGATTTTTATACTAAACGCTGGCCAATATAACATGCAGATGTTTTGTAATATATTAGGATCATTACTTTGATACATGCCTACTTGGGAATTTAACACAACGGTGCAATATTATTTGGTGAAATAACTAGTTGTAAATTTAAGCTCCAAAAGGCTTAGAGCCACTGCTTGTGTTAAAAAAACTTCTTCTGCATGATATTTAAATGAAATTAATAAAAAACTAGAATATACTCTAGTACACTAGATAATTTTTACAAATTCTGTGGGATACTCTTCGCAGTTTTTTGTAAATAATATTAATTTTAGACATATTTTTGTTTAATAACAGAAATTTAAAAAAATAGCTTTTTGTTAAATTTAAATGATTTATAACTTATTTATTTACTGGTCGATTTTTATCAAAAGCAATGGGTTTCTTCCTCTAGCTAACACTAATTTAGTGTCCAAATTTCAATACAATCGGACTTTACTGTCTTAGGTAATCGAGCTTACAAAAAAACGTGACGGATGGACGGACAGACAGACGGACATTTTGGAAGTTGTTCAGAATTCACTAACACAACGATACGATTTTTTTTTCTCTACGAGTGATATTACCGGCTTTATAAATTAGCCGATCAAATGCAATATACTCTTCGTTTTTGTATTTGCGAATTGCGAAGAGTATAATCACGTTAACTAAGGTCGCTCGACTATTTGTAAAATTTAAAATTTGATCAATCAATACGTACGAGAATTTATTAGAGAACAACCGTCAATGTCTCATCAAGTATTATAACATTATTTTAAACGATGGCCTATTTAGTCCAATAATTATAAAAATTTCCATAACAAAAAATGTTATCTTTGATTTTCCTTCAGTAACTGTTAGAGGAGGGATTATACATCACAAAAGCACAAAAATCCGTTCTTGGGGTGCCGCGCAACCCCCCTCCCCCCCCCAAAACACCCCTTCGGTGAAAAAAAGCCTTATTTTACTGATAACGTTGACCGTTAAAGATATAAAGAAATTGCTCGTCGTAAAAAAGAAAGCTGGACTAATTTCCATAAAAAAAGGTCCTCTTGTAATTTTCTTGTATATTCTCTTTCAATCCTCTTTCTTTTCTGATAAAGAATTTTCAAAAATGTTTTCAAAATGGCCGAGAAAATCTATTTGTTTTCATTTGGTTTATAGATAAATGGTAAAAAGGTGGGCAAAATGAATTTAAAAGAATTTTTTTTTAATGTCATCGGAAAGCTGTCCTCCAGAACTACATTTTGAAAAAGAAATGATCCACTTTGGACTCAATGGCACAAAATGGCGGGCAATTCAAACTTCAGATAGCAAATTAATTTGTGTTCACAAGGTTTAATATTTAGGCAAAAAAATTTCAGGATGTTTTGTTCCCAACAAGAGGTATATTTTCTGAAAATTTGAAGCCGATCGGAATGTACGTTCTCAAATGACCCAAAACCAAAGCAGATTTGTTGTAATTTTAATTACGAAGGTTTTTGGTTTTTAGTTTCTCCCTGTCGGACCTCTAGAACCGGAAATATTCAACTTTTTACCTAAAAAACGCTTTTCAAAAAACAGAATTGTTCATAAATAAAAACGCAATAGGCGTTGGAACTTCAAAACTCTTATACATTGTGTAATTAGTTTTATGTCATTAAAAAAAACTGTTGGTAGGGAACAACAAGACAAACAAAAAAATCTTATATAACATGGGGTCTAAAGCTCATAGTTTTGGAGAGAAAAAATAAACAAAAATTTCGCAAATTTTCAATAAAATCTTTTGAGAACTGCTGGAATATTGAGGTAGGTTTAGATCGTCGCGCGTGTCTTTGCCTATGATACTCAATATTTGTGTAGATAGCTATAAAATGTCGGCGGTCTTTAGCGGTGCTGTAAGTAAGATGAAAGACGTCGACGTTTTCGGAGTGTTTAGTAGATCAGATCTGAAGAAAACTATACTCTGACTCTCCCTTATGCAATATTTTAGTTTCTGTGGTGTTTCGTTATGTACACACGTCCAACCCGCCGTTCGTTGTTTTTGTTTTTTTTGAATTTCGGGTCGCTGTGTATTTATAGTGAAGATTTATTTTATTGACTTTACCGTTCAAGTCGTTAAATTCTTGATTACGTACAGACACAACTTACTTGTTCGTTCTTTTTGTATTCTGTTTTGGATTTTGGACCAGTTTATCTTTTATTTTTCTTTATTGACAACGTTAGTTGATAGTTTATTGTTTAGTGTTGAACGGAGTACGTATGTCCTTAATTCGACGTACCAAACTGTGTATTGATGCAGATGCAGATTTCGAATAATTTACTTAGGTGGTAATCTTTTAACCAGGGTTCAGACTCGTATGGAAAACCTGGAGAACCTGGAAAACTCAGGGAATTTAAAAATCATTAGAAAACCTGGAAATATCAGGGAATTTTATAAATTTGTATAAAAAATCAGGGAATTCTGCGTCTCGATATGGAAAATTGGAGTTTTTAAGAATTTTCGCTGATACAATTCAATTCAAGAAATTATTTTATGTCAAATAAAAAATTACTTCACTAAAAAATATATGGAAATTAAAATGTTTGGTTATGGAAAACCTGGAAAATTCAGGAAATTTTTTCCGCTTCGCAAAGTCTGAACCCTGTTAACCCACGACACTCATTTATGTTACAAACGTTAATAAATCACATTTAAATATTCTAAATTATAAACATGAATCCAATATTTTGTTCCAAATTAAAAGACACACATGTAAAAAAATGCTCTGTTTAAACTTCTACGGCCATTATTTGCTTGCAGTTGTGCATGAAAAGATAACGAATTATTTACCTCTTTATAATTGCCTCAGTTCGGTTGAGGCGGCCCATCAAAGGCGGTCGATGATCCAAGGCCTTTGCACTTTTTATGACAATTTAAAAGTTGTATAATTGGGAACTACAAGTTCATTGACGAAGAAAAGCAGTGGTTCTCAATTATTTTCTACATTAATATTAAAAAAATATATTAAAAAGGTTGACTTAGGTCAGTTTTTTTTTCAAAGTGCCCCTAGAGGGAAAAGTCATAAAGGTTTTTTGTTTGTCTAGACGGTCCCCATTACCAGTTTTTTTTAATGACATGAAACTGATTACACCTTGTACATAATACTGGTGATACCCCAGAAGGTATGAAATGATAATATTGCTGTTACAGGACTATGCATATCTCATCGTTTATTTGGTCTTTTTTTACTGCACTAACAACAAAAACATTAGACAAATTGCGTCTGATTCTGGAATTTTCCCCAAATAATTTATGTTCTTGATTGAACTAAAGGAGTTTAATTTTTGTACCAAATTTTATCCAAATATTTACGGCCATTCCAAATAATATGATGAAATACAATGCTAGTGGAGAATCACAAAGTCCCGTATCTCAAAAACAACTTTCATTCAAGGATAAGCCTAGGGGAGTTTTAAACTCAACATAGTGTGCTCTGTCTTCAACTACGCTATGTCTGTTTAAATCTTTAGCACCCTGTATATGTTAAGATTCGATTATATGACAAATTCTAGTCGATAGAGCATACTCATTTAATACTGTTAAATTTGAAATGTAAACAAATCAAAGGTTATTTATTGTACCATATTAAAATATAACATGTGGATTTGCATTTAAAGTTTCTGGCTCCCAGACAACAAACAACATTAATTTCACCGACATAAACTTATACAGAAAACGTGTTCGGATAAATAAATGGAGAATTAAGTAAATCGTCCAACTTTGGTAGGAATGTAACTGAAATTATCATAAAATTCATATGGATGCACTGGAATGCGTAACGTGAATTTTGACCTGTCGAGTGACATTCGTCGCACGTAAACAAAAATAGAGTTTAAACTCATGCATTACCCGAAGCAGGTAGTACTATAATTTTTTCGATAGTCTTCACTCAAATTATATTCAACGTATCAACATACTACAATGCATTAATGTACCTAGTTTAGTAGTATTCGTGCTCTTTTTGGCGTGCTTACCGTATATTTTAAGAATATTTATGCAAACTAAGGAGTGAGTCGACCAGCTGCTTTTGTTTATTTTTATCACTAAGTATATCATAAAGACATGACAATACGTTTTCTAGGACCGTGTAGAAAGTTTGAACTTGTAATATATGAAACAATGTATAAACTGTCCTTTTACACTTAGTAGAGATAATGAAGCCAAAAAAATCGTCAAAACTTGGAAACATACAAAATTAGAACCAATTTCAATAAAACTTTTTTAAACATTAGCATTATAGCAAATATTTTGAGTCATTTAAACCGTAGAAGATGAAAGTAAGGTTCTGAAGTAATTAATATTATTGTATTACTTATTATTTGATTCGGATAAATATTTGTCAGTAAGAAATAAATTATAGACAATGTATTGTGTGTACAAAAGACAGTCTAAAGGCATTGCAAAATGCATATAACGAAAGATCAATCAATACGTTTGCTTCTTTAAAAAAGGTGTCTAATACAAAACCGATTTGTACGCAATAACACGAGTAGTCCAATAATTATAAAGATTTCCATAACCAAAAATGTTATCTGAGATTTTCCTTAAGTAACTGTTAGTGGAGAGATTATACATCATGAAACCACAAAAATCGGTTCTGGGGGTGTCGCGGAAACCCCCCCCCCCCCAAAAAAAACACCCCTTCGGTGAAAAAAGCCTTATTTTACTGATAACTCGTTAACCGTTGAAGATATAAAAAATATTGCTCATAAAAAAGGAAGCTGGACTAATTTCCTAAAAAGAGTTATATTGTAATTTTCTTGTTTGTGCCATGATTTTCGAGAAAATCGATATTGAATAAAATTGCAAAATTTGAATTTTTAATGTGAAAACAAGCTAGGAAGAAAAATCAAAATGGGTTTTAAAGGGGATATAACTATTCAGATGTCCATAAAAAATAACTGACTTTAATATAATTTATAAATGCATTATCTTTTAGTTCATGGTAGTACTTCAATGCAGAAAAAGTTAGGAATAAAAATATTCACATTTACAAATTTACCAGCATGTTGAAGTTAGCCAAATTTTGACCAATTCTTTATTATGGAACAGATTGGGCCGTTACTTGATGAAAATCCATGATAATAATTCGGAAGAAAACTATGTTAGTTTTTGATTTTCACTTTATTTCTTGTCAACATGACAATTGTTTCGGCACACAGTGGCTTCTTCGGATGTTGAGCTGATATACTAATTTTACAATGCAGAAACTATATGGTTTTATACAATTTCGATCTAATCCTAATTTAATTGCTAAGCGGAAAAGTACAATATAATTTTAATTACTAAATGGAAAGGTACATATATTTCTAGGTAATTTATTGAATCTAATTTTAATAGTCTAAGTAAATAAATGTAGTAAGGGAGATGAGTTTGTTTCAATCTGGTCATTTAATAAAATATCAGACGACTTTAGTTTATTTATTTCTAGAGATTCTAGTAAATCGAGTTTTAACCCTTTTTTTCTCGATGTGTAAAATTTTAAACTCTTCGTTGAACACGTGACCTACTTCTATTAGGTGGTTAGCATAAGTTGAGTCTGTTTTATTACTGATGTAACTTCTTTTATGTTCTGATAACCGTTTACCAAAATTTCTTTCTGTTTGTCCAATATATACCTTAGGACAAGCACCACAAGTCAACTTATAGACGCCTGATTTATTTTCTGATGAAATTTTGTCTTTTTTAAATGTTTTCCTATTGTGTTATTAGTTTTGAAAGCTACATTAATATCACGTTTTTTTAAAAAAGAGGAAGTTTTTTCTGTTGGGTAGCCGATGTAAGTGAGAACTTTGAAACTGTTATTTTGATCTATTATTGTTGGATATACTTATTTAATGGCTTTATTGAAAGATTTTTTCACAATGATATTGTCTATTACTTCGGGGTTGTAACCATTGTTGAATGCAATTTGTTTTATTATTTGTAGTTCTTTGATATAATTTTCTTCCGATAAGGGGACAGTCAAAGCCTGTATATCATGCTGTTGTATGCTGCTATTTTGTATTGGCGAGGATGTGCTGAGGTGTTGTGTATTGTTATGTCAGTGTGGGATGGTTTATGAAAAATTGAAAAATCATGTTTTTTATTGAGTCTTTTAATAGTCAATTCTTTATTGTTTCCTAAAAATAAAAAAGGACCCAAACATCTTGAAAACTTAGCTCAAAATTTTTTTTTTTAGTTTATGTATCATAAAACTATTGTTTCTAATCATTTAATAGTTAAAAATGTGCATAGATAATTCATCAAAAAATTGAATATGCAGCCTTTTTTGTATTTTTTTGGCCAACTTCAACATGCTGGTAAATTTGTAAATCTGAATATTTTTATTCCTAACTTTTTCTGCATTGAAGTACTACCTTGAACTAAAATATGATGTATTTATAACTTTTATTAATGTCAGCTCTTTTTTATGGGCCTGTGAATAGTTAGATGCACAAAAAATCAAGAGATAACTAGTATATTATATTGTTATTTTAATATCCCCTTTAAAACCCATTTTGATTTTTCTTCCTAGCTTGTTTGGTTTTCAAGCAATTCAATTTTTTGTATACGAAAATTCGCGCACATTAAAAATACAAATTTTGCAATTTTTGTCAATATCGATTTTCTCGAAAACCATGGCATATATAAGAAAATTACTAGAGGACTTCTTTTTAGCTTTCTTTTTTATAATGAGCAAGTTCTTATATCTTCAACGGTTAACGAGTTATCAGTAAAATAAGGCTCTTCACCGGAGGGGTGGTTTTTTGGGGGGTTGCGCGGCACCCCCGAGAACTGATTTTTAATCATCCCACTAACAGTTACTGGAGGAAAATCTCAGATAACATTTTTGCGAGCTTCTGGTGTATTTTTTACTTTATGGACTGGTCTATGGACACAGAATTACAAAACAAATACTTATTTTTCAAAACGTTGTAACTTAGAAAATATGAATTTTCGTATTTCATACTTACAATTCCATTCTCTATTCGGTGGTTTGTTATTTTTTGTCCACTCCTCCAAAAGTGGTGAAAACCATCTTTAGGTGGCTATTCCCTAGAAAAAAACATCCGATAGGGAAATATTTATTATTCTTGCCCATAACTTTTTTTTCTTAGTACGTACATTTAAAAAAACTGTAAGAGTACCTAAGTAGAACCAAGACTAGCACTATGAATTTGCATTCAATAATATCAGTGGTTTGCAAAATTTGCACCATTTAAAACTTTGTAATAGGAAGATTAACATAATTTTAAATTTAAATCTAGCTATTTTGCAAACCACTGATATTATTGAGTGAAAATTCATAGTGATAGTCTTGTTATGGCTCTACTTAGGTACTTTTATAGTTTTTTTAAATATGCGTACTAAGAAAAAAAGTTATGGCCAAAAATAATAAACATTTTCCTATCGGATGTCTCTTTCTAGGGAATGGCCACTTTAAAATAATAAATCATCACCGGGAATTTAACATTAATTTACATAGTCATGAAAAGACTAGAATATACAAAGTACTCACAAGATAATCTCACTGACATTGACCATGATAACGCAATTAATGATTACCGAGTATAATTCAATAATCAATTTGGCAAATCAGACAGGCAGTAAAAATTTAATACAAAATAACAGTATAAATGTTAATACTTAAGGTTAGTACTCACAGACACGTTTTGCGTTTTAATTTCTTACGGTGTTCATGTGATTGGTTAATTTTATTTTAAACTACTTAACGCGGGGATTTCGCCACATATTTATGGTGGTAAGTGTTAAGAATGTTTTAAATCTTGCAGTGAAAATCACAGATCTTTATTAATAACACTTAGTTTACTCTCTTTTTCTAAAATCTGTGGCAAACATCATATGACTTTAAGGTTATAATAATTAAAACTATAATAGACATGTGAATCATATTTTAATAATCATCATATGTGGCGAAAATGAGGTTTATCGAATTTTAATTACTGCTGAATTGAAATGTCGCTAAACTGAAAGTGCGATTATAGTACAGGCAATGAAGGCAAAATTTTGTAAGAACCTCGCAAATTAATAAAAGGATCATCTCCGGGATTTAAGTAGGTAATAACCTGTAGAATGGAATGATGCATTTTTTGTAGTTCTAAGTTCCGGGATAATTCAAAAAAATTTTGAAAAACTTTTAGATTTTCGGTTTTTTTGCTCTAGCCGCTAAAATAATGAAAATACAGAAAAAAGTTTTCGGCAAAATTTGTAGCTCGTCTCCTTCTCTACAAGAAAGGTCTTTACAAATTTTTGTCTTACTTAAGCCGCTTAGGAGATAAATCCAGTTTTCCACTTATAGTTTTGAGTTTCTCCGAAATGCGCGGAAAATGAGAATTCTCTGGGAGTTTCGTGCGACCGGACACATCGATCGATAATTCTTACTATTCAGAGCCGCTAAAAAAAATGAAAACAACGTAAAATGTAGAGAAAAGTCTCAGCTTTAATGTGGAACTAATCACAAAATTCATACAAATTTTTATTATAGAGAAAAAGAGTTGGAAGATGGCTTAGTATACTTTATACAATTGATTTATTCATATCTTTGAGTTTTATGCATCCTGACTATTTCTCCCGTAACAATGGGTGCTTTTTAACTGCGTGGACTCGATTCCAGGCACTTTAATCTATATTTAGTGAAAATTTCATTGAAGAATGTTAAGAAACAAATAAGTTGTATATGTTTTACTGTATAATTGTTCATTTTCTGAATGTGTATGAATAATGTAGACAAATCCAAAAAGTACTGCACGCTTTTAAAAAGCTCTAAAGTCCTCCAAAATTTGGAGGTGATTAATCGATGAGCAAGATACCCTCTACTTTGATCGCAAGGCATATCTTTCCAACAAAAGTAATTGCAATAAAATGTTAATTGGATTAGTATGTCATTATATAATAATATAGAAGCAAAATGAATTATCATTCTAACGACTCCCGGCAGAGATATGAATAAATCTGTGGATCAACTGTATAAAGTTTACTAAGCCATCTTCTGACACTTTTTCTCTATGATAAATTTTTTTATGAATTTTGTGTTTGGTTCCACATTAAAGCTGAGACTTTTCTCTACGTTTCGTCTTATTTTCATTTTTTTAGGGGCTCTGAATATTAAGAATTATTGATCGATGAGCCCGATCATACGAAACTCCCGGAGAATTCTCATTTTTCGCGCATTTCGAAGCGGCTTAAAACTGTAAGTGGAAAACTTGATTTATCTTCTAAACGGCTTAAGTAAGACAAAAATTTGTAAGTACCTTTAAAGAGACGAGCTACAACTTTTGTTGGGAACTTTTTTTTCTATTTTCATTATTTTGGCCGCTAGAGCAAAAAAATCGAAAATATTAAAGTTTTTCCAAATTTTTTTGAATTTTTCCGGAACTTGGAAATGCAAAGAATGCATCATCTCATTGTCGACGATCCTTTTGTTAATTTTTGTTACCTTAAATGGCTAATTTTCCTGTACTATTAAGACGATAATTAGTAAAAATATTATTTTATTTATTTTACCGCAAAATGTGTCTATGAGTTCCTTCCATTACACGATTTTTCTTCTGGATATCGAAAATACTATACTAACACTAATATATTTCTTAGTAATATACCTACCAATTAAATAAATAATTTTAATGTGCATACAGGAAATAACAGAAATATGAACAAATATAATTTAATTTGCACCTCTCGATCTTTTATTATATCTGTTACGAGGGTTGCCTAAAATAAATAATTGTTAGTAGTTTAGGAAAGATTTTCTCCGAAATCAGGAATTCGTTCCTACTAATAGTCTAATTTTCTTGACCTGTAAAACTGAGGAATGTTACGATATGATATATGATCGAAACGTTGTTTATTCATCCGTTTTTTTTTTTTTTTTGTTATGTGAATCTTATAAATAATATTTAAATAAGCGTACTTTTAAATTTCACATGTAAATATAATCTTTAACTAAACTGTTAACTAGTTAGGAAATTGTATTATTACCAGGTTCCGGATGTCAGAGCGATATTTCACGATTTACGAAGGGTGGACACTGATACATTGTGTTAATGTGATTATGCTAAAACGTGGTGGAGGAATAGATACAATAAACATAACACTCAGGACACCAAAATAGCACAATAATAAAAGTGAATAATTTAGAGTTATTGTAAATGTCAATTCCATGCATCCACGACCGAAAGTCCTTTTTGTCGATTTCGGAGGAATTGTAACGTTTTCATATTTTTCTCGCACGCAATTTTGCACGAAATCCCTAACAAGCAGACTATTCATTTCCTTCCACGGAATATTACATCCGACCATCATTTTCACTAAATTTGAATTAAATATTGGCTTTAGTTCACTTTAAGTACGCCTAAGATAACTTGTTTTATTACGTGATTTTTTTAACAATGAGTTACAAATTTTGTTACTAATTAATGTAGGTGGGGATGAACAACTGGAAGATACTTTAAAATAAACAAATCTGTCGATTTACTTGCTCTTATTCGAACTTGACTTGACGTTTCGCTGATCATGCTGTCAGCTTCTTCAGAAGGGTTCCAAAGACTGAAGTTGTTGAGTTCGGCTCCTCGTTATATACCTGGGCGCTGCTACGCTTGGTTGCACATTCGTCGTGCTCCGTTGATCGTGACCGATTACATTACTGGTACTTGGCAAAGCTAGTCTCCATGTATTGCTTAGTCGATACCCATCTTCTCTGTTGAAATTGTTCTTATTTTTCATAATTTCCAGTGATTCCCTAATAATTCTTGGGTAATAACGTGCACTTCTGTCCAATATTCTAACGTTCTCGTATTTGATCTTATGGTTCAAATTATGATGAACATGTTCTGCTACAGCCGACTTATCTGTGTATCCGAGTCTAGTATATCTCTGTTGTTCCTTGATTCTGCACTGGATACTTCGCCCTGTTTGTCCGATGTAACTTCTTCCGCATATACAGTCCAACTGGTAAACACCTTTCGTCAACAGTTTGGGGATGGGGTCCTTGTTTGAGGGAAGCAACTGTTGTATTTTCTTCACTGTTCGAAAACGTACACCTATTTTCTTTTTTTATTGAATTCTTCTTAACCTATCCGTGACTCCGGCGACGAATGGTAAGCACGCATATCTTGTAGGTTGTTCCTTTTTTTCAGTTATTGTTCATATCTGTCTATTAATAATTCGTTGCATATCTCTTTGCTTGTAACCATTCTTTTCTAGTGCTTGTTGGGCGTTTTTAAGTTCCTCCGGTTTGCTCTTTTCGTCACATATTGTTGCAGCTCTGTGGAACAAAGTTCGTATCAGCGACCTCTTTTGTTGTGGATGGTGGTGTGATGTAGCATACAGGTAACGATCAGTATGCGTTTTCTTCCTATAAACTCCATGGGCCAGTTTACCATTGTTTGAACGGTTCACCAATACATCTAAGAAAGGCAAACCTCCCTCTTGTTCGGTCTCCATCGTAAATGGGGCCATATAATGAAAGTGTCGTCTACGTAGCGTAACCAACATTTCGGTTTCTTCTCACTGCATCGTATAGCTTCTTCTTCAAATTCTTCCATGAATATGTTGGCGATGACTGGTGAAAGTGGTGATCCCATAGCTGCTCCATACTTCTGCTCGTAGAAATCGCGATCCCATAGAAAATAGGTCGCCGATAGGCACACGCGGACCAGATCCGGGATGTCTTCTCTTAGTCCTTTGGGTATAAGTTTACGCAGCGCCCAGGTATATAACGAAGAGCCGAACTCAACAACTTCAGTCTTTGGAACCCTTCTGAAGAAGCTGACAGCATGATCAGCGAAACGTCAAGTCAACGACGTCAGTTCGACGACCGCGGCAAAACCCGGAAGAAACTACTTCATTGGACAACGGCCGTGACAACCTGCATTGCACTATTGTTATTACAGTAGAAATACTTGGTACAACTTTTAAAAAATCACTCTGTTTTGCTTGTGGCAAGATAGAAATAATATCTTATATTATATTTGTGGAGCAATGACGAATTACTCAGGGGTCCAAAGATTTAAAAATTGAAATGACCCATTCCAAGAAGGTAAATAATTTTTTGGAACGAATTCAGAAAGAGTGTCTTAAGGGGCTTGTTGAACTTTTGTTGGCGGTTGCACAATTTCTCCACAAGGAAAAAAGATGGCAGAATGTTATTTCAAGATTTTGTGTATTTAAACGTATACCTCTCGCCAGAAAACTAATTCAATGCTTATTGTCAATGCTTACTTATATTTGTAAAATGCTATATGACTTGGTTGTTGTATGTATATGAAGATATTATTTATTAAGTATATCATTAGTGTGATGTGGTACAAATAATAACACCTTCATAATCTATACAACTAATAGATTCTCTATCAAATGAGTTTCATTTACATATTAATATTTTTGTAAAACTGAAAAATGTAAATGATAATAACGCAATTATAAAAATGTATTTATTGGCTCACTATTTTCATGCTTTAAAATTAACCAGACAGAAGTACGCGAGAAAGCAACCGCATGCTAATAGAAGTATCACAAATCTAAATTATGGTATATTTTAAAAAGTCTACAACTCAAAAACTGTATAAGATATCGAGCTAACTTGTTTTGTTAAAATTTTGTTGATTTAAATCAAATTTCATTCATTTGATATAGTTGCCTGCACGTCGAAATTTCAAACACACAAATTTCGTTTCTGTAATTTAGGATTTATTTAAAAAAAAATGATTTTGAAATTCTATCAGTAGGTACAGATAGATGCGCTAATGTCAGTAGTGTACGTTTAAAGACACGGATTTTTGAAATAACATTCTGCTATCTTTTTTTCTTGTGGAGAAATTGTGCACCCGCCAACAAAAGTCCAACAAGCTATTTCTGATGCCCATTAGAACTCTCTTTCCATATGTGAGGTTAAAAATTATTTACCTTGCTGGAATGGGTTACCAGACGATTTTGACGACTTGGACCATTTGATATTCCATGATGCACTGACAATATTAAGTTCGACCCTGTCGCGGATAGGGTTTACATACCTGCTGTAAACCGTTACATCATACAATATTTTCGATGGGAGCGAGTCGGGCAACTATATCAATATAATTTGGTATGTTTTCGTTAATTTCTTATTTTAATCATGCCAGGACATACTTTACCATAAGAACAGTGCTGTTCTATGTATTAAATATATTATGTTGTGTCACAAGGGCAGAAAATGAGCATTATCAGCTTGCGGATATTAGCTTCCCGATCGAGCGAAGCGAGTGAGGGCAGCTGATAGCTAAGGGCTGCTAATGCGTTTTCTGCATGTGTGACACACAGCTGTTTTTCGCCTAGCATTAAACAAACCGAAAAAATAAGGAAAATATAACAAAAATCACAACTTATTATTATTTTACACCTTTGTTGTTTGTTTTGTTTCCAAATTTTGGTTTAAATTGACATTTAAAGAAATTATGTGAAACGTCGTCAAAGTATGCAAATGACAATGAAAGGTGTCTAGATTGTGAAAAACTACAAAATCGTGAATTTAGCGGCCCAAGGGACGATAAACATTACTTTCGGTCATATTTTTAGGGTTAATATGATTCATTTTCACATATGCTAGGCGAAAAATACATTATATTTATGATTTACCATCAGCTTTAAGGTTTTTTTTATGTACAGTAAATATATGGAAACAACTAAGTATACTTGTTTTGTTACACGGTTTTTTAGCGATGATTTACAAATGGACTTAGGTATGGATTAACATCACAAATATACTTTAAATATACAAATTTGTCGATTTTTCTGCTGTTTCCACATGTGTACATCTAACCTTCATGTTGATATTCACAATTATTACATACATTAGTAAAGTGATAATAGATCAGTATCATCAATTCCCACGAAGTCGACGTGAAGGATAAAGTGTATGTCGTGGATGCCCGCAATGCACAGCATTGCAACATTTACAACAACTCAAATTTATTAGTTTTCATTATTTTGCAACCACAAATGAATACTTTTGGTATCTTAAGTATTATACGTATTGCATGTTAAAATTTGGTGTTATATAAACACCAAATTTTAACATACTCACATTAATTACATGTATCAATTTCGCACGTGAAATATCTGCAAAATGAAAACATTCTTACAAACGCGCCTGAGTCCACCTCTCGTAAATTGCGACATCCAAATCCTGATTATTACTGAACTTTAGCTAATACCAAAAAATAATTGTTTGTATTAAAGAAAACCTCATCGAATGCTATATAACTGCAAGCCTGTACTTACAAATGATTTATTTGTCCAAAATGTCTATTTTCTCGTTTATTCTATTTTATTTTGTTGTCCTTTTTTGTACAGTATTTAATTATATTAAAAATATTTTTGTATTGTTATTTTAAGAAGTTATTGTGTATTATTACGTAATACCTACTCTATTAGACTGGCGTAACTTATTAAATATTTATTGTAGTCTTAGAGAAATAAATTCTTAAATTTAGGGTGTCCTGTTTGATTTATCTCCACCTCATTCCAAACACAATTCTCATCCCTTGACTAGTAGCCAAGCAATAACTATATCCAAAAGATATCTACAAAAATAGTTCGAAATTTTATCAGTCGAGATATAATATTTGAATTTCAAATATGTCAGAAACAATCAGTGTGATTAAAAGTGAATTATTTATTATTTGTTTGCTTATAGTAATGAAACATTTTCTTTATAGGATTTTGCAAACAGTGGAAAGAAAAGCTATCTAAAGGAAAAACTATATATATAAAAATATTAATGAAATCTTTGCATTCTTTCGATAACCTGACTTCTGGTTATGCAAACAAGTAAAATTCTGATTTGCCATTCTCATTTTAACACATTCAGTTTCTTGGAAATGCTTAGCCTTTGAAACGTTTTTCGTCCTTATTGGGGACTCTTCAGAAAAGCCTAAAGCCACTCATAACGATGTTCCATGCAAAACTAAGACATTTTCCAGGAATGGTATAAAATAATTATAATTGACATTGACTGATAAAAGATCTGTTGTTTTTTATCAGTCAATGTCAATTATAATTATTTTATACCATTCCTGGAAAATGTCTTAGTTTTGCATGGAACATCGTTATGAGTGGCTTTAGGCTCTTCTGATGAGTCCCCAATAAGGACGAAAAACGTTTCAAAAGCTAAGCATTTCCAAGAAACTGAATGAGATTTTATGAAAATGTAATTCATTTGAATGAAAAAATGTTTAAAGACAAGGTACGTAAATAAATTAATTTCAGGCCTTTGTTCTCATTTTTAACTGAATTTACATATCGTAGGGGATCATGTAGATACTAGTTTAGCCTGCTTAGCCGTAGGGGACTAGGTTGGATGCTAGTGTTAAAATGAGTATGGCAAATCAGAATTTTACTTGTTAGCATAACCAGAAGTCAGGTTATCGAAAGAATGCAAAGATTTCATTAATATTTTTATATATATAGTTTTTCCTTTAGTTCTCATAGATAGCTTTTCTTTCCACTGTTTGCAAAATCCTGTAAAGACAATCAGTGTGATGTTAGAAATACACATAATAGAAATTAACGGCCTTGAAGTATTAGTACTCTTTGATATGATTTTTTTCTATCCATACAACTTGAAACTTTTTTAAATAAGAAAAGAATTGTCCTGCTGTCATTGGCCATAGAATAGAAATTCCATAAATCTGTACTAGTTTTTATTAATAAATAGTATTACCAACATACTCTAATTTCGAAAGGTTCAGTTTATCAAAAGTTTTGAAGAAATATAAGATTTAAATATATTTCTTTGCCACTAAAAGTTCAAGCCCCACATTTGTACTGTCATATTTCAGAAACTACTATTTCTACAAATATTTTAAAAAACAAATTAATATATCGCTTCTCAAGCCATACTGTTCTATATTGTCAGATCCTTTAATGCAATTGTTTTGGAGTTATTTAAAAAAAAAAAGAAATTTTTTCAGCAAAATCGTAAAATTATTCTTAATTTAAAGTATATTTTTAAGAACGACTACTTTAAAAATGCCAACGTATTAATAAAAACCAATACAGGTTTTTGAATCGCCATTATATGGCCAATAGGCCAAGCTAGATAAGAGTTCGACAGCAAACTAAGTCGTTACAGCAAACTGATAGTGGAATATGGTAGAACATAACATAACTAAGGAAGGAAAAATAGTCTGAACCACCGCCGACTTTCTGGGATGAAATGAGGTGGATTTTTAGGGGTGAAAAACGGTTTTTTACGATTTCTGGCTAAATTACACATCCTATGAAAAAAGTTAAATATAAAAGTTGTAGGTAATAAAGAGATCTACAACTTTTGTGGACAGCAATTTTATCCTAACCTCAGAATATTTCGAGAAATATGCGAAAACCCGTTTTTTTGTTTTTTTTTTTTTCTATAAAAATAATTCGATTTAGCTCAAACTTGGTGAAAGTATACCTTATGGTGTCCCACAAAAAATATATATATTTAGTGTAATGGAAAAAATTGCCGAAAAATCGAAAAATCCGAAAAAATGTGCCTTTTTTTCGTTTTATGTTTTATAATTCTTGTCAAAAATGTGTTATTATTTATTAAGATTAATATAATTCTCTAATATTAATATATGCTACAAACAATAAGTAAAATAATTAATAATTAATTACATTCCTCAACCACGTTTGAATTATTAAACGAACAAAAAAGTACGATCTTGATTTCTATGCCTTCTACTGTAACGGTATTGGTACGGCGCACAGTGTGGCAAAATGGATGAAATTCGCTCTAAGGCTCAATATATCGACTTGAATTTTTTTTTAAACACAGAAAGGAGTCTGGAATAGTCACTGCGGCTTTTTTGAAATTTTTTGTTTGCATGGAATAGTTATGGTCAGATTCGTATTTTTAAAAGGGAACCCCTATTATTGTAAATTCGAATTGTCTTGACTAAAAATAGACTACTTTTGTTCGGAAGATCTTTTCTGAAACTGTCATTTTTTTCAGTTATCCGGCGAGGACAAATTAAAATTTTAGAAATGAGATTTTTCTACTCGCAGAAGAAGAAGTTTCGAAAAACATTGCAAGAGGCAAAAAGAGTTTGGAATCGTCCCGGGAATATTCTCAATTTGTTTCGGAATTGTCCAATGCCTTTTGCAGAAAAGAGCATTGTGGAGTTTTCAAGTGCATCAAGAACGGCACTGGAAAATACCGAAAAAAAATTGAGAATATTCCCGGGATAATTCTAAACTCTTTTTGCCTCTTACAATTTTTGTCCAATCTTCTTCGAATAAAAAAATCGCAAAGTTCTAACACTTTGATTTTTCCTCGCCGGATAACTGAACAAAATTACAATTTCAGAAAAAATGTTTCGAATAAAAGTAGCCTGTTTTTAGCCAAACATTCCGAATTTGCAATAAAAAACAGGTATTTCCATTTAAAAGCGAATTTGGCGTTGAATGACCTTAACCCTTCCATGCAAACCAAAAATTTAAAAAATGCCGCAGTGACCCACTATTCCAAACTCCTTTCCGAGTATTTAAACAAGAAATCAAATCGGTATCTCAAAAATTGATCCTTAGAGCGAATTTTGTCCATTCTGCCACACTGTGCGGCGTATAAATAACCGCATTTTTATTCATTTGATAATCTAAATATACATACTTTTAAACGTGCTGAACACGAATCCGTTTAACTCCATCACCCACCATTTTTTTGTAAATCGCAAAAATAACCTTAAAACTCAGGTTTTCTCTTGTTTTTGCGATTTACAAAAAAATTGCAGGGGGAGATAGCTAAACGGACATCGAATTCGTGTTCAGCACGTCGAAATGCATAGGGAATACTATGCCGGTTCCCGACTACAGATCACTTTTATTTTTTTGTGGGCCGGTATTATAAAACATACAACGAAAAAAGTCATTTTTTCGGATTTTTCAGTTTTCCGGCAATTTTTTCCATTGCACTATATATTGTTTTTTTATTTATTGAAAGTAGAAGCAATAGGTTACAATATGTTTATTACTATGGACACAAGTCTGTCGAATTTAATTCCGAATCAGGTGTCCCTCAAGGGTCAGTCCTTCGTCCACTTTTATTCAACGTCTTTATCAATGACATAGTTACAAACTTACAGTGCCCGCATCTACTCTATGCCGATGACCTAAAAATTTACTACAGCGTTAGCTGCAAGATGATATAGAAGTGCTCAAGGCAGATTTGGAAAATATCGATAACTGGTGCAATAAAAATAAACTATTTCTAAATGTTGAAAAATGTAATGTTGTCACCTACTCACGAGGGCATAATATTTTTATTAATCAGTATAAAATAAACGATGGTGTCATACAAAGAATTGATAGATTTAAGGATCTAGGTGTTACTTTTGATGGCAAGATGACTTTTATTTATCACATAAATAACATCGCATCTTCAGCTTTTAAATCATTTGGATACATAATTAGAAACTCCAAAGATTTCAAGAATGTTGAAACTATGAACCTTCTATTTAACTCGTTTATCAGAAGTAAATTGAAGTATGCTGACGTAATCCGGAGTCCCCATTACATAGTTCATATTAATACACTGGAGAATATTCAAAGAAAATTTTTAAAATACTTAAGCTACACCGAGGACAAGATCTATCCACTATCCACTTGTTGGAAATAGTAATGATATTTTGTTAAATAGATTCTCACTTAACTCACTTCAAACTCGCCGAGAATTACACGGAATTGTAACTCTGTCTAAAATATTAAACAATAAACTCGACTGTTCTGATCTATTAAAACTCATTGACCTACGAGTTCCTTCTAAATCAACTCGACTCCACCAAAGATTTCATATCAAAGCTTCACGCACCAATCTATTAATGTATTCACCTATTAATGTCATATGCAGGAATTATAACCATATACAGAATAATATTGATATCTTTCATTGTAGAATTAAGGATATAAAGAATATATACGAACATAATTTGTAATACCTACTTCTGTCATAGCACAATATTTATTGTTAGTATTCCGACACTGTAATTGGGACTTTCATCCTGTTGAGTCGTGTAACATAAAAATAAATAAATTGAAGTAAACAACAACCGTTGAATATTGTGATCCACAAATAATAGAGCTTATGTGGGACACCAATAGGTATACTTACACCAAGTTGGAGCTAAATCGAATTATTTTTGTAGAAGAAAAAAATAAAAAACCGAAAAAACGTTTTTTGCGTATATCTCGAAAAATTTTGAAGTACCTAAGGATAAAAATGCTCTCCACAAAAGTTATAGATCTCTTTGTTACCTACAACTTTTATATTTAACTTTCTTCGCTAGGATGTGTAACACTTCCTTTTTCTCTACAACATGATTCTATATCAGATTCGGTGGTTACTATTTTACCTTTTTGCCCACCCTTCTAAAGGGGGTGGGTCCCACCCGCAAGTAAAAGTTTAAAGGCTAAACTTTTTTGTATTCAGTATTAGAAACTCGACGCAAAAAGTTTCATAAAAATCCATTCACTATAGACGGGTTGCCAGGTAAGAACCTAAGCACTCGACTTATAATACAAATTCAAGCCAACATTTATTGGAAAACATGATTTGAATAAAATTATATTAAGTAAAAGTCTCTCATAAAATGCATCCCCTGCCCGAGTTTAAATAAAAAACAAAATTATGTAAAATAGAAATTTAATTCACAAATCAATACATTTAGCACTTAGGGCCAGTTGTATGACACGTTGCTACATAAAAATTCAGGCAAGCATGTTTCCAGTTTTTTCGTTGCGACTCAGTGCTCTGTGGTGAAAATTCCATTAGAAGTCTTTGCAACTATTCTTAAAAACAATTTTTTTTAGTTTATTTGTCATCATAATGATTATCGAAAAAAATAAAAACGCGAACTTCTGATCTTGACTGCAGTAATAATTCGTACTCCAGAGAGGACAGAAAATGGCACTGAGTCTTCCGAATATAATTCAGCTTTCGACTTTTCACACTTGTAAACTTAAAGTCACTCTAACAAAGTTCAAAAGTATTCAAAATTTCGGCGTTTTAAAGAATTTTGGTCACCGGTTCATTAAGCAGTATTTGCATTTAAAATGTAGAATTACAAAAACTGGAATAAGTCAGAATATGAAGGTTCTATCCCAGTTTCTCTTATGATAATAAAGATAAGAATAAAACCTCCCCAATAGGGGAAGGCGAAGTTCTATAATACTAAACGACTTTATTTTAGAGGGCGAAGTTTGTCTATACGACACTCTTCCACTTTAAACTTTCATACAACTGACCCTTCTTAAGTTTGTCAATTTTTTTCCAATGAGCAAATTTTTTATTTCAAGTTACCTAATTCAACATTTCAATTAATTTACTAATTTCGCTTTTGCCATATAGTCTCTAAAATTCATAGTTATGGCACGAATTTCAAACACATGACGAGGTATACAATGCTGTAGGCCCATAGTAGCAATATGTCCAAAATTTTTCCAAATATCTTCCAATCGTCGGGCTTCTTTTGCTCTGAATTTACGATTACATCGCCGTCTTCTTCTCCTTTTGCAGATGCAACTCCCTAGGATCAATTGTTCATTAAATGATATACTTAAACAATCGTACGAAATTAATTTTTTTCTATACCGCCTCATTTTATGTCGTCAAATGTAAAATATATTTACTTTATGTTATGCCTCAAATAAATATACAGGGTGTCTCACCGGGAACTGAATCGATCCATATAGGGAAAAGTACATGTAACAAAAAAATTTTAAAATTTTTTTGAAACCGTAGACATATTGGCTGAAGAAGAAATCTTTTTAACTTGTTATTTAAATTTTCCTCAAAAAACTGTAATGTCATCGCTATATCGGTTCTTATGGCACAGTAAACTGCTAATGTTCTTAAATATTTCACTCCCTGAATACATGAGAATTCGAGTTACACCAGTAATGGAAATTGTGTCGATTAAAGTGTCCATTTTTGGTAAATTTAGCATCATCTGTCCGTATAATATTTTCCAAAAAGTAATAATTGTCACCTTCATGTCTTATTAAAATAAATTCACAAACATTTTCTCTCGTCAGGAAATCTGTTTCTTTTAATTGCTGAACCATATGAAACGAGAATGGTCTTATATTTTGACAAGATTCCAGAGCAGCTTGCCTTAATGACATAATTGGAAATGCCCGAAAATACCCCAGAATTGCTATATCTATGTTTTCTTCATTAACAATAGGCTTCCTCCTTAGAATTTGTGCCTTGGCAGCCAAATATTTTAAAATTATCCAATATGCGTTTTACAGTGTTTGGTGATGGTTTCTGTTCCTGTGGGTATCGAGTAGCAAATGTGTTACATGTTCTTGACATTACTTTATCACATTCTCCATAAATAATAAACAAATCTAAAAAGAGTCATGGAGATAACACAGCCCCGCAAAAAAAAAATGTTCCGACCTAGCAATGAGACGAGTATATCCTTATGTATTTTTGATCGCTGATTCCTATTCCGAGGTCAAAAAAAGTCGTACACCCCAAAAAAAATTTTTAGAGCCAAAAAACACCACCTGATAGGGTATATATAAGATAACGCTCTGAAAATGATGTTGTCATTTTAATCAATCGTTTTGTTTAATAGTTTCGGGAAAAATTGAATGTATTAATAAAGGTGAATTGCAGCGTGTACCCTATCGGTATGAAACGCACCCCCAATGATGTTATCATTTTAATCAATCGTTTTGTTTAATATTTTCGGGAAAAATTGAATGAATTACGATAAAATTAAAGGTGAATTGCAGCGTTCACCCTATCGGTATGAAACGCACCCCCAATGATGTTATCATTTTAATCAATTGTTTTGTTTAATATTTTCGGGAAAAATTCAATGTATTACGATAAAAATAAAGTTGAATTGCAGCGTTCACCCTATCGGTATGAAACGCACCCCCATAGAGGGTGAGAACCACCCTCATCTGCCATCAAACCAATTGATAACGACAATGAAACACAAAACATCTAAAAATGTTTAAGTTTCGTTAGGTTTACAATAAACTGACGTAGAATTCACGTAATACCCCAAAACTATCCCTATAGCGTTATGAAAAACAACCCTTAACTTCAATTGCAGAAAAAAGAAAGGAAAAGACATAAAATTTGATAACGATTTCATTATATGGATGTTCTTATTTGCAGAGATCCTTATGGCTAGGATATTAGCAGTCATTTGTCACCAATCTTAACACCATTTGGATATAAAACGCATCCCTGAAGGGGGTGAGAAGTACTCTTACGTTAGTAGCTTTTAATTCTTCTTTTTTTAATCTTTTTTTTATGGTATGGTTCTTTCATAACGCTATAGGGATAGTTTTGGGGTATTACGTGAATTCTACGTCAGTTTATTGCAAACCTAACGAAACTTAAACAATTTTAGATGGTTTTCAGTCATTGTCGTTATCATTTGGTTTGATGGCAGATGAGGATGGTTCTCACCCTCTATGGGGGTGCGTTTCATACCGATAGGGTGAACGCTGCAATTCACCTTTATTTTTATCGTAATACATTCAATTTTTCCCGAAAATATTAAACAAAACGATTGGTTAAAATGATAACATCATTTTCAGAGCGTTATCTCATATATACCCTATCAGGTGGTGTTTTTTGGCTCTAAAATTTTTTTGGGGGGTGTACGATTTTTTTTTGGCCCCGGAATCGCAATCAGCGATCAAAAATACATAAAGATATACTCGTCTCATTGCTAGGTCAGAACTTTTATTTTTAGGGGCTGTGTAATTTAAACGTGCTGGCATTTTTGACATAAGAGAATGACTGACATTATTGATTGTTTCTACTCATGGCTAATCTGATGGTAATTTTTACTAAAAATTCTTGAACATTTAAGAAAATCGTCAATATTTCAAAAAGTTGTAACTTTAACCCCTACAATGCCTATACTAGGAAAATGAGAATATAAATTTTGGTGTAAAATAAAGATGTTTCATCTGAATTGAAAAAGTTTTTGAGGTTTGAATTTGACAAAATGTAACGTGAAAGTAGAATACTGGTAGATAGACTATTATGGAATTTATTTTTATTGTAGACAGTAGTTTATCTTGTGTCCTTTCTACGTGTCAAAAAGCATATGAGGATCTCCTACACGAAGAAAGATAACTGTTCTTGCAAACCGTTACATTTGTCAAACTGCTGAGTTTAGGTATATATGTTTCAACTCCGAATTTTATGGTCATTTCGAAAAGTCGAATATACATAGGCTGTTCATTTTAAAATTAGCAAATTGGTAACGACTTCTGGTATAACCGGAAGTATCACATGCTTTAAATTATTTTGGTTTGATTGGCCATACTGACTTTAGAACTCCCAAAATTTTCAAAATCTTTTGCTACATACTTTTCCCTATATCGTCGAGACACCTTGTATAAACCATTGAGTCCTACGAGAAAATTTATTTCCTGGCATTTTACTCAATAAATAATGGATACATATCTAAGAAAGCCTACGAATTGATATTGAGTTTTTCACGTTATGTTTTCAATAATACAAATCAAATATAACTGTTAGGTAACAAATAAATTGATAAACTGAAACCTACCCCTTGTAGAAAAGGTATTATTTTATTTTAAATCCATAACACAGTCCCACAAAAAAAAATTAGACCAGCGAAACAGACCCGTGTATCCCTATGTATTTTCGCTCGCTGAATCTGAATCCGAGGTAAAAAGAAATCGTACACCCCCAAAATTATTAGTTAGAGCCAAAAAACACCCGTGGAATGGGGTTAAAAGAAGATTAAGCTACAGGAATAGTTGTTACATCTTCATCAATCGAATAATACCAATTAAGGATAAACAGCAGCGTACAGCGTACATACAATATATATGAAACACACCCCCAGGGAGGGCGAAAACTACCCCCAAGTATAAAAAATAGATCCAGAACAGCAATTACTGCTGAAAAAGCTTGAAATGAGAACAACCACCCCCTAAAAGGGCACGAGAAAACAAGAAAGAACCTAAATCCAACAGAATTTCTATTTTCATGGAAGCTATGATTGCCTGAAATTGCGTAGCACTCTAAAATAGAACTAAAAACTTACGTACCATCAACGTCCTACAGTGTCAACCCTCGGAGGGTGTGAGAACTACCCCCTATGTAAGATTTAACTATAAAAAGTTACAGTGAATTCTATAAAAATTCGAAACACCTACGTCGGTGTGGAAGTGAGAAGAAACTTGACTAGACATTCCGAGCTTATACAACAGTTATTGCTGTTTTGAATAGATTTTTTATATTTGGAGGTAGTTATCGTCCCTTCCTGGAGGTGTGTGACACATCTATTGTTTGTGCACTCCTGTTTAACCTTAATTTGTATAATTGGATTGATTAAGATGTATCAACTATCAACAATTCTCGTAGCCTAATTTTCTTTTTACCCCACTCCAGTGCTGTTTTTGGTTCTAGCTAATGATTTCGGGGGTGTACGAAAAAATGCTTAGATCCTTTTTTTCCTAAAATTGACTCATCTTTTATGTGCTATGCATAAAATCTATTTTCTTATATATGCTGAAATATAATTTAAAAACTTCATTAGGTACATATACTACCCCATTATTTTAATAATTTTTAGAACAGAGGCAACTCTGTCACTGCAAACTTTTTCAAAATATGTTATTTATGTAAAACAATACTTGCGTGCATAAAATTTACTTAGTTAGCGAATTATTTTCGTGGTAAAACCAATAGAAGACGAGCTACTTATATACTTACCCTTACAGAATAATCTGCGAGCAAAATAAACTGTCCAGGCCTAGTAGCCACTGCAACAGCTTCTATGTTTTTTACCCATTCTGGGGATGGAGATTCCCGCTTCATTAAACTCTTGAAACCAATAGTGAATACTACCGCAAAAGCCGAAAGCAACAGGGAATCTCTAGCAAATAGAACTAAAAAAATATTTTTGTTAATCAGTTACAGTTCCTTCATGTACCGCGTGATCATTTGTAATAAAGTGCTGTCGTAGACAGTAAATAACAGGATATAATAGGTCTTATAATGTATTTCTGCTAAAATTTAGTTGTGTACATCCAACTCTAATATTTGTGACATTTTCATTTATTTGCCAATAGTAATTTACGTTATAAATCCGGTAGGTGACTTATTGTAGGCCGAGGGTCTCACCATTACATGACAGTAAATTATTCTTTAACAGTACAGTATACAAAAGAGGCCAAGGGCCGAATAAGACTAGAATTCTACAGCCAGGGGTCTAACCGTTAAATAAATTACAGATTATCAGGATCGTGGACTTATCAAAATTATTATTTAACAGTACAGTATACAATGATGGCCCAGGGTAGAATAAGACAAAAATTCAACAGGTAGACCGAAGGTCTAACCTTTAAATACATTATGAATGATAAGGATGAGTCAAGGACTTATCAAAATTATTCTTTAACAGTACAGTATGTAAAGAGGACCGGGCGCCAAATTAGACAAAAATTCAACAGATAAGCCAAGGGTCTACGAATTATCAGGACGAATCGACGACTTATCTTAAGGGCCAATATGAATATTAAATTAAATAAGCCGAGGTCTTACGACATAAATTTAATTTAAAAATAATTATCTATTGTGGGTTAGTGGGTTATCAGGAAGAGTTCAGGACTTATCTTAAGCCCATTCATGGCCTTAATTATGTAAGTCGAGAGCTAAAAAATAAATTTCCTTTAAAAAATAAATATATGTATATATAATATCTATATTCCTAAAAAACAAATCCCAGTAAAGTAATTTAATCACTTTCGATCGTTAAAATAACACAAGAGAGTATAAAATCAACAGTATCGGAGTAAATTCGGTAAATAAAAATTATGCTGCTAGACAAAAAAAATTGAGGTCATAGCAAGAAATAAGAAATGGCAGAGGATATAATTGTATTGGGATGGATAAGGGGAATAAAATAATATTTTCTTCATAAGCCCAAATCAGTTAGTGGTTTACAGAAAAAATATTTACAGTCCGAGATCAAGGTTTATGAAAAATCTATTAAATAACTGCTAGATGAGTGCGAGTTGTATTATGGACGAGGGGACGCAGGAGCCGAGTCCGGAATATAAAAGAGTACTATAATGAGCCTACCGGGCGTGTGTCATATAATACTTTATTTCATACTACCCTTATAATCCTTTTTAAATAAGAAATTATAATTATACAAATTTAAAAAACTTAGTCCGTGATTTAGTCTATGGCTAATTGCAACCAATTTCGTTTCAGAAAACTCATTTTCTTCGTTCACAACACGTTTTATTCTTTCCCTTTTTTATGTTAGACATTTCCAGTTTCCAGAAATCTATCGAGAAGGTTTTGGAAGCTGCTAACATCAGGAATCCTTCAGGATAACGTTGGTGATAAATTCTATTGGCAAGTAAACAATTTCTCCCTAACTCCCCAAAACAAAAGTCATGTCTACAAGTTCCGCCTTATTAAAATTCATATTGTACAATTCCAAATATTTTAAATTCAATACAAATTGTAACTAACGACCGATAAGTGTGATAAATGCTCCGTTGTACACGACAATATATACCAAACTGAGGTTTTATTGCTTGTCGAATAACGAAAACGGCAAAAAAATTGCAAAAACACATTACAGTAAAGGACCTGTTAAATACTATTTACTCATTTCAATGGATTGGAAGAAATGGTCCCACTAAATGGCCTCATTTCAAAATGTGTCAGTCCATCTGCAGATTGCACAAAAACATTCATTACATCCAAGTGGTTGGGAGATATTCAATGCTAATATAGGAATGAATAGAGGCTAGAAGAGGCTTCAAAAAATGTACTGATATACATAGCATTTTTAACAAAGGCACTTGGTTCTGTAATTTCGTCTTGGCTCGCCCTGTATGTTTGAAAATATTTTCCAGTTATAGACTTTTATTATCTAGTTTACTTGCAATTTTTTAAAAAATTTCTAGCTATCGTAGAACTCGAGATATAGAGATCCGACGCATTATTTCCCCACCCTGTATATCCAACAATGACAAAAGTGGAAAATTTTCCATTAATAGGCGAGCGTGGATAGCAGCACGTGATCCTGGTGTTTTGCGGCATATAGAGGAACGATTTAATACCCACAGCACAAGGATATCCTCAGAACATACTGGGGACAACTTTTCAGGACATATGGGATATCCTGGGAAGATCCCATTATCACCTTAGGATGTCCGTAGGGTATCCAAATGGGACAGTTCGGGCTTTGCTGATGACGTCTTCAGGACATCAGTACGGTTGTGTACAGGACATCATCAGTTCTTATATGGGTTATGCCTGGGCTTTACAATGAACAACCTGAGGACACTGATCGGACTTTATATAGGACATCCCCAGTTCTTTTAGGGTTTATTGGATATTTCTAAAGACAGCAAAAAATACCTATTATTTTATAAGATCATTACTTTTAAACTGAGCCAATAAGCAAAGACAAAGGAATACAAGTTTATATAATGGCAGAGGTAAAATGACTAATAAAAATGTGATACATATATGTACAACTTCATACACATATTTGTATCTATCAATTGGCTTATATCACTTTAAAAGTAAATCTACCAAACTAATATAGGTTATATATAGTCCAATAAAATAGGTCGACAAATCAAAATTTTAAGGTAAATACTTGAATTTTTTATATGTTACTTTGAAGCATTTGAAAACGATTAATGAAAGAAATGTTTTTTTCAACCCCGAGAAGCGGTGGAAAAAATTATAACACCGTGTTTTTTCAAAATTACTCAAAATGTGTAAAAGATGGTAAAAAAAGTTTCAAATAAAAATTGTAAAACCATGAAATAATAATAATATTACATAGAAATGATCTCTTGCCTTTTTTTGGTATTATTAAAATCAACAGAGTTTAGGGCGGCTAGAAGTTATAAGAGATGATATGTATAACTTTAAAAAATCATAGCGTGCTGAAAAGTTATACTTAATGAATTTAAAAAAAAACTGTATTCACTCAGAAAAATATAAAGGATGACGTATCTGACAATAACATCTGCGGACAATAACCAATCACATTTTCCCCTTTTAGATAATATAATAAATACAAAGATATAACATAGTAGCATTATATTTATGAAATATTTAACGTAATCTTATTTGTCGAAACAACTTTAAAATGAACGTGGAAAAGACATCGACACCCTACGAATTTCTTAGAACTTTCAACTTGTCACAAAAAGGCGGCTAATTCAAAACATAGCAAATGTATTAAAACCAAATTATAAATAACCGCTCTTTAAATAAGATATACATTTTTAATGAATTATTTGTACTGGAGGGGATTATCAAATAGAACAAACAAATAAGTTTTTAGAAGCAAATTTTACAAACCAATAAAAGATACTATAAATAAATAGCCTCAAAATTGTATATACTTTTCATTATTTTTGTTGTTGAAATCTCCTAAATAATAATACCTATCATAGGACGACTTTAGGACTTGCCCAGGATATTCCCACAGTGGATATTTTGTTAGGCTTTTAATATCTTTGCAGGATATTACTAGGACATCCTACTAGGATTTGTCTAGGATATCCCCATTTGGGATATTCTCAGGTTCTATATATTTTATTGGGATATCCTAAGGATATCCCGAGGAATGCTGTCCTCGATTGGGATATACGGGATCAAATGAGGATATCCTAAGGATGTCATGTGCTGTGTGGGTAACGAAACGGATATTAGGATTTAGATAATATTATGCTCCCTTCTGTGTCACAATTATTTCCTAATAGTTAAATTAATTAAAATGCAATGGTATTACCATACAGTTTTCTATGCACTGCTCTAGGAACAATTTACAGCTTGTTTGTTAAAATTTTACTGTTGTAATATTTTTCCCTGGCCTTCTTTTTGTTGAAAAAAAAAGTAGTTGTTATTTTCTCCACGCGAACACAAATAGAGCTGCAGAAATGATATATACTTACGCAAATTTGGTATCTGGTCTCCTTTCAATGGCACCTGCCAGGACATGTACTGTACGTGCATGAATTGCACCACCAAGTTGACGTAACATAATGTTAATCGGTCATCATTTGTTGGCGACATGGATAATGTTGTGAGAGTCAACACAAGCGCCACTGAAAGATAAATATAATAAGTGATAAAGCATATGCGAGAATAGGTTATTGCATTAGACAAAATACTAGTGGTGCGATTTTCTCATATTTGCAAATCATTTTTTTTTTAATATTTCGGCTCCTATAAGTAGGATCGGAACAAAATTTCAAATTCAATTTTTGGTAATAAAATTCGCTATTACAGTCGGTCTCAGTTTAGAATACAGTTGTTTACGTTATGAGTGGAGCGCAGTTAACCCAGGCACATGGAAATTCCCAAGTAAGTGGAATCTCCATCGAGGATGTTTCAAGGCCATTGGTACATAAAATAAAAATTAACGGTTTAAATTCACTTTCATTTGACATGTGGCTATCTTATAAATACACTGAATTTATTTAAATTAAATTACAGCCTTAAAACTTAAATAACAACGTATTGCCCTAATCTCATAAGAAATTTCTTTTAAGGTGGCCATTCCCTAGAAAGATATCCGATAGGGAAATATTTATTATTTTTGGTCATCACTTTCTTTTCTTAGTACGTATATTTAAAAAAAAACGATAAGATTATCTAAGTAAAACCATAACACGACTACTACTATGAATTTTCACTCAATGATTTGCAAAAAAATAGTGAATTATTTATTATTATTTAAAACTACGAAAAATAGGAAGATTAGCATAATTTTTAAATTTAAATCTAACTATTTTGCAAACCACTGAAATTATTGAGTGAAAATTCATAGTAATAGTCTTGTTATTGTTCTACTTAGGTAGTCTTATAGTTTTTTTTAAATATACGTACTAAGACAAAAAAGTTATGACCAAAAATAATTAATATTTCCCTATCGGATGTCTCTTTCTAGGGAATGGCCACCTTAATTTACTAATATTCCCTGCGTAAACTTGGCTTGCAAATGTACATACCAATCAGAAACAAAGACACACATTCCCTATCTCTACAAGCACTGTTTGATTTGCCGATGATTTTTCTGCAAAGCATCATTGATAATCATTTTAAAAAAACTTGTAAGTTTCTTTTTGTACTTTAGGATATACATAAAACAATAAATTAGAGAATTTTTTTTTTGTTTTTTTTATTTTCCTATTTTTTTCGACTTTTTTCTATAAAAAAAAAATATTTACTTGTAATATGAATTATTTCTAAAACCTGTTTTAATCGCCAAGAGCGCCAGACTGCAGATCATTTTATGATAGTGTACACTGAGAAAAAAGTGTATTAGCTACAATTAAAATTTTAATATTGGTAAGTAAAAAGTTCATCTGTATATGAGACCACTCCACCGTTTCTTTGCTACAAGTAAAATAGGAAACTTGACGCAAATTGCTAACAGGAATTGAACTGTTTTTAAGCAAAATCTACTTCTCTTTAATAAGCCGCTATACTTACAATAAATAAAGTAGTGTATTTATACTTAAGAAAGTATGTCTCTATCTTTAACGAACTGTGTATTTATCATGATTAGTTTGGTTAGTTCTCACATAGAAAACTACTACTTTCCATTACTGTACTTATCATAAATATAGGAATGTATTTATACTTAATAAAGTATGTTTCTATTGTTAGTAAACACTGAGGGAAGTTTTTTGCAGTGACAGTCAAAAATCAAGCTACAACAGCAAAAAACTCTTATTTAAATAGGCGCCAGCCAAGAATTTTTTAAGGGCAGTAAAATTCATTTTGGTGAAGTTACTTTACTGCAACAGTAAAGTTACTTTATAAGATATGGTCAGTGAGCTGACAATACCTCCTATCTGATATTCGATTCAAATGTATGGACCCCTCACTTTAATCGCGAATATCTCAAAAACGGAGGATCGAAAAAATAAAAAAAATTACGTGTTCATTATGTCTCTATTTTATATCACTCACTGAAATTTGAATAATGTAAATTGGACGGTTTTGAAGTTCCTCTAAGTTCCTAGTTTTTACGGAAATGTTGACCATACAAGTTTTAAATCCATTATATCTTGGAAAATATATCTACTATGTAAATAATATTTTAGACAGCGATAAAACGTGGCATTTTTTGTAAGAGGAAATTTTTTCATAATTCTTTATTCTTAAATTTTGCAGTTATTCTCAAAAACGTGACCTCATGTTTATTCGCTTATATATCAATGTATTTAAAACGTTTTTAATGAAGTAATTAATTACATAAAATGTAAGCATTTTCAGAAAAAAAATTGGTATATACAGTATGTCCGGTGATGTGGTAGACAATAGGACAAACGGACCGAAAATTTCATTTTTCGAGGAAAAGTCATTCTTTATGAAAAAATTTGCTTGCTGAAAAAATACGATTGTCGATGAAAAAAATAAAAATTGTATACAGTGTGTCCAAAATGTTAAAAATTCAAATTTTTTGCAACAGTAAAGTACTCAAATTTTAAAGTTTTTAGCAGAATGCTATTTAAGAAAATTGTTTCAAATCATCGCATCTTCTAAGATATTGTTTTTCATTAAATTTGGATATCATATTTTTTTTGTTTTAAATTATTTTTTTAAATAATTTTAAAAGAATTTTTACCAATAATTTTTTTGCTATAACTTTTAATGATTTTGTTAGTTTACAATGTAAAAAACGGGACAAAGAATACATAATTATTTATTTCAAATTACTAAATAAAACATTTAACAAAATACTATAAACAGCAACCAATACATGATTATAATTTAAGGTATCATTCATAAAAATAGACCATAACAATTATTATTCAAACACCGCTCTACCATGAAGGACGCATTTTTCCAGTTGGGCTCTAAGATAGTCATAACTCCTCCGCACTTCTTCTAAGGATATTGCTTCTACAGCTTGTGTAATTCTTTGTTTTAAAATGTCCACATCATTTGGCAGTGCATTGGCATAAGTTAACTGTTTCAAGCGTCCCCATAAAAACATATCTGCCACCGTAAGGTCAGTACTTCTTAGGGGCCATAAAACTGGACCACTTCGCCCGATCCATTTGTGTCCAAATTCCAAATCAAGCCACCCCCTTACTTCTGCAGCATAATGAGCTAGGCATCCATCTTGCTGGAAGTACATGTTATTTCTGTAATTTGCTGGCAGTTGTCGCAAATGATCAGAAAAAAAAGAGTTTAACATATTTAAATAAGAATTTCTATTACAAGTATTAGCAAAGAAATATGGTCCTATTATACCATAATAGGAAACAGCGCACCAAACATTCACTTTTTTTAAATATTGACGTCGGGTTGGGATTCTGAACATAGGATTGACATCACTCCAATAGCGGACATGTTGTGATGCCACAGTTCCATTTGTCGAAAACGTGGACTCATTCGAGAACATTATAAATTTATGGATTCCCCTATTACCACCTAAAATCTTACTCCCTACATACAAACAAAAATCCAACCTTTTGCCATCATCACCCTCTTCTAATGTGTCGTTATGATGGGGTTTGTAGGGACGTATCTTATTTTGTTTTAAAATGTCTTGAATAGTACTTTTTTGGACCACCTGTAGTTGCGTAGCTCGTTTCCTCAAGGACATTGTGGGGTTTTCTCTTACAGACTGCAGTACGAGTAGCGTCGCTGTATCATCGTCATTGTAGGATTTTTTTTTTAAAATTTTGTCCAATACGGATCCTGTTTCACGAAATTTCTTGAGCAACTTGCAGACCGCCCATTTGGTTACTGGTGCATTGGGAAACCTTTCATGAAATTTTTCAATAACGTATCTGTATGAGAAATCTCCGTCACCATAACATTGTATTAAATGTGTTCTTTGCTCCGTTATTAACATTGTAAACTAACAAAATCTTTAAAAGTTACTGACAATGACGTTTTGACTAATACTGTAATCATTTATTTCTGTTATGTCTTAGAAGATGCGATGATTTGAAACAATTTTCTTAAATAGCATTTTGCTAAAAATTATAAAATTTGGGTACTTTACTGTTGCAAAAAATTTGAATTTTTAACATTTTGGACAGACTGTATACAATTTTTATTTTTTTCGTCGACAACAGTATTTTTTCAGCAAGCAAATTTTTTCATAAAGAATGACTTTTCCTCGAAAAATGAAATTTTCGGTCCGCTTGTCCTATTGTCTACCACATCACCGGACATACTGTATATAAAATATTAATTTAGTTATCAAGCGCAATAGATAATATTATAGCAAGCTTGCAATAATATTATCTATTGCGCTTGATAACTAAATTAATGTTTGATATATACCAATTCTTTTTTCTGAGAATGCTTACATTTTATATAATTAACTATGTTATCAAAAAAAAATTTAAATGTCCGCTACAGAGCCGAACTTAATATTGTCAATGTGTTATGGAATATCGAATTCGTCAGTGCCGCACAAATATATAAGATATTATTCCTATCTTGACATAAGCAAAACAAAGTAAAAAAAATAATTTATCACTGTACCAAATAAGTATTTATTTACCAAAGACAATACTTCCAAATTTCTACTGTTATTGTGCACAAAAATTTTAAGTACGGCTCTGTGAGATATCCCTTATGCTAAAGAGACAGTGATTTATGGTCGGTTTTTATTGCTTTTTTATGTGCGCTAAATATGTGTAGTGAACTATAACTCTTATTATTGTGCTTATAACTCACCTATACTTGGAATTATAACACTTGCCACGTGGGCTCCAGCTAACCTCTCGACATTAAAGACTATTTCGATTGAAGGATAAGTAATGTTTTGGGTATATTGCCCTCTGAACTTCTTCTGCGTATAACTACTAATTTTCCATTCTCCATTGTCTTCCAGGCTCTCCAAATATACCGAATTCTTAAACAGTTTTATATCCAATTCCTCGCCTCTATGAATCCACGAACCCATTCTTAGCGAACATGACTGCGTGTCGAAGGGGTACATACGAAGGTCTGGTACGCATAACGCATCGATGTGGATGGATGGTACACATTTGACTCGACCTTTACTGGAAATTACGCACTTGGTCTCGGCTAGAACTGTGGGATCTCCACCCTGGACAGCTCTAGAAAAGTAGAGGCTCGTTAAAAATTATAAATGAATGAGAGAACGTATATTGTACAATTAGTCCAGTAAATAAACGCTCAAGAGGGGGGTGTAGAGGACATGGTCGGGAACAAAATTTTTGACCTCATGGCTGTTTTGAAAAAACAATTTTTTGAATCTTCCTTCGCGGTTGGGGCCTCCACCTAAATCAACCTGTAGATCGTAAAATCATGGATCTTAACATGCTTTTTTCAAATGTTCGTTATGAATTTCTCTATCACTCCCTTCAGCCGGATTTTCGATTTTCGTTACCAATTTTTTTATAATTTTCATATGAAACCGTATTTTTAATAAAAAAATATGGGTTTTTCCAATGAAAATCAGTGTCAAAATCACAAATTAATAAATATTTTCGATTTTTTCTTTTAAATTTTCATTTTACAAATAAACAAATGATTGTTAAAGTGTATCTTCTGTTATGTAGAAAATAATGTAATGTTTTAAAGAAAATGAATATAGAATACTTTAAGACTTTGTAGTTACGTAATTGATACTAATTTCTGTTCACAAAATGCTATTATTAAATTTTTCGAAAGTTAAAGTGATAAAAAGGTATTTTTGGATACAAATTTTGTATACCATTTGAGTTAGCAACGGATTCTTATAGGAAAGATTCCGCTGAACAAGATTTTCTTATGAAAAATTTTCCTAAACAGCGAGCTTCATGGTCAAATAATTGTTTAAAAAAAATTCGTTTTTTTTTAAATAAAAGGAAAACGGTTTGACGGATCCGAAGACATCTTGATTCAATCGAAAGATATTTTCAATCCGCGTCGTCTGGCGCCAGGTACAACTCATTTTATCAACCCGTTCATTTGTTATAGTCAAAATAAATTTCTTAATTAACAAATTGATTACTCCGAAACCAATGAGGTCAGGAAATAGTTTTTTTTTTTCAAAATAGCAAAGAATGTACCATATTTTTTTTGGCCCTATATCTTCAATACTTTTTGATTGGTTAAACAATTGGCATAATTTGTTAATTAGCAAATAACTTATTTTTCGAAAGTTTGATCGACTTCAAACCAACTTTAAACGATAAATATTGATGTCGGGCGTAACCCCCATAGAAGTCTGCATGAATGCAACGTTTTGCTTTTGTTTATTTAAAATTTAAATTAATTTTGCAAATTAACAAATGGAATGTCTCGTCTCTGGGTAAGCGTGTCTAAATGGGGTTTTGTGCTTATGAAAGTGCTTGGAAAAAGGAAAATTCTAAGATCAGAAAGAACTTGATCGGATAACCGGAACCGAAAATAAAAGTGATATTGCGTGATTTATTTATTAACAGCATTTTGGACACGAGGTTTGGCGCAAATGAAAGCTAACAAGTTTTTCCAACAATCACAAAAAGTTCTACAAAAAATATTCAATCCCCGAAGAGTTATACGCGTTTTCGGCCCTTAAAAAAATCTCTCCCGCAACGTGAAAATAGTAAGATTTGACGCGCAATGAAGTGGCGGGTTCGATCCTCGGTGCGGGAAATTTTTTTTTCCGTCGTATTTGCTTTCTTCTCATGTAACCAAGTATTTTTTATGATAATAAATCTTTTTACTTTCTGAGAAGTTTTTAAAAACGTCGTAAATCATTTTCTTGCAATTTTCTTTAAATAAATAGCTATTTTGCAACAAGCATAATACTGTTCTTGTCCAATGAGGGTTCGTAGGTAGTTTTTGTTTTTTTTAATACTTTTTGTGAAAGAGAAGGCTTGTTTTACTTTATTTGAGGTCGGTGCTTGTCGAAAAAAGACCAAAAATAAAGACGAAACAAATTTATTTTTCACTTTTTTCTTATGATGAAAAAAGTTCACGTCTGATGAAAAAAACCCACACATTGTTATTTGTAAATGAGAAATAATCAAAAGATTTAACTATTTTAATGGCATTATTATTTTATTTTTGGTCTTTTTTCGACAGGCACCACCCTCAAATAAAGTAAAACAAGCGTTCTCTTTCACAAATAGTAGTGAAAAAAACAAAAACTACCGACAAAATCTCGTTGGACAAGAACAATCATATGTTTGTTGCAAGATAGCCATTTATTTAATGAAAATTGCAAAAAGAAATTATTTACGACGTTTTTCAAAATTTCTCAGAAACATTTATCATCATAAAAAATACTTGGTTACATGAAAAAAAAATCGGCAGCTACTGGAAGCGCCTGGAAACTCCCCACCCGGTTGAAATTAGTGATGGGCTGCTAAACAGCAGTCTGCTACTTTTTAACTGTAATTTGATTCGTAGCAGTAGCAAATGCTACGAGCTCTGATAGTCAATTCAAATCAGCCGTCATTACATGCCTTTAAGTCAAATGTATAAACAGCAATAGAAATATTTATATTTCATTTAAGACTAGTGACCAATCCTCAAACTCTGAACAATTATAAACACATAATATATGATGATATTTAATCATGTAACATTTTCCGCAATTCTTAATAAAGTTTATAACGAAAAAGAAGAAAAAAACACTCTGTTCTGCTTAACTGCTTTCCAATGGTTAGATTGCAAATTGTAAGGAATAATAAAATAAACAAGTTGTTGTGCCAAAATGGCTCTAAACGTAATCTGATCTCAACCAAAACCTTTTCAGATCTTCTAGAGCACTAAAGAAACCCTCATGCAAAGTTTCATCCAAATCCGCCCAGTAGTTTCGCCGCTATCGTGCTAACACATATACACACATACAGACATTTTTCAAAAACCACTTTTTTGGATTCCTGGGATCTCAAAACGTAAAGATTTGATGTTATCTCAATTTTCGATTTTGGACCAATTTTAGTAACCTCCCACAATTTTATTGTGGGGAGGTTAAAAATAAATTTGACGAAAGAAAAATTTGCCTGCAGTGAGAATCGAACCCGCCACCCCATTGCGCGTCAAATCTTACTATTTTCACGTTGCGGGAGATATTTTTTTAACAGGCAAACAGGAAAAAATCCCCAAAAATGGCCCAGACGGAAACCTCTGTCAAAATCTGAGAATGACTAAAACTTTGTCCATGGGTACGTTCCGAATGAACACTATACAACATAACCCACAAATCTGATAAATCTCCCTTAATGACGTCTATATTCCACACAATACAGTATTTCATAATTCCATTAACAAAACAATAGGTTTAATTGATAATAACGGTCTGGAAAAGGTTATAATCGAGACGTTCGAAACTAGCTTCCTAATTAGGTACAGTTACAGTGCGTTGCTAGCAATGCGTTGCCAGCAACTCGCTGCTAACATCACTATGCGTGGCTCACATGGAGCACGAACAGTAGGCAACCGGTTATACTATATTCACATATTACGATATTCTAATTGTAAATGTGCAGATACGAAAATAGACTGTAACAAAGGTGAGTTGTGCCTGGCGCCAAACGACGCGTATTGAAAATATGTTTCAATTGAATCAAGATTTTTTCGGTTCCGTCAAACCGTTTTCATTTTATTAAATAAAAACGCAAAAAAAAATATTTAAACAATTATTTGACCATGAAGCCCGCGGTTTCGGAAAATTTTTCATAAGAAAATCTTGTTCAGCGGAATTTTTTCTGTAAGAATCCGTGGCTAACTCAAATAGTATTGAAAAATCCCAGGCAGGCTCGCCTATTATTACGGAATATTCCTATTCCCTAAAAAATAGATATTTAAAGTGATTTAAAATGAATTAGTTCCGTACTTAATATTTATTTAAATTATACACCATCGGTAGCTGTCAATTTTTCAGCCAACTGAATGAAAAAGCCATTTATTAATTATTTCTAAATTTAAAGTGCTAAACTGTTCGTTTCCTATGGATTTAGGAGATACTTGACAATAAATTAATGTCATATATATTATGTTAGTTGTCCACTGTCAAAATCTCTGTCCAATTTAAAATAAGCATGAGCATCTTACCTTATCGTAAAGTATTCTGATTTCCCTTAAAGAGAGAGATATTTAAAGTAATTTATAATTACTTAGTTCCATAGTAAATATTAATTTAAATTATAGACTATTGACAGCTGTCATATTTAAAGATTAATGTCAATAAGATAACTAGAAAGTCTTAAAGTATTTTATATTTATTTTCTATAAAATTTTACATTACTTTCTATATAACATTGGTTAATTTGCAAAATTAATTTCGATGGGTTGCTACCCAAAAGAAAGAATAATAAATAAATAAGAAGTGACAAATAGAGACAGAAGTTTTGTGTAAATTAATTTTACAGGCCCTTTAAGTTATTAGTTACCAAACAATGACTTCCAGTAATTGAAGATTTTGGTTATTAGTCCGGTGTATTTAGACATCGGAAGGTACAAAAATTCACACCCAGCTGAAAGTTGGAAGGATTATTCAAAACACCATTATAAATGAACTCAAAAAAGTCCTCATCGATCCGATATCTGGAAAAAAATTTACGCGGAGTCAAAGGTCACGAAAATGGGTTTTTCGCGATTTTCAGCAAAACGGTAAGTTTTATCATAAAATTAGCTCAGACGAAAATTGTAGATCAGATAATTATCTATAAAAAATGTCTCAATACTTTTTACCTAACAGCCACCGTTTCTGAGATATGACGATTCAAAAAGTTGGAAGAGTTGTAATCGTCATAATATGCACACGTTTCCACGCCACCTTTGAGGTGGTGTAAATATTGATATTAACAACATAAATGTGACATACATCATTGATGGAAGATATTTATTACACCGCGTTGTGTGGGATAATGAAGAAACATTCAACGTTATCTTAGATAAATACGTTCAGTATGTACGTCGACATTTTGGTCCCAGAGTTACTGTCGTATTTGATGGCTATAATGATTGTACGAGAAATATTAAAGCCGCAGAACAACGTCGTCGAATTTCAGCAACATCTTCATCTTCTGATATTTTATTTGATCAATCTATGACAGGAACCTACTAGTAAACAGAAATTTCTTGGAAATGCTCACAACAAATCTCGGTTCATTTCAATGTTGAAAGAAAAGTTTACTGCTGAAAATATATTGGTAAAACAAGCTAGTAATGATGCCGATTTACTGATAATTGAAACAGCAATAGAGCAATTCAATTTAACAAATGCAACTATTGTTGTTGGTGAAGATGTAGACTTACTCGTATTGCTCACTGCTCGAACTCCAACCGAAAAAACTACTTTTTTTAAAACCTGGAAAAGCTCAACATCAATCGGAAATACATTCATCGAAAAGTTTATCTACTTTTGCAAAGTGTCAAAATCATGTAATATTTTTACACGCAATCACTGGCTGTGATACGACATCTGCATTTTTCAGAAGGGGTAAAATAACAGTTTTTAAAATGTTTAAAAAACAAGACTTAGTTCAATATGCTGAAGTTTTTAAAAAGAGTAATTCAACTTCACAAGAAGTTATCACCAACCGAATTCGCTTTCTTCTTTCTATGTACGGAGGTCCTAAAAAAACTACCTGCTTATAGTTTCGATATGCATGTTTCGTTAAAAATACTCGAAATAAAAAACATGTGCAATTAGCTTGTCTTCCTCCAACCTGAGTGGCTGCTCATCAACCTCTTTTTCGGGTATATTACCAAGTTCAAGTGAAAGTTGGTCGACAATACATTAGAACCAGTTCAGACTTTACTCCCACCTGCGCCAGAAAAACTGCTAAACCCAATTTTTTGCAACTATAAAAAGGGATGTAGTGCTAAATGTGGTTGCAAAAAAGTTGGACTGTTTTGTTCTCTGCCATGTACAAATTGTCAAAGTCGGTCGTGCTCCAATGTTGAATCAGCAACAGTAGAGGATTCGTTTGATACAACGAGGAGACATGCGATGCATCACTATTGAGGCAATTTACTTGCATCCAGGATGAAGAAGAAGAACAAGAAGAAGAGGAAGCAGAGTATTAAAGAATTATGAATCAGACGAATAAATTTCCCTATTTTTTTTTAATTTACACCGCTTTTATCATTTTCAACCCTTGCTAATATCTTTTATTATTCAATAGTTTCAAATTAAACAGAATCACAACAAAACCGTGGAATAGTCCTGCGGGGGAAACCACGTTAAAAAAAGCGCTAAGTACACTACTTCAAAGGTGGCGTGGAAACGTGTGCATATTATGGCGATTACAACTCTTCCAACTTTTTGAATCGTCATATCTCAGAAACGGTGGCTCTTAGGAAAAAAAAGTATTGGGACATTTTTATAGATAATTATCTGATCTACAATTTTCGTCTGAGCTAATTTTATGATAAAACTTACCGCTTTGCTGAAAATCGCGAAAAGCCCATTTTTGTGACCTTTGACCCCGCGTAAATTTTTTTTTTTCCAGGTATCGGATCGATGAGGACTTTTTTGAGTTCATTTATAATGGTGTTTTGAACAATCCTACCAACTTTCAGCTGGGTGTGAATTTTTGTACCTTCACTCCTATTTTTTGGTTTAATTTGACCGGATTATATAATTCGGCCAAAGTTCTGAAGTATTTGATTCTTGAAAATGCCACTTTCGCTATTTGTGTAAACTAATACCCACCTGTTATAAATTGATAGATCTGGCGTCCATATCTCGTACGTATCCAAAATAATGCTATCTATAGAATCATAATCATCCGGATTCCATGTTAGGTGTTGGTCCGTCCAATCCTAAAATATTCCGATTCTGTCACATTTAATTTTTCTACAGTTTAAAATACTTACCAGTCTCATCCATGCGTCAAGGCCCAGAGTACTTGTAGTAATTTCCTAAAATACAGTATTAATTAGCAACAAACTTCCCGTGAATATACACATACTGGCAAAGCGGATCGGATCTGTCTATGTTGACGTCGAGTTTAACATTGACTAATTTCATAAAAATGGACGAAATATCACACAAAGGATAACGCAAGATGAAATATTCACAAGAATTACCAAAGGAACACACAAAGAAGGCACCAGGCTCTGGAAATATTCCAACAGTGGAAACTTGGGTACATTAGCTCGATACATAAAAAAGGCCTCGTACTGACTGTCGTAATTATCGAGGAACTAAGGGAACTTCTTCCCGCCAAGGATGTTGCCTATCACCGACCCTATTCAAAATCTATATAGATAAAATATTACAAGAATGGCAGGTCAAATGCAGCAATATGAACGTGTGTGTAAACGACGGATGTATTCCCTTCTTTTTGCAGACGACCAAGTGGTTGTTGCATCAGATGAAGATGACATCAACTTCATGATGCGAACATTGACGGAGCCCTACGAAAAATGGGGATTAAAAATTGATTTTGACAAAACAAAATATTTGGTGATCGAGATAGAAGGGAATGACATGGCTGTAAATGGAAGAAAAATAAACGTCTCTAATAAAAATAGCCAGAGAGAGATAGCTAAACTCGATTTGGTGGTCAGAACAAATAAAGAAGCCGACATAGAAAAGAATTTGTAAAAGCATTGTTTAAAACATAGTGGTATGGTATGGACCAGAAACGTGGGAAATAATAAAAAAAAATAAAGAAAGGCTGTTTGCGGTAGAAATGGACGAATTGAGAAGAAGCTGTAGGGTGTCTAGGCTAGAACATATAAAAAACATCGAAATAAGAGAAAGAATGAATACGGAAGAAACAATTACGGATGACATAGGGAAGAAAATACTGCTGTGGTATGGACTTTTAAGACGTGTGGAGCCAGATAGGTGACCTCAAGATAGACCTGCGAGAGAATGGATGGAGGCGATGGAAAAAATAGACCTGGGACACCGGGAACTGATCGATATAGAGAAAAGCACGCATCAGAAATTTTTGAAAATTTAAATAGTTACTAATGTCGGTGTGGCCAATCCAACTGATATAATTAGAAGCATGGGGTACTTCCGGTTATACCGGAAGTTGATACCAACTTGCTTATTTTAAATGAAACGCCCTATATATTTTCGATGACAATAAAATTCTGAGTTCTGGCATGTAGCACACTCTATATCTAAACCCCGTAGTTTCGAAGATATTTGACATTTTATAAAATATTTGACAGGTGTAACGGTTTGCAAGAACCGTTATAACTTTTTCTATGTAGGACATCCTCATTTGCTCTTTGGCAAAGAAGAACTACGTTCTACAACTGAAATAAATTCAATAATGTCATACCAAGTGTTCCGTTTTTCGCGTTACATTTTGTCAACTTCAAACCGCGAAAACTTGTTTAGGTCAAAAGGAACACCCTGTATTTTTTTACGTCAAGTTGTGTAAAATTGAATTCCCTTTTTTCTGATATTAGCATTGGGGGCTTAAAGTTTTCAACTTTTTGAAATATTTGCGATTTTATTAGAAATTCATGAATTGCTGTAATCATTTCATCAAAATAGCCATGATTAGAAACAATCAGTCATTATTATCTTAGGTCAAAAAATGCCAGCACGTTTAAATTACACCCGCGAAGACTTTTTAAATTTGTTTATTATTTATGGAGAAGGTGATAAGGTAATATCAAGAACTTGCAGCACATTTGCTACTCGATATCCCCAAAAGCGGAAAATAACACTAACACTGTAACATGCGTATTAATCGAATTGAAGACATAGCATGAACTAAAATAGCAGAGATAAGATCAATTTAAAACATGATTCCATTTTAATTTAATAATTGCTCAAAATTCCGCCCTCGAACCTCGACACATTTTTCGCACCTTCGGATTAGTTCCTCATGGGTAGGTAGCTCTTCTAATTGAATCCTGCGATATGTTTCGAAATGCATTTCTTACTCTTTGCATACAATCTTCAACAGCTGTTAATGGGCTCTCATAAACTTTATTTTTAATAGTTCCCCAAATGAAATAATCCAGAACTGGGCGAGCGAGGAGGCCATAAGAAAGATCCATAATTGGCAATTCATTGATCATAATAAGTTTCTTGTAAATAATTATTAATTATATATGCGTTATGTGGAGGAGCACCGTCGTGCTGATAAAAAATATTTCTATGTTCGGCGAGAGGTAAATTTTCTAAATAGTTATTATTCAAATTTTGTAAGATATTCAGATATCTTTCACCAAAAAAAAACAAAAATTTACCTATACATATTAGCAGAAGAGAAAATGTAATTTACCGTTTATATTTTCCTGATAAAATTGTAATGCCACCACTCTACCGTTTCTTATGGCACAGTAAACATTGAACTGCCAACTTTCCTGAAAGTTTCGCTCTCTGAACATATGAGGATATGAGTCACTCCAATTGTGTCTATTAAAAAGTCCATTTTTAGTAAATTTTGCTTCATCTGTCCATATAATATTTTCCAAATAAGAATCGTCACCCTCAGACCTTATTAGAATAAACTCACAAAAATTCTGTCTTCTTAGGAAATCTGTTTCTTTTAATCCTTGAACCATATGGAATGAAAACGGGTGAAACTTATGTTTTAATAAGATTCTGTGAATTGAATCCTTACATAGTCACGAATCCAGAGCAGCGTATCTTATGACATCCTTGGAAAGGCATGAAAATATTCCAGAACGACTATTTCAATGTTTTCGTTATCAACAATAGGCTTTCATCTTTGCATTTTTGCCTTGACAGAGCCATAATTTTTAAAATTTTCCAGTATGCGTTTTACAGAATTTGGTGAAGGTTTCCGTTTTTCTGGATATCGAGTAGCAAATGTGCTGCAAATTCTTGATATTACCTTATCACTTTCTCCATAAATAATAAACAAATTTAAAAAGTTTTCGTGGGTGTAATTTAAACGTGCTGGCATTTTTTGACATAAGATAATGATTGATTGTTTCTAATCATGGCTATTTTGATGAATTGATTACAACAATTCATGAATTTCTAATAAAATCGCAAATATTTCAAAATGTTGAAAACTTTAACCCCTCAATAATATCAGAAAAAGGGGAATTCAATTTTACACAACTTGACGTTAAAAAATACAGGGTGTTCCATTTGACCTAAACAAGTTTTCGCGGTTTGAAGTTGACAAAATGTAACGTGAAAAACGGAACACGTGGTATGACATTATTGAATATTTCAGTTGTAGAACGTAGTTCTCCTTGTGTTGTTTCTCCCTGCCAAAGAGCAAATGAGGATGTCCTACACAGAAAAAGTTATAACGGTTCTTGCAAACGTTACACATGTCAAATTTTTTATAAAATGTCAAATATCTCCGAAATTACTGGGTTTAGATATAGGGTGTGCTACATGCCTGAACTCAGAATTTTATTGTCATCTCGAAAAGTCAAAAATATATAGGATGTTCCATTTAAAATAAGCAAGTTGGTATCGACTTCCAGTATAACCAGAAGTACCCCGTGCTTCTAATTATTTTAGTTGGATTGGCCACACCGACATTAATAACTATCTAAATTTTCAAAGATTTCTGATGCGTACTTTTCTCTATATCGATCGATTCAGTTCCCGATGAGACACCCTGTATATATGGACGAAAATTAAAGTAAAAAATTCATGACTCTCTAGACCTCCAAATTTGTAAAAAGTACCAATTAATCTCCGTTCCTTTTTTGCGGGTATGCGTATTTTGGGGTATTCCAAATGCGAGTTTCTCCCTACAAATATTTTTCCTATTGCGATTTTTTTAAATTGGTAGATCGTAACTATTACTACTACTACTACTACTACTACTACTACTACTATCGTCAATGTCTTGGCAAATTAAACTAATGATGTTTTAATATTTGGTGATACTTACGTAAGTAAAGTACTTTAGAATAATTTTAAAAGATAGTGCTGTGGCATTCTGATGATTAACTACAGGTCTGATTGTGGCATCGTAGTTACATAATATACTACTCTTCAATCTTGAATGAGTTGTTTCTGAAGTACTAGGTGGACAATGCAGATCTTCAGCATTCACGCCCACTGGAAAAAATCATGCTACATATTTTTAAATAATCAGGGTTTCTTTTCAACTGACGCGACTTAGAACATTTTAAATGAAGAAGGTTCTCAATTTCTTTTTCGTGTATTCATATTTAATAAGTTGACCTTGAAATAACTTTTGAGACGCCCACCAGATCGAAGGAAAACGAGTAGAAGTTGCAGTCGAGTTTGGCCGACTGCAAGTATTCAACCATGTTATTCTATACATGTGCCAAATTTGAAACAATAATGTCACAGGCACACACACAAAATTAAATTTTCTGGGGTTTCACATATATACTCCCATGTATTTTTGACCACTGAATACGATCCCGATGCCAGTTTTACAAAATTAGGTCAGGATTTTTTGTTAAGCACAAGAAACATATTGAAACAAACCTGAATAGGGTTTAAAATAAAAACTTGAAGAAGAAAGAGTACGGTACCACAGAAAATAATAATCAGGGTAAATAAGAAGTCATGTGCTGATTGACTGAAACTGACATCTGTATCATGTACATAGAACTGATGGTCTACTTATTTAAAACCTTTAATTTATATTTTAAACCCCTGTTCTGGGAGGAGATTTGTAATAGTTTTTAAGATACTAAACGTGCGAATAAGATTCTGATTTTTTGCAGATCCATTATTTTATACCTGTGGAATTTTTTACTACCAAAAAATTACATTAAGGCAGTTTTTTTCATGTTAACAATTAAATTATTAATAGCTCACTAATTTGTAAATTGTTCAGAGAGTATTGAGCTTTTTTCCTTCAGTTCCTCAGCGGTGTTTGCCTCTTCTGCTATGGAGACATCGTCTGCGAACAGCACAACGCACTCAGTACGAATATGAAATGGTGAGTCATTTATAGATAAAAGGAAAATAAGTGGTCCCAGAACAGAGCCCTGAGGAACTCCAAGGTTAGCATCATATTTTTCTGAACCAGTTTCTTCCAATTTTACAAAAATGTTTCTAAAGCTGAGGTACGATACTATCCATGAAAAAAAGTTACCCCTAATTTCTATCGCAAAAAGTTTTTCTGCCACAAATGTTGGTTCTATAGAATCAAATGGCTTGGACAGGTCAAAGAAAAGGGCAGCAACGTACTTTTTGTTGTCCATAGATACGATTGTACACAAATTCCAAGAAGTCAGTCGCTGCACTCTCGATTGACCTACTAGGGTAAAATCCATTTTGACGTTTAGAAATTATTTGATATTTTTTTTATAGTATTTTATTATATATAGAGCGTTATTTTACATATGACGTTAAGTACAGTGATAGATAGGCCTGTAATTCTCTATTTTATATGGGTCATTATTTTTGTACATTGGAATTACTAAAATTGGTTTACCTATTTTCAATTCTTCTGGGAATTTCCCCAGTTCTACAGACAAGTTAACAACATAAGCTAGCGGTTCAGCAATAAACTGAGCAACAGGTTTAATAATTTTTGTAGACACACAATCTGCTCCTGCAGAGTTAGGTGTTGTTATTATTAGGCATTGTAGTACATTTTTTTGATACTTGATCACCAAAGTGATAATTATTTTATTTGGGACCTCAGTAGAGTAGTCCTCAGAAAATGAATTGACAGTTTTATCGGGATCGTTTACAATTTCATTGCCAATTAGAATTTTTATTGACTGTGCGGTTTTAATTTTCTTTTTACGCACTAAATTAATGCCATACTTGTTTGTGTCTGTCGTGAATATTAACTATATTACTTAATGAATTTTGATAGTAATTTAAATTGGATCTATTAACACTGTTTTTATGTTCCTTTTTCATTTCATTATGCCTAATTGCCACGTCAACGTCATTTGTATTTGTCATTAACCAGAACATATTCTAATAAGATGTTTCCACTATGTGCAAATTTGCTCTTTTGATATTATTAAAATGAAGTACTTGTTATACTAAAGCACTTATTGATATTTAAACAGCATTCTATCGTTCATCAAATTAAAATTTCAACAAATAAATAACATAAAATTTTAGTAATTGAATGAGTACGCAAAACGCGGTGACGTTATCGGTTATATTAGTTTCTTAAATCGCGTTTAAAAATTGTTACATTTTATTCACTTTATTTAAGTTTTACATGTGATTAAATAAGTAACTCCTACCTAATACGGGATTTGTAAAAGCTACTTTAGGAAATTTATGTGCAAAATAACGTGTTTATAACACAAAATGACACTGACAATATGACGCCATGAGTGCGTAGTGAATTGATGTAGTGTTTTTGGAGAGAAAACAATACAAAATTAAAATGGCTTATTTTAAGGTATTATTCGACCGTTTCTCAATATTCAAGTGTTTTTAACTATAATAAAGCATTATCTTCACAGTGAAAGTGAGTTTAAAATTTGTGAAAATACCTAATTGGGAAGAAAACTATATTAGTTTTTGATTTTCACTTTATTTCTTGTCAACATGGCAATTGTTAGGCCACACAGTGGCTTCTTCGGATGTTGAGTACTGGTATACTAATTTTACAATGCACAAGCTATATGGTTTTATACAATTTCGATCTAATCCTAATCTTAATTGCTAAGCGGAAAAGTACAATATAATTTTAATTACTAATTGGAAGGGTACATATATTTCTAGGTAATTTATTGAATCTAATTTTAATAGTCTAAGTAAATAAATTTAGTAAAGGAGATGAGTTTGTTTCAATTTGGTCATTTAATAAAATATCAGACGACTGTAGTTTATTTATTGCTAGACATTCTAGTAAATCGAATTTTAACCCTTTCTTCTCGGTGTGTAAAATTTTAAACTCTTCGTTGAACAAGTGACTTACCGTAACTTCTTTTGTGTTCTGATAACCGTTTACCAAAATTTCTTCCTGTCCAATATATACCTTAGGACAAGCACCACAAGTCAACTTATAGACGCCTGATTTATTTTCTGATGAAATTTTGTCTTTTGCATTTTTTAAATGTTTTCCCATTGTGTTATTAGTTTTGAAAGCTACATTAATATTACGTTTTTTTAAAAGAGAGGACGTTTTTTCTTTTGGGTAGCCGATGTAAGTGAGAACTTTGAACTGTTATTTTGATCTTTTATTGTTGGATATACTTCTTTAATGGCTTTATTGAAAGATTTTTTCACAATGATATTGTCTATTACTTCGGGGTTATAACCATTGTTGAATGCAATTTGTTTTATTGTAGTTCTTTGATATAATTTTCTTCCGATAAGGGGACAGTCAAAAGCCTGTGTATCACATCTTCGTCAACACAAAATAGCAGCATACAACAGCATATAGTTTTCTTCCCAATTATTATCATGGATTTTCATCAAGTAACAGCCCAATCTGTTCAATATTCAGAACATATTCTTCAATTGCCTACCTTTTTCTATAATATTCCTCTTCTGTACACATTTTTTTTCTACGATGAATATCAAAAATATTGATTAGAATTCCTATTTGATTAAATCAAATCAAAATATCGTTTTGTTTCTCCTTCTAAACTAAATAACTTTTGTCTAAAACATTTTCCTTCAAAATACGTAATACGTTTTCGAGCTATTTTAGTATGCCAATTTCAAGGTACCACCCTGTATTATTGTTTATATAGACCACTTTTTTAGATAAAAGTGCAACTGTTCAATAAAAACAATACATTTATTTATTAAGGGCAAAAATTCGTTACTATATTAAAACAAATTTCATAATATACCTATAACAAAATTCCGACATGATTTCTGCTTAAAATCAAACTGAACTATATTCATCTACTTTCTTCTCTGTTGTAATAAAATACACGTGTAAATCATGATATAGGTGACCCATTGAAGCCTTGGGCTATTTTGAATGGATACAGGAAACAGGAATCTGCAATTCATGTAAATTATAGTAATAAATACTCATTAATTTAACCAATTTGAATCTACTTATCTGATTTAACTTGCTCATAAAATTAAATAATTTGATTAGACGGATTTTAGAGAAAAAAATCTAAAATATTAAACCTTCTGTGCCCTCAAAAAAGATAACTAAGAATTATCAAATACAAATTTTACCCAGTAGTCAGGTGAATTAGACCATATTACCAAATATCGATTTGAAAGACGATTGTTGGTACCACTTTTAGACCCACCTCCGGTGGCGAATTTAACAGGTCAGAATTCAGCATTTGCTGACTAGGCCCCCCTAAGCAATGACTCCAAAGGCCCCTCTCACCAAAGGTTACTTAAGCCTTTAGACTGATCGAATTTTGTTGGGCATTTTGTACTTCATATATCGAGAAGCCTCTCCCATTAAAATTATTTCGGATAGGGGAATACATTTAAAAATTGTTTTATTCATTCTGTGCTATAATTTGAAATTAATGAAATTACATTAAAAATGAGTGTCAAAATTAATTCACGATACTTTTACATACAAAACTTACAGACAGACAGAAATATTTTTTTGCCCAAATTTAACATCTAGAAGTTTCAGGGCATTCTGAACCTATTTTAATAAAAAAACCGCTGTCTAAGGAATGACTACTTCCACATCAAGTTTTTCCATCCAAGTCTCTTAAAAAGAAAACTTCTTGACTATGTTTGTAGTCTAGTATGTGGAAACAATTGTTCATAGAATTTTTATATATAAAATTTGAGGTGTTGATTTCTAGCATATACGCCAAAAATCAAGTTTCTAAACTCTTATTACCTTGCTCTACTTATTTTCCCCTACACCCCCTCCCCCCTCCCCCCCCCCCCCATTCATCAAAATTATCTCAATCACACGTCATTACAATACATACCTGTACCAAATATCAAGCGAATATCTTAATTTTATTTTATCAACCCCGTTATTAATGTAGTGAAGGTGGTGGGGAACTGAAAAATATTATAAAGAAATCTGAGCCCTACACTACACTAAATCTCAAGTTTTTATACTCTTGCCATACAATTCAGTTCCAGATGTCGTTATAATACATACGTGTATAAAATTTCAAATCAATATATCAAACCGCCCCAGAAAAAACGTGTCCACCTAACTTTGTTATTTTAAATGGAACACCCTATATTTTGAAACATATTCTTTATAGGATTTTGCAAACAGCAGAAAAAAATAACTATAACTAAAAGAAAAACTATGTGTAAAAATATTAATGAAATCTTTGCATTCTTTCGATAACCTGAATTCTGGTTCTAATACTAGCATCCACACAGTCCCCTATGGCCATGCAGATTAAACTAACATCTACATAACCCCCTACGATCATAAAGATTCAGTTAAAAATGAGAACAAAGGCCTAAAATGAATGTACCTTGTCTTCAAAATTTTTCGTTCTAATGGATTACATTTTCATGAAATCTATCATTCTGTTTCATGGAAATGCCTTTAAAACGTTTTTCGTCCTTATTCTGGAGTTAATCAGAAAGACATGAAGCCACTCATAAAGATGTTTCATGCAAAACCAAGACAATTTCTATATGAATAAGTGTGAAATTTTGTTCTCATTTTTAACTGAATCCATTGTACTATCGCTACGACTCGGCAGCACTAAGACTGATGTTTATATTGACAAAACAAAACAGTCTGAAAATTTTCATTATGTACGTAGCTGTACGTACAATGTACATTGTATAGTGCTGTTTGTGAATAACCCTGTATATCACGCCATTATTATCCGCCAATAGGATTACCTAATTCATAAAAAATCTTCATTAGCACGATAGACTGGAATGGTGTACGACACGTTTTGTATGTATCACTAATTTACGTAATTTAAAACCCTTACAAAAACGTTTTGTTTGATCTCAAAGAATTGTTCAATTGATGTTTACGTTTTATGAAGGTTTAATAGGACAGTTTTGTTTAACCATTTAAATAACGTTAATTTAACATTGCCAAAAGCACTGCCAACATTTTAATGATAACGATATATTTTTAACGTTTCTATATACCGTTATTTTTTCAACCATAAGAGAACTGATGATTTTCTAACATAACACGAAATATCGGCCAATATTGCGAATACGTTTTAAAAATGTATGTGTTTACTAGACAAGACTACAAAAATATCTGACAGAGCACGTGCCGAAAAGTCACCCAGCTCCTGTTCCATTATGTTATCAATCATTTAAAATTATCACTGAGTGTTTATTAATCTTGTGCATTTATTATTTTTGCATGCTGAAACTATTAGTATTACAGATATACCTGATATTTAAATAAAATGCAATACATTTAATTACTATTACTTTTCATATATAAGAAGCCATTGTTTTATTTCAGTTCTTTGCTAAATAGCGTCAAAAATGTTTACTATTTTGAACAAATTTTGACTAATACCATATTTACTTTGATAAACGTATCTCGCAAAAATATAGCACTAATTGTTTCGCCAGAACCAGGATACTACTGCCTGCATTAGTCGAAAGGTTATATTAAAAAATGGCATGGCAAAAAAATCTGAACGAATATTAGATGAGGTGATTAAGCGCTTACCCATACAGACGAGAGTTATCAACAAGAGCCTTGTAACGCACATGATATCAACAACATACTGAATGCAATGTGGAATATTGTAATGTAGCAGGTAATTTAATACTGTGTTTATTCACACCCTACGACGCCCTAATGAGATGTAGAATTGGATCAATTAATTTTATTGTTTTTGCTTTTTTATCTAGTCGCGTTTCATCTATGAATAACAAATATTCAAGACATGGGACGCCAAATTTTTATCAACTTGGTCTTTCGCCCACATTCACTCCATATGTGTTTACTCACTTCAAATAGGGTGAATAATTCCATTTTATTTAGCAAAAAAATATATGTGAACACCATTTGACAAAAACCTAAACCTACAAACTTTTACAAAGAAATTGAATTAAACTAGATTTACAAGCGGAAAATTATTTATGTCTGTTTGATCGTGAAGTAAAATATTAGAGTTTTCATATCTATTAATTTCGAAGCTCTCAAGAATGAATGTTTTGTTTGCAAAAGCAGAATTATTTTTAATATTCAAAAATGATTATTTGTGTTCAACTATGCGAATTTTAAAATTTCTACCAGTTTGTCTAACATATATATTAGGACACGTCCCACAAATTAGCTTATACACTCCCGAAAATGCGTCTATTTATGTTTCTCTTTATTGTCTCTAATAACAATAATAACAATAATAATAATAATAATAATATAGGTCTTTATTTGGGCGAAGTTCGCTTGCGCTCTACCACATTTACAAAAAATAATAAGATCGTATCAGTATAGCACAATAAGTACAAAATATAAAATTATTCTGTAACATTAAAAGAAACTATATACATTTTTACAAAACTATGAAAAACGTCTTTACCTTACAGCACAGTCACTGGTTTCGTTAAAGTAATACATAGAATTAACAATCGCCGCAGCACTGCCTCCTCTATTTTTTGGTTGAACTCTTCCTAGGACTACTTCTTAAGTGTAATGTTCGTAATGACGCTCCAGTCATCATCGCTTTGCTCTTCGGAGACGCAGAAACACCTGAGGGAGTTAAAGTAGATTTACATATTAGGCCTAGTTGGCCTGAAAATAATGCCGCATTTGTAGAACATCCAGGCTGCACACTTGTCAAGGACATGGGCGAAGGTAGATGACACTCGCAGCAGGGAAGACCTGTATACAGGGTGTAATTAGTTTCAAGTCATTAAAAAAAACTGGTGGTAGGGAACGACAAGACTAACAAAAAAACCTTATATAACATGGGGTCTAAAGGTCATAGTTTTGGAGAAACAAATTAAACAAAAATTTCGCAAATTTTCAATAAAAATTTTTGAGAACTGCTGGAATATTGAGGTAGGTTTAGATCTAGATCTGATTTGAAGAAATCTATACTCTAACTCTCCCTTGTGCAATATTTTAGTTACTGTCGGTGTTTCGTTATGTACACACGTCCAACCCGCCGTTCGTTGTTTTTGTTATTTTTGAATTTCGCGTCATTGTGTATTTATAGTTAAGATTTATTTTATTGACTTACCGTTCAAGTTGTGAAATTCTTGATTACGTACAGACACAACTTACTTGTTCGTTCTTTTTGTATTCCTTTTTGGCTTTTGTCCCAAGTTTTTATTTTATTTTTCTTTATTGACAACGTTAGATGATAGTTTAGTGCTTAGTGTTGAACGAAGTGCGCATGTACTTAATTCGACGTACCGAACTGTGTATTGATACAGATGCAGAGATTTTGAATCATTTAGGTAGGTAGTAAGCTTTTAACACAGAACACTCATTTATGTTACAAATGTTAATAAACCACATTTAAATTTTCTAAATTATAAACAATCCAATATTTTGTTCCAAATTAAAAAACACACATGTAAAGAAATGCTCTGTTTAAACCTCTATGGCCATTATTTGCTTGCAATTGTGCACGAAGAGAGAACGAATTATTTACCTCTTTATGCTTGCCTCAGTTCAGTTGAGGCGGTACATCAAAGTCGGTCGATGATCCTTTGACACCGCGTGTGCCAGCACTTTTTTATGACAATTTAAAAGTTGTATAATTGGGAAGTACAAGTCCATCGACCAAGAAAAGCAGTGGTTCTCAATAGTTGTCTACCATAATATTAAATATGTTAACCTAGATCAGAGTTTTTCAAAGTGCCCCTAGAGGGAAAAGTCATAAAGGTTTTTTGTTTGTCTAGTCGGTCCCATTACCAGTTTTTTTTAATGACATGAAAGTGATTACACCCTGTATAATGGAATAGTTTCCTTATATAATAATATGTTCTCCGACAGCCTCAATTTCTTTTTTACAATGCCGGCCTTCCTCTTCTGCCTGGAGGCACATTTTCTTGGCCCACCGTGCGCTTCCTTTTTTTGATGGAAGGCGACTTCGCCACTTTCCTGGCTTGTTTCTTCCTGTCAGGTTTATTTTTCGTGCCATCATCGGATCTAGAGAAAAAATATACAATTAAATTTATATATTATATTACATTTTACAGAAATATGATAAATTCTAATCACTGAATGGATGGTATTAATTAAGTTACAAACGAATATTCTTACCTAGGTAGCTCCAGGACGTCATCACTGTAGTCCGCTAGCGTCCCTTCGTACGGCTTGCCCCTCCAATTCACGTTCACCATCAAATCTGAAAGAAATATGATTTAAGAGTAGGTATGCCTCGACAAGCTGCTAAAATTTGCAACAGGGGAGGTGAAAGGGAAACTCCAGTGGGCGGTCCTTTAAAAACGATAAAATATTATTTTATGTGTTTATAGTACTATGTAGTAGTAAATAGAAATGAATGACCGCGATTCCACTTACGTATAAGCTCGAAATTAGTTCATGATTGTATATAAATTCTACCTGCCAAAGCTCAAAGGTTATGCCGACACCCGACACATCTATCCTATCATTCTAACCTAAATGCGTTTTTAACATATTATTCCTTCAATAAATACAGTATTTATAATTTAGACGGCTAGGTATTATGCTTCCCTAGAATTTTAATTTGTAATATGGAGTATACGAGTATATCTATATTTTTGCATAATGGAAAAGATATTCAATAATTAGTAATCTGCATTAATTAATAATAATCGCCAATAAGGAAATAATAATATTAAATAAAAAGAATAAGAGTTGATGAGGTCCGATAAAAATTATAAACAAAAATTAGTGGTATGCAATATTGCAGCTACGGACACACGTTTCAGAGTTATTGCTCCTCATCAGCGTAGCATGGCATAAATAATATTGTTATATTGTTAAAAGCAAGACCAACAAAGATAGGAAAGCACAGTATATTGTAGGTACTCTATTTTGTACCTTCGTACCTCATGTGCCATATATGAAGAGCAATAACTCCGAAATACGTGTCCGTAGCTGCAGTCTTGTTTGTTATTATAGTACTAATTCTTGTTTATAACTAAATGGAAAACTTAACATTTTAATGTTGTTTAGTTTTCGTATGTGTAAAGCTTTAGCTGTCACATCATTCAACAAATCAAAATTTAAACTCTTGGATCCTCAGGGGATTCCTCAGGACTTCTTGAATTTTTATTTTGTAGTCTCCCTCAAATAATGGTAGTTTACCAATAAACAAAAATTAGCAACCATTGTTAAAATCAAAAACGCAAGTTGTTTTATCCAATAAGTGTTATGCGTATAGTATTAGTTATTTATTGGTCTAATTTGTCTATACGCGATATTCTTAGAAACTGCTAAACAGAAAAAAAGTTTCAAATAAAAAAGGTGTCTCCATCTTTATTTCTTCTCAGCATAGACTTAAAGGGTTTTCCGTTCGTTAACTGATCCTTGCAAATACTCACATTTTATCGACATGGTTTTTGAAAAAAAAACATATTTTTTACAATTATTAAAATTTGACCTTCATATTACCACAGTTCATTAATAAATATGTAGTGATGACATAGTAAAATTGAGATCCATTAATGTTTTCGTTTTTTGAATTATGGCAAATTAAACAAAAAAATAATTTTAATTATTATTGTTATACATCCAATAGACGCCGAGAATAAGAGAAATGATTCGCAGAAAGTCAGTGATAAGTAATTATTTATAAGCATTAAACTATTCAACGGATCATTATGAAATTCACTAGTTGTTTATCGAGAGGTAAACCACCGTCGGCACTCGTTCTCCGAATTTTAGGCAGGCTGTCGGCAGCCATGGCAGTGGCGGTCATATAATTGAAAGCCCCGCAAGTGCGGCTGGTTGGAGTTACGCAGGCGCCGCAGGCAAGGCAGTCTCGGCAGTTCGTGTAATTTCTACAAGTGGTTGACCTCTCAGGTACTGTTTTGATAGTATATAGTATAAAATAAGAATTTCTTTACAACCCTAACCTGAAATTTGCAGACGTAAATGTAGCAAGCAAATGCCAATTTTTCGAAGTCAGTAACAAGTAAATATATCGAAAATAAATAAAGATTAAGGATAGAGGCAACCTTTTATTTGAAATTTTACTTTCTAGGAGTAGTAGTTCTCGATTTGACCAAGGAACTAGTGTTATATACTGTTACGGATTTCCACCTTTTTGGAAACACCCTGTATGAATCCGTGGGTTCTAAATAATTTTAACAAGAGATTAAACACTACTAACACTTTATTTAACTATTTACTGACTATACAATACTTCAAAATAAACTTTGTTTACTTTAACCTCACTTTTTCCCGAACGTGTCACTTCTCAAATAAACTTCTCCTTCCGCGCTTGTAATCGCGCCTTATATACTCCGAAATTAGCTCTAGATCAATCCAGAATCTTCTTCAACCATAATCTAGAAAAGTCCTTGGTTCTTTCTAGAGCCTTTCCAGTCACTATCAATAGGCATAGGCGTACCATCTCCTTTTCCAAGGGGGTGTAATTCATAACACTGCCCCCTCCTTAAGCCTGATCGTCCCGATCAGGCAACCCAGAATCATCGATGTATTTCGCCAATCTGTCCAAATGCACGATCTTCATCTTGGACTTTTTGCTTCGTTGAATCCGATAGACGACATCATTAATTCGGGTAATAACAGTGTACGGTCCATCCCAAGGCGGTTGAAGTTTCGGTGACCTGCCTTTCTTCCGCTGTGGGTTGTACAGCCAAACCAGGTCTCCTGCCTTGAATCCTTCTGAACTACCCTTACGGTCGTATCGAGCCTTCATTCGGTCACTGGCTGGTGATGGTTCCGCTATATCGTTAGCCAACCTCTTGAAAGGAGCTCCGGCGTTGAACTGATTGTTTTCACCCTTACTTCCAGTCTGTGGTCCCTTACTGGCTGCACAAATCTTGCATTTGCGACACCAAGCCTCCACATCCTGACGACTTCTTATCCAATAAAATCGTTCTCGTATTTTCTTCAGGGTCTTGTTAACACCGAAGTGTCCATCGGATGTTCCTTCGTGCACTTCCTGAAGCACCTTCGCAACTCGACACCTGGGAATCACTAGACGCATAACCACCTGTTTTCCATCCGGGCTTTCCCATGCTCTCCGCAACAGCCCATTCATGACTTTCAGTGAGTCCCACTGCGCCCATAGTGCCTTCAGCCCCTCTCTTTTGCCCGAAACATCCTTCCATTTTGGACGAGTTCCCCTTTCTTTGGCTCTCAATATAGGCCCAATTTCCACATCGTTCAATTGTTCCTGTCTGAGCGCTTCATCTGCCTTATCATCCGGCACCTCCACCTTGACAGGGTTGACTGCTCCCGTGACCTGCAGTTTCTCCCAGTGGTTGTGCTTGCAACCTTCCTTGTACCTTCTTCCGGATGAAATGTTTGCATTTCTCTCAGGTTTCGTTTTATCGTCATATCCTTGTAGTGGTGGCCTTTCTGTAATGCTCCGAAGCTGGGAAATCTTCACTTCTCTAGGGGCACCACGTTCCTTATATGTCACAGCCTCTCTGGTACCGGCTTCCTCTGGTTTTCCCCTTGGCTTCACAGCATCTCCGGCCTTCACTCTCTCCAAGCTCCTCTGTGGACATTCAAGCTGGATATGTCCTAGTTCTCCACACCTGTAGCATTTCATACGCCATCCACTTGGCCTTCCACTACTTTGTTTATTCTGTGTCTCTGCCCTGTTTCCAACATTCACTTTCCTCGAGTTCCGCTGTCGACAGTCTCGTTTGATATGTCCTATCTTGCCGCAGTTGTAGCATTTAATACCCCCGCTTGGCTTCTCTCTGTTTAGTTGTGATTCCTGTCTTTTCGGAGGATTCCCTTTAGCTAGTAACTGACTAATCATTTTATTTACCTCCTGTATCTGGATCAAGATAGGGTTCTCTTTCTTCTTTTCTGGTTGCGATTCTTCGATACTCACAGCTTGTACTCTTGGACTCGGGGTATCCTGAAGGACAGCTTCCACCTCGAGTGCACGCACCAACGCTTCGCTGCTGTTCTGGTATCGAGATAACATGAGGACTCGCCTGATCTCATTGTCCTGTATACCATCCAGAAAAGCCTCTACTGCCAGTTGGTCTTGGAATTCCTTCGGTACATCCGGGTAAGCCAGGTGAGCCAGTCTCCACACGGCAGCTTCAAACTCTTGCAAACTTTCCCCAGCCCCTTGAACACGTGATTTCAGCTGGGTCTGGTACACTCGGGCAAGGTGTTGATCGCCACATCGTAGATCTAGGGCAGCTTCTAAAACTTTAAAATCCCGTTGTTGGTCTACTGGGATTGTCTGGAGTATTTCCAATGCTTGGCCCCTTAATGCCACGATTAACGCCATAGCCTTCTCTTCGTCATTCCAGTTGTTTGCACTCGCTGCTGCCTCAAACTGCATCTTGTAAATGGTCCATGAACTTTGGCCGTCAAAGGAGGGAGGTTCGAACAGCTGATCTGATAATACCACTTGCTGGCTTCCTCTATCCCTCAACTGTTGCTTAAGCAGGTCTATTTCCTCTTCTACCCGGTGCATTTTCTCTTTGACTTCATTTACTTCTTCTCGATGCCTTCTTTCTAGCTCTTCCAACAATTTCTGGAATTGTGCAAGTAAGTCCTGTATTTGCTTTTCGGTTGCCATACTTCTGGTTGTTACAGGCATACGACTACGTTGAAATCAAATAAATTTAACAAAGTTACGTCACTATCGGTAATGGGACTGTCCAGAAAAACCTCAAAACGGCACGAAAAAGTCTTATCTAGAGTCTTCGTCACTTAACCTCTAATGTCCAAATAAAATGTTCCAAAAATGTCTCAAAAAATGCACTTGACACTATTTTCCTGTTCGAAAATAACCATCGAACAACGTCCAGTAAATTAGTCCTCTGTGTTAGCACCAACTTCGAGAATACACTGCCAAACCTTCTCGAACACTTCCGAAAAATCCTCTTGTCAAAATTCCGCTTCCGACACCAAAATGTTACGGATTTCCACCTTTTTGGAAACACCCTGTATGAATCCGTGGGTTCTAAATAATTTTAACAAGAGATTAAACACTACTAACACTTTATTTAACTATTTACTGACTATACAATACTTCAAAATAAACTTTGTTTACTTTAACCTCACTTTTTCCCGAACGTGTCACTTCTCAAATAAACTTCTCCTTCCGCGCTTGTAATCGCGCCTTATATACTCCGAAATTAGCTCTAGATCAATCCAGAATCTTCTTCAACCATAATCTAGAAACTTCTTCAACCATAATCTAGAAAAGTCCTTGGTTCTTTCTAGAGCCTTTCCAGTCACTATCAATAGGCATAGGCGTACCATCTCCTTTTCCAAGGGGGTGTAATTCATAACAATACTTAGCACATATCACATATTAGCACATATTATATAAAATAACTTGCCTGGTGTACACTTAGTTTTACGAATTATTATTCATATTTTCTTAAAAAATATATGGATGGGGAGAACTTACAAATTTGCTTTTATAGTAGACAAAAGTTTAATGATAGATGTTTTAAACTAAACCCCGCATCAAAATATCATTAATAACTTTAGACATATTAGGTTATTTCTCAAAAATATGGATATCTCTGGTTTTACTGATTAGATTTTAAAAATCCAAAGCATCAATTATTTGTATCAATGAAATTTAATAGTGCATTTTTTAAAAATACGAATGTCAGAGCGATTCTAAAAATTTGCAAAATTTTGAAAGTAAAAAAGATGGCTAAAATTTGTATTCAAAAATGTTTTCTCTACAAATTTTGAAAGCAGAGATAAAAACCTGCAACTTGAGTCTTAGAACGTCTACATTGGTGCGCGATCTCAACAAGAAAATATTTTCAACATCGGTCCACATCACCTTCTGGACAATACTTTTAGCTCTGATTTGTTAAATTTTCACGAAGTTGCTTTTTTCTGGAAAATATTTTCAGGTTTAAAGGAGTAAGTTGGTTTCTCTGTTTCTTTTTACATTTTGAGCCTATATTTCATTATTTTGACAGATCGATAGATAACTTTACCGCCGACAGTTTTTATCCCAAACATTTCTTTCTATTTTTCCCAGAAATAAAAGATATTATAAAAAAAATCCTGTTACTTGTTCTAATGCAACAAACTGATGCGTGTGACTTGATGAGAAAATGGGAAAAAGTGCGCTTTACTTTTGTGTTTCTAACTCCTTTCATTGCAAATCGCATCGCCCCTTATAATTATATATTCATGTGTTTACGACAAGAACACATCTTTAAAATTTAGTATCAATTGTATTGTCCAATAAATGTTTTCAAATATACCAGCATACCACCATTTTATAAAGAAGAATTGAAACACAATTACACATTATTGTTAGTGCATGGGTGGCTTCATATAACTAGTTACTATATTGTTATAATTCCGTACTTGTAGTATAATCAAAGAGTAGAGTACCTGTTAAGTATAATAGTAAATTAATGGAATTTTGTATTTTATTGGGCGTCCCGTGTTATTAGAAATGATTTGGTTTAATTTCTTATTTCGTTCCCTCGTTATATTTTCTCATTCATAAAATAATTCTGGGTGAAGGGCGGAGCTTAAACAATAATAAATCCAGAGGGAGCTCGTATCAGTGTAACATTTGTTGCAAAATGTGCCTTAGCACGGTTCCGTGCTATACATGTTTTTGCAAAAAGTTTTTTGGAAAAATAAAAATAGTACGATACACAGAAAACTTGAATGAAGGTTTGTATTGAGTCCTTTTTCTCATATTTTGATTCTAAATATTTAAAAAAAAAATCAGCAATTTGCTGCTAATTAAAACAAATCTTATTAATTAATACCATTTTTTCTCAAAATATTAAAAAGATACAAACCTAGATTGATACGTTTTCTTCTATTTTTCGCCTGTACAAATTTCGTAACTGCAATGGTCTAATTATAATTTGTCGCGGACGGGGCGGCGTTTGAGAGTAATTTATTTCTGATTTTTAGACGGCATACCCACTCTTAATAGTACGGGAGGACGTAACCAAAAAAGCCTGTTATTCCCTGATGGATATGACGAGGTTTAATGGGTAGTTTTTTACAAAACAAACAGAAAATCTCTCTTACAAAAAGCCCAAAAATGGGGCGATTAATTGGGAAACAATTTTCCGTCCGTAACAAATAATGTCATTTTTTTTCATCGCCTAATGTCCGTTTTCAGTGGAATCTTGTAAAAAATATTTAAAACAATAAGAATTCACACAGAACGGACATTTTGCATGGGGCGAAATCGGTAAAGCGAGAAAGGAGAATGTAAAGAAAATGCGTGTAAAAAAGTTACTCCCTAATGGCTAATTTTTGTTTTAAATTGAAGTATACACCGAATACACGAGAAAAAAATGCTAAACGGACATTTCTCATGGGGCGTATTCACATGAAATGAAATGTACAGGGATCTGTCGATCTGTGATACAGCGCGACGGCATCTGTATTTAGTGCTCTGCGTGTGCGCTCTGGCACATGCCACTCCACCCGGCGGTTGATGCTTGTAAAGACGCTATACACAGCCAATATCTTGACAAGAGTCTAGAGAGACCGAAATGCGAAAGCTTCGAGCATGCGCATTACCCTGTAAACGGGTAATAAATTCGTGCAAGTGGAGAAATGGAAATAATTCCTGTTATTTTGTCTGCGACGCTAATACTGCCTGCGGCGCTAATAATTATTAACAATTAGATTTCAAAATAAAAACCTACTAACCTAACCTAAAGAAATCACACGAAAGAATAAAATTATTATATAAAAAGAAGAAAAACCTAAAGAAATCAGAAAAGAATTTGTAAAAAATTATATTAATCGTTACAGAATTTAAAAAAAATTGTGCGGACATATGAATTTGAACCCGGGACCCTTCGCGCAAATCAAATCAAATCAAAAACATATTTATTAAAAATTTAAGAACAATCTGTCCCACCCGAACGCTCATGTCCGGAGCCAGCCGAACATCTGCAGCCCTAAGCTAAGGCGTAACCTATGCGCTAACCATCTCGCTGGAAGTAAATGCTAGAGCAAAGAAGAAATACCCTTCGATTCCTATTTGGGACTGGGTGAAAATTGAGATTTTTTTTTTCTAGCCCGACGGAAATCGATTTTTTTTTAGCCCAGCCTCGTTGAAAATGTCCGTTGTAAATTTTTTGGCCTTTTTTAAACAAACAAAAACCGTTTCCGATAGAGAACGGACATTAGGGTGTAACAAAATTACAGCGAGAAATTCTTCATATTCAAAATTTAATTACAGACAAACGCCCCACTTCAAACGTCCGTTTGCATTTTTTATTTACTTAAAATATTATCAATTAAATAATAATTTTCTTAACGGACATTAGGCGATTGACCCCAAAAAAAATTGTTATAAATTTTTTGTTCCGACCTCCAGTATTGTTCTGCCTCACTACAAATCTCCGTTACCATGTTCTGTGTATATTTTTCATGTAAATAAAGACACACAATACGCAAACGGATATTAGGGAATTACATTTTTGATCTTGTATTTTTTACATTTTCAATAAATAATTAAATAGTTTTCGCCCCACTAAAAATTTCCGTCACCGGAGACTTTTTTGTTGGCTATGTCATAATCTATCAATCTATATGATCGTGATTCGTCAGGCGATCAGGCGAAAATCTTGGTTACGGCCTCCCGTACTATAATCAAAACAATTATTTTAACGACAATAAAATACATGAAAGTAAATCGTAAATTTAGCTTCCCTCCATCAACCTCACGCTGCACGTTGCCCTCGAGAGTAACTCCAGTACCGGGTTCCCACAGTTCTTGGTCCGCTGGCTCTGCGACAGTTGCTGAGCAGACATTCGAAGTTTCCTCCCTTGTTTTCAAAAACAGAGCTCGCAATTTATCTATATTTTTTATTATAGTTGATATTTGCGTCTTGCCCACCCCGAACTTGGCACCCAGCTTTCGAAGGTTTAGTTTGTAATTTTCAGCCAGGTCTATCACTTCGATTCTCTGCACCAATGATAAACACTTTCCTTTTTGAAGACTCCATGTTACTATGCCGTTGTTCAAAATTGAAATAAATTTCAAATTGAATGGAATTTATACCCTTTATTCCAGGTACTTATTTCAAAAGCATATTACGTAATTATGCAATAAAGTATAGGTAGGTAACTATTAGACTAAATTAATAATCTTCTTATCTCTTTTCTTTGTACCTCAAAGGGCAATTCTTGGAAACGGATTTTATTACACAGACCAGCAATTCTTACATTCGGGAAAGCTTATTACTATGCTGATGAATATTAATTATACTTCCACTTTTAATTGTATGTCTGATTTTAGTGTGGCTGTAATCTAGTTTTAAGGAGGGTGAGGCGTTAGACGAAAATAATGAAAAAAATCTGAAACCAAGTTTTTTTAATAGATTTTTATATGACACAGCTATCTGTAAAAAATCCAAAGTCATTAGGAAACTCATAAAGTTAAAAATCTTATGGAAAATATGTCAACCCCGCATGCAAACGCTACATTTTAACACAAATAACTAAATAAAACACACTACTATGTTTTCTACATAGTAGTTTGTTTTATTTAGTTATTTGTGCAAAATGATTAACTACCACAGAGTAGTCCTTCAATCATTTTTTTGGTACATTTTAATCAATAGCAAATAACCAAATAATGTCAGCAGTTCTGAAAACTAACTAAGCATTGATGTCTTACGCATATTTTAATATTGTTTCCAATTAAATTGGGAGACTTTTAATAAATAAAAAAAATTATTAAACATTTGTAAACTGTCAAATTTTTCATTTCGTTAACGATTTTTAACTGATTTTTCAATTATTTAATGATTTAATTTTAATTTTTACTGCTTCTCATTTTTTAAAATTATTTACTGAAACAAGTTTTTAAAATACACAGATATTTGCATAAATTTATTTATTTTTTAAACATGTTTGGACAAAACATCCAAAAGTTAGTTCATTAAGTAAAATGATTAAATCTACTTAAATAATTAATTAATAATAAAAAATGATTTATTTATGCCTTTATGGCACTAATTATTAGTATCATCAACGTATCACCTTTTGGAATAATTTATTATGGAAAAGTTCCGATTTAGAATCCGACATATTTTTGGTTAGGACTATAACGCCTCAACCTCCTTAAGTGTTATTATAGGGAAATATCACGGAATAGTTTCCAAAGCGTCATAGTTAAGTTAAACGTAATCTAACGTAAAAGTGACCTAACGATAAGTTAAAATATACTCATTCTTCCGTAAATAAAAAAAAATTCAAAATTCTGTACACAAAAATTACATCAGTTTTCAGTAATTTATAATATATACAGTGTGTCCTATTTAATGTCGCAACACTCTGTTATTGTAGTGTGCGTTATCCGATTTATTTTTTCTTTTTTTGACATAGTTCTCTATGGCTCTATTTGATCATTGAAATGGGTACACTAATAAAAACTCCAAAGCCTAATATGTGAAAGATATTCCTCATATATACCTATTTAAGATGTGACAATTTTAAAATTGTCCATAGACAGAACACATAAGTTTTAATATTTATATGCAGACCTGTAGCGGCCGGCAGCCAAATGCGTAAATATAACAATATTTAAGTTCATCACAATTTATTCCAATATTATACTTTCTACATTGCAATATATGTATATAGAATTAATATTAAATACAGAATACCAATATACAAAAATGTGTTTAATAAGTACGTTTACAAAAAATTATAAGACATTGTATAATACAATTAGTACAAAATATACAATATATTCTATAACTTTAAAAGAAAACTATTTACATTTTTAAAAAATTATTAAAAACGTCTTTACGTTACAGCAGTCACTGGGTTCGTTAAAGCCTCTTCCATTTGGTTGAACTCCTCGTAAGACTACTTCTTCAGTACAGTGTTCGTAATGACGCTCTAGTCATCATCGTTTTGCTTTTCGGAGTCGTAATAATACCGGATCGAGTGCGAGCAGATTTACATATTAGGCCTAATTGACCTAAAAACAAAGCCTCATTTGTAGAACATCCAGATTCCACACTTCTCAAGGGTACGGGCAAAGGTACATGACAGTCGCAGCAGGGAAGTGCTGTGTGCAAGGGAACAGATTCCCTATATAAAACTATATTTTCGGACAGACGCAACTCCTTTTTTATTAAGCCGACCTTCTTCTTCTTGCTAGGAGGCACGTTTTCTTCACCCATCGTGCGTTTCCTCTTTTTGATGGGAGGAGGCTTCACCACTTTCGTGGCTTGTTTCTTCCTGTTTTTATTACTTTTCATGCTATTTTCATCGGATCTAGAGAGAAAAATATTCAATTTAGTTTCATGTTCTATTACATTATACAGAGAAATGACAAAAGCGGTTACTTGAATCCCAATCACTGAATCAATAACAAAGTAATTTACAAATGGATATTCTTACCTAGGTAGTTCCAGGACGTCATCATTGCAGTTCACTAACGCCCCTTCGTACGACTTGCCCCTCCAGTTCATGTTCACCATCAGAACTGAAAGAGATACGATTTAATGAAAACAATTATTTTACCGACGATACAATACATGAAAAAATCGTAAATTTAGCTTACCTCCATCAACCTCACGCCGTACAGTACCCTCGACAGTAACTCTTGTACCGGGTTGGCACAGTACTTGGTCCGCTGGCTCTACGACAGTTGCGAAGCGAGCATTTGAAGTTTCCTCCTTTGTTTTCAAAAACAATGCTCGCAGTTTATCCTTGTTTTTGATGATTGTTGATATCTGCGTCTTTCCCACCCCGAACTTTGCACCCAGTTTCCTAAGACTTAATTTGTACTTTTCAGCCAGGTCTATTACTTCTATTCTCTGTATCAACGATAACACTTTCCTTTTTGACTCCATGTTACTTTGACGATGTTCAAAATTGAAATAAACTTCAAATTGTATCCTCTCGAATTTATACCCTTTCGTGGGATAATCCAGGTAGGTACTTATTTCAAGATTATGTTAATAAATTAAGGAACTGGGGAATTATGCTATAAACTACATTAAAGTGTGAGTAGGTACACATTAATATATTAATATTATAATTTTCTAATTCTTACCTTTTCTTTGTATCGAAGGACAATTCCTGGAATCTGATTTTATTTCACACAAGCAATTCTTAGTTTACATTCGGAAAATCTCATTGTTATGCGAATGAATACTAATTGTATGTCTACTTTTATTGTTGCTTTATTTCAGTTTTACGATTCTTGTAGGGAAATACCACGAAATGATTTTCTTTATTAAACCCTAACTTTATCAATTTTAACAATGTCGGGAATCTAAAAAAAAAATGTTTATAAAGATCAGATAAATTTGAAACTAATTCTAGTTTCCATTGCATCATACGTTAAAAGTAGTCATAAGGAAATAAAATACTGATAAAAATTGAAAAAAATTGTAAAAATGTAAGGTATATGCCCTACCTAATGAGATCATTTAGCATTTTCTTGTTGTTATATTCTCTGAAAGATCTTTTGATTTTTGACCGAAACGCAAAAAACTAAAATTTTCTGCAGTCTCTATAGACTTCAAAAATTAACCAAGAAGGCGCTCTCATATTAACCGCTGTGTGACGCCATTTACTCCTATAATAATTTAATATATCTCAAAATGTGCTTTTGCTAATAGCTGATATAAATGTAATATAAAGTAACACGAATTATGTGAATAATATTAACTGCTATAAGTACATATGATTTAATAATGTTAGAATGTTCTTTTCTTATGAAATTATTTTTCTCTGTATTCTCCATGTGTTAGTATTTTTTACATAAAATAATTGTTTTACTTCAACATTCACGTAGTGGATTGGAAGTATAGTTATCGTAAAAAAAAAATCAAAATTTTTTTTCTTGAATTAGGTTTAGAATGTATGAAACGTCGAGATTTTAAATTTGAGCGAAAAAAATTTCTGTCTGTCTGTCTGTAACTTTTTTTGTCCACACGCTTTCTCCAAGATATTGACTTGAAATTTTGTACGCGTATATATTATAACGAGATCTGGAACTGGATAATTTTTTGATGATATCCGGTGACGGGTTGGGGAGTAAATATGGGGAAATATGTAAAGAAAGCTGGTAAGAGTACAGAAACTTGAAATTTGATGTATGCACTACAAGCCAAATCCTCAGATTATTTTATAATATTTTTGAACCCCCCACTACCCCTGGTCCATTATTAAAGGGGTTGATTAAATAAAATTGGAATACTCATTTGAAATTTGGTACACGTATGTATTATAACGTCATCTCTAACTGGTTTATATTTTGAGATGATTCCGGTGAAGGGTTGGGGGTTAAATAGGGGTTAATTGGGGAAAATAAGTAAAGCAGGCTAGTGCGAATACAGCAACTTCAAATTCGGTGTATATACTAGAAGCGAAAGCCTCAGATTTTTTTATAATATTTTTCAACCCCCCACCACCCCTACTCCATTATTAAAGGGGTTGATAAAATAAAACTAAGATATTAATTTGAAATTTGGTACACGTATGTACTATAACGACATCTGGAACTAGATTATATTTTGAGATGATTCCGTTGAAGCGTTGGGGGTTAAATAGGGGTAAATAGAGGAATATAAGTAAAGCAAGTTGGTAAGAGTACAGAAACTTGAAATTCGGTATATGTACTAGAAGCCAAGGTCTCAGATTATTTATAATATCTTTCAACCCCCACCACCCCTACTCCATTATTGAAGGGGTTGATTAAATAAAATTGAAATACTCACCTCATAATCATCATCATCATAACAAATTTTATTTAAATTAATAATATACAAACATTGCCTCCCCGAATCGCGATTCGGAACCAACCAGACAACCACGTTGCCCAGCGTCGTGGTGTACGTAGGGTTGAGCGGATCACGACCGGTTTGGCTCAATGAAATTAATACAAAAAGTTAAAACTCCTGCCGCCGGTGGTGGCTTAAAATTAACATTAAAATTCATAATATCTGTATTACAGATTTAAAACATTTAAAAATAACACTCTAAAAACTATTGGGGCACAAGGTACTAAGCACTATTAAATTTTGATTTCTGGCACGGGGGAAAAAACTCAACGAAAAAACCCATTCCAACTTCCAAGCAATAGGACCCAACGGTCTACCCGTCGTCGGGAAGTTAGGGAAGACAAAGAATTAAGATTTTTTAACAGTTACAATTTTTAAAAGGTTTTTCGGTCTAAAATGAATTTAGAACAAGAAAGGACAAAGTGACAAAAAAGACAAAAAGGCAAACAATTGACAAACAGACAAGATGGGGAAAGAATAGATATATATATAAAGGTGTGAAGGGAAAAGTGTGTGATAAAGAAAAGTTATGGTTAAGGAAAGTGTGGCTAGAGAGGTTGCCGAAAGATAGGCAACGCCTGGTATGATAGGGGGTGTTTGATCTGGAATGTGGCATTATGCATCCTGATTCTGGTTATGTTGCGTGTTAGCGGACTGTCGCCCAGTTGAAATGCATAAAATTTCTGCGATGTTTCCCGGACGAAGTCCGCTAGTGGCGTTATGTGAAATATTCACCTGAAATTTCGTACACGTATGTATTATAACGACATCTGGAACTAGATTATATTTTGAGAAGCTTCCGTTGAAGGGTTGGGAGTTAAATAGGGGAAAATAAGTAAAGCAAGCTGGTAAGTGTATAGACATTTGGGATTTGGTGTATATACTAGAAGTGATGGCCTCAGGTTTTTTTATAACATTTTCCATCCCACTCCCTTATTAAAAGAGTTGATAAAATTAAATTTAGATTTTCACTTGAAATCTGTTACACGTATAACGATATCTTATATTATATTTTGATATGATTGCGTTGAATGAGTGGGGTTAATTGATAAATAGCGAAAAATCTGCTAAAAGTACAGAAACTTGAAATTCGGTATATGTCCTAGAAGCCAAGGCCTCAGATTAAATTAATAATCTTCTTATCCCTTTTCTTTGTACCTCAAAGGGCAATTCTTGGAAACGGATTTTATTACACAGACCAGCAATTCTTACATTAGGGAAATCTTATTACTATGCCGATGAATATTAATTATACTTCCACTTTTAATTGTATGTCTGATTTTAGTGTGGCTGTAACCTAGTTTTAAGGAGGGTGAAAATAATGAAAAAAATCTGAAATAAAGTTTTTTTAACAGATTTTTATATGACACAATTATCTGTAAAAAATACAAAATCCAAAGTCGTTAGGAAACTCAAGTTAAAAATCTTATGGAAAATATGTCAACCCCGCTTGCAAACGGTACATTTTAACACAAATAACTAAATAAAACACACTACTATACATAGTAGTGTGTTTTATTTATTTATTTGTGCAAAATGATTAACTACCACAGACTAGTCTCAACGCCTCAACGTCTTTAAGTGTTATTGTTGGGAAAAATCACGGAATAGTTTCCATAGCATCATAAGTTAAAAGTAATCCTAAATAAAAACAACTGACAAATTCTGTACACCACATTTTTCTTCATTTTAATCCAACGATCGTAATTTTCAGATTTGTTAAAATACTGTTGTCTAACGTAAAAGTGGCCTAACAATAAGTTAAAACGTACTAATTCTTCCGTAAATTAAAAAAATCTTCCAAATTCTTTACGGAAAAATCACATCAGTTTTTAATAATTTATAATATATACAGTGTGTCCTATTTAATGCCGCAACACTCTGTTATTGTAGAACGCGTTACCCGATTTATTTATTTTTTTTTTACATAGTACTCTGTGGCCCTATTTGATCATTTAAATGGGTGCACTAATAAAAACGTAATATTTCAATGATATAGTGACAATTTTAAAATTGTCTATAGATAGAACACATAAGTATTAATATTCATATGCAGACCTGTCGCGGCCGGCAGCCAAATACAATATTTAAGTTTATCACAATTTATTCCAATATTATACTTTCTTACATTGCAATACATGTATATAGAATTAATATTAAATATAGAATACCTATATATAAGAATGTATTTAATAAGTACGTTTACAAAAAATTATGAGACAGTATATTACGATTAGTACAAAATATACAATATATTCTATAATTTTAAAATAAAACTATTTACATTTTTACAAAATTATTAAAAATGTCTTTACGTTCCAGCAGTCACTGGGTTCGTTAAAGTCTCTTCCATTTGGTTGAACTCCTCGTAAGACTACTTCTTCAGTGCAATGTTTGTAATGACGCTCTAGTCATCATGTTTTTGCTTTTCGGAGACGTAATAATACCGGATCGAGTGTGAGCAGATTTACATATTAGGCCTAATTGACCTAAAAACAAAGACGCATTTGTAGAACATCCAGACTCCACACTTGTCAAGGGTACGGGCGTAGGCAGATGACAGTCGCAGCAGGGAACTGCTGTATACAAGGGAACAGATTCCCTATATAATACTATATTTTCGGACAGACGCAACTCCTTTTTTATGATTCCGACTTTCTTCTTCTTGCTAGGAGGCACGTTTTCTTCACCCATCGTGCGTTTCCTCTTTTTGATTGGAGAAGGCCTCACCACTTTCCTGGCCTGTTCCTTCCTATTTGGATCACTTTTCGTGCTATTTTCATCGGATCTAGAGAGAAAAATATTCAATTTAATTTCATATTTTATTACATTATACAGAGAAGTGACAAAAGCGGTTGCTTGAATCCTAATCACTGAATTAATGGCAAAGTAATTTACAAATGGACATTCTTACCTAGGTAGTTCCAGGACGTCATCACTGTAGTCCACTAACGCCCCTTCGTACGACTTGCCCCTCCAATTCATGTTCACTATCAGAACTGAAAGAGATACGATCTAATGAAAACAATTATTTTAACGACGATACAATACATGAAAAAATCGTAAATTTAGCTTACCTCCATCAACCTCACGCCGTACGTTACCCTCGAGAGTAACTCTTGTACCGGGTTGACACAGTACTTGGTCCGCTGGCTCCACGACAGTTGCGACGCAAACATTTGAAGTTTCCTCCTTTGTTTTCAAAAACAATGCTCGCAGTTTATCCTTGTTTTTGATGATTGTTGATATCTGCGTCTTTCCCACCCCGAACTTGGCACCCAGCTTTCTTAGACTTAATTTGTGCTTTTCAGCCTGGTCTATCACTTCTATTCTTTGTATCAACGATAACACTTTCCTTTTCGACTCCATGTTACTTTGACGGTGTTCAAAATTGAAATAAACTTCAAATTATATCCGCTCGAATTTATACCCTTTCGTGGGATAATCCAGGTAGATACTTGTTTCAAAATTATATTAATAAATTAAGGAACTGGGGAATTATGCTATAAACTACATTATAGTGTGAGTAGGTATTCATTAATATATTAATGTAATAATTTTCTTGTACCTTTTCTTTGTATCAAAGGACAATTCTTGGAATCTGATTTTATTATACACCCAAGCGGTTCTTAGTTTACAATCGGAAAATCTCATTGTTATGCGAATGATTACTAATTGTAATGTCTGCTTTTATTGTTGCTTTATTTCAGTTTACGTATTCCTATTGGGAACTAACACGCAATGAATTTTTTTTATTAAACTCAGACCTTGACTTTAAGAATTTTAACAAGGTCGGGAATTCAAAGAAATATTTTTTTATTAATTTAAAAAAAAATACAAAATAGTGGGTTGCTAGTTTCCGTTGCACACGTTAAAAGTAGTCCTAAGAAAAAAAAATACTGATAATAATACGCGCAAAATTTTTAAAATATAAGGTATCAGCGCTGCCTAATTGTTTCCGAAATAAGCCCTTTCAAGGAACCCCATGATTTTCGTGGAAATACCGTCATCTCATGTAAAATGGCCTAGCGATAAGTTAAGATAGACTTAATCGCCTGTAAATAAAAAAATCTGCAAAATTATTGGACACCTTTGATACCTTATATATTTTTTTAAGGGACCAGCCTATATTTTATCACTGAACGTACATTAGGTTTTCTTTCGCAACAATAGCATCGACTATATTTCAAATGATATTTTTCTAAATCATCACTTAATGGATTACTTATTTAGCGCGACTACTTTCATATTTTTTACTAAAACTATAGCAAGTTACTTTCTTGGCAGCTGCTATATTAATTTTTTCTTATGCAGTGTAGGCATACGAAAATCTACCTAACGTTGATAAAGTTTATCAAATGAATGGATTTTCACAAAACTTTGTGAATTCTGTTCGTTTTGATGTTTAGATCAAACTCCAAAAAAAATTGCCGCTATTGCCCCGCAATTGTTATAATCAGTGATTTTGTTGCTAATTTGTTAACCAACAAAATTGAGGTAAATTAAAACAATGAAATGTGTTTTTAGATAATTTTACGAAAAATAACAACTTATATTTCTAGAAAATGCGTATTTTCTGAGATACAGACAGCGGTTCGAATTTTTCCAAAAGGAGGAAGGGGAAATAAAAAGTGACGAGAAAAAATCCGTTGAATGTATTACTAAAATGCAAGACTTCTCTTGCCTCCATGGCTGTTTTCTAAAGTGCACTCTGTCCAAGTTCTTTAGGAAAAAGACGAAAGAAAGACCCTTATCGGAAAATGGAAAATCTCATAAACATTGAAATTTAAACATTTGGAATAATTTAGACGTAGGTATAAGTTAATATATTCTTTAAGGTTTTGGTCTGCTGTAGTTTTTTTGTAACGTGCATATTTTCCGAGTTCTTAACAGTTTTTCACGATAAAAAAATGGGAATTTAATCGTGAAAAACTGTTGAAATCTCGGAAAAATGCACGTTGCAAAAAATTGTTAACATAGTTCACAGTAAAATTTCTTCCGCATCAAAAGTTGCGGTCTTTACAACGACCAGAACAAGTCTCTTAAATAATTATTATAGGGTATTAGGTAACTAGTATTAAATCACAAAGCCATAAGCTTATGTGTCAAAAATACTTCTTGCAACATACATTTAAGAAATCATTTTATCTTATTAGTGTGTATATAGCAGCATTTTTTTTAATAACGACTTTAGATATTCTTATAAAACGTTGATTAGTTGCTTTATGGCAATAATTTGACAAATAGTGAATTGTGTCTTATAGTACAATTATATGAAGCTTTAATAAAACTTTTATACCGTGACGATACTAAATTTTCATAAGGCCTGCGGAAATGTTTATATAATTATTTTGTAATGATTCCAATAGACTATACAAAATATCAACACAGACTGAAATATTTTATAAGATGGTGCCAATTTGGAATTTACAGTTGTTGTGAAAACGTTATGAAAGTGTTTCTGAGTGTAATGTTGTTTTAAAAAATTTGCGTCAGAAACATTTCTACAACTTTTTTAAAATATTAAATTGCTAGTTGGGAGTGCATTCCATAGACGCATAATAAATTAACACTGGAAGATACGGTTTAATATTTAAAATGTCTTGGAAGAATATTATAAAATACACCTTTGATTGTTCCAAAAAGCGTATATAAGTTCGATCAGGCTTCCCACCTTTTTCCAACGTGCTTACAGCATAAAACCTAATAAACACTAAATGCTGCCGTACCGCGTTCGATGGCACTCAGTTTTTGGAGCATTTTCAAAAAAAAATGTTGGTTGAACGACGCGACGTAGCCCATAATCAATTTTTAGTGCAGTTTGTTCGTACGTCGAACGAGAGTGTCCAAAGGCGTTGGGAAGATGTATGCAAACATATATAAAATCCACAATCTTCCAGGACTTATAACATTTACCTCTAGTTTTAATTTTATTGATAGCATGAATAATATTAAAAGAAAAATAACATTTTTTTTAAGTTTATTGAATATGAATGTTTACAAAAATATGTAAATTTAGAATTTTAGAAAATGCTAAATGTACAATTATTCCATAACTATAAAAGAATTTACAAAATTATCACAGACAGAGCCACTGGGTTAAGTTACAATAACGCAATTTATAAACGTTGCAGCACTGCTTCCTCCATCTGGTCGAACTTTACCTAGGACTACTTCTTAAGAATTGTAATGCTCGTAATGATGCTCTGGTCATCATCATTTTGCTCTTCAGAGTTGCAGAAACAGCTGAGGGAGTTAGAGGAGATTTACATGTTAGGCCTAACTGGCCTAAGAATAGTGCCGCATTTGTAAAATATTGAGACTCCACACTTGTCAAAGGCAAAGGCGAAGGTAGATGACACTCGCAGCAGGGAAGTGCTGTATATAACGGAATAGTTTCCCTATATAATAATATGTTCTCCGACAGGCCGAACTCCTTTTTTTTAATGCCGACCTTCGTCTTCTTGCTTAGAGGTACGTTTTCTTGACCCATCCTGCGTTTCCATTTTTTGATGGGAGCCGTCTTCACCACTTTCCTGTCTTGGTTCTTCCTATCAGGTTCGTTTTTCGTGCCATCAGCGGATCTATAGAGAAATATTCAAATTAGTTTTTATATTCTATATAACATTAAGTAATTTACAAACGGATATTCTTACCTAGGTAGCTCCAGGACATCATCACTGTAGTCCACTGCGCCCCTTCGTACGGCTTGCCCCTCCAATTCACGTTCACCACCACAACTGAAAGATATATGATTTAATGAAAACAATTATTTTAACGACGATACAATACATCGTAAATTTAGCTTACCTCTATCAACTCTACGCAGTACGTTACTCTCGAGAGTAACCCTTACACCGGGTTCGCACAGTTCTTGGTCCGCTGAGCAAACATCCGAAGTATCCTCCTTTGTTTTCAAAAACAGAGTTCGCAATTTACCTTTGTTTTTACTGATTGTTGATCTTTGCGTCTTGTCCACCTCGAACTAGCACCCAGCTTTCTAAGGCTTAATTTGTACTTTTCACTTCTATTCTCTGTACCAATGATAAAACTTTCGTTTTTGACGACGCCGTGTTACTATGACGTTGTTCAAAATAGAAATAAACTTCAAATTTCATCTGGTAGAATTTATACCCTTTCGTAGGATAATCCAGGTTGGTACTTCTCTCAAGATTATGTTAATAAATTAAGGAATTGGGGAAATATGATATAAACTACATTAAAGTGTGAGTATTAATATATTAATGTAATAAATTTCTAATACCTCTTCTTTGTATCTCAAAGGACAATTCTTGGAATCTGTATTTATTATACACCCAAACGTATATTCCTGACATTACTTATTACATTAATTTCAAATTTTCAGTGTTGTAATTATTCGACAATTACATCTTACAAACGTATTAAAAAATACAATATGAATATTAAAAGCAGAATAACAGTATCTCTAAATGTATTGAATATGAATGTTTGCAAAAATACATGGAATTAGAATTTTAGAAGATGCTACTAATGGTACAATTGTTCTATAACTTTAAAACAATTTATTTGCAATTTTACAAAATGATCACACAAAAAGTCACTGGGTTAAGTTACAATAACGCAGTTTATAAACGCTGCAGGACTGCTTCTTCCTTCTGGTCGAACTCTACTTAGGACTACCTCTTAAATGTAATCGTAATGACGCTCTGGTCATCATCGTTTTTCTCTTCGGAGTCGCAGAGACGGCTGAGGGAGTTAAAGGAGATTTACATATTAGGCCTAATTGTCCTAAAAATAATGCCACATTTGTAGAATATCCAGCCTCCACACTTGTTAAGGGCACGGCCGAAGGTAGATGACACTCGCAGCAGGGAAGTGCAGTAAATGGCGGAATAGTTTCCCTACATAATAATATCTTCTCAGACAGATTCAACTCCTTTCTTATAATGCCAACCTTCCTCTTCTTGCTTGGAGGTACGTTTTCTTGGTCCATCGTGCGTTTCCTTTTTTTGATGGGAGGTGGCTTCACCTCTTTCCTGGCTTGTTTCTTCCTGTCAGGTTCATTTTTCGTGCCATCAGCGGATCTAGAGAAAAAAATATTCATATTAATTTTTATATTCCATTACATTTTACAGAAATATGATAAATTCTAATCACTGATATTAAGTAATTTACAAACGAATAGTCTTACCTAGATAGCTCCAGGACGTCATCACTGTAGTCCACTAGCGCCCCTTCGTACGGATTGCCTCTCCAATCCACATTCACCGTCACAACTGAAAGAAATTTGATTTAATGAAAACAATTATTTTAACGATACAGTATATGGGAAAAATCGTAAATTTAGCTTACCTCCATCATCCTCACGCCGTACGTTACCCTCGAGAGTAACTCTTGTACCGGGTTGGCACAGTACTTGGTCCGCTGGCTGTACAACAGTTGCGAAGCAAACATTTGAAGTTTCCTCCTTTGTTTTCAAAAACAATGCCCGCAATTTATCCTTGTTTTTGATGATTGTTGATATCTGCGTCTTACCCACCCCGAACTTGGCACCCAGTTTCCTAAGACTTAATTTGTACTTTTCAGCCAGGTCTATCACTTCTATTCTCTGTATCAACGACAACACTTTCCTTTTTGACTCCATGTTACTTTGACGGCGTTAAAATTAGAAATAAACTTCAAATTGTATCCTCCCGAATTTATACCCTTTCGTGGGATAATCCACGTAGGTACTTATTTCAAGATTATGTTAATAAATTAAGGAACTGGGAAATTATGCTATAAACTACATTAAAGTGTGAGTAGGTACACATTAATATATTAATGTAATAATTTTCTTATTCCTTTTCTTTGTATCAAAGACAATTCTTGGAATCTGATTTTATTATACACCCAAGTGAATCTTAGTTTACAATCGGAAAATCTCATTGTTATGCGAATGATTACTAATTGTATGTCTGATTTTATTGTTGCTTTATTTCAGTTTACGTATTCCTGTAGGGAACTAACACGCAATGAATTTTTTTTTTATTAAACTCAGACCTTGACTTTATGAACTTTAACAGTGTCGGGAATTCAAAGGTATTTTTTTTTATTACGGTAAAGAAAATTACAAAATAGTGGGTTGCTAGTTTCCGTTGCACAGGTTAAATGTAGTCCTAATGAAAAAAAATATTGATAATAATACACGCAAAATTTTTAAAATGTAAGGTATCTGCCCTATCTAATTGTTTCCGAAATAAGCCCTTCCAAAGAACCCCATGATTTTCGTGGAAATACCGTCACCTCATGTAAAATGGTCTAACGATAAGTTGAGATAGACTTAATCGCCTGTAAATAAAAAATTCTGCAAAATGATTGGACACCTTTGATACCCTATATATTTTCTTAACTATATTTCAAATGATATTTTTCTAAATCATCTCTTAATGGATTACTTATTTAGCGCGACTACTTTCATATTTTTTACTAAAACTATAGCAGGTTACTTTCTTGGCAGCTGCTATATTAATTTTTTGCTTTCTTATGCAGTGTAGGCGTACGAAAACCTACCTAACCTTGATAAAGTTTATCGAATGAATGGATTTTCACAAAACTTTGTTACCCGGAAATTTGCTTTTATAGTTATGAAAAAGAATGTTAACATTTTCCTACCAACATATATTATACAGTTATACACCTACCAGGACAGGTGGCAGCAAAAACAGGGACGTCCTCACTTATGCATTTATTTTTTGAGAAATTACGTACAGGACGTATTTGATTTAAACATTCATTTTTTACGAAAAAATGAATGCAAATGCCCAGTATTTTTATCCCAAATGTATTTTTAAATTCTTTTTACCAAAAACAAATGTCAGTTTTCGCAATTTAATTAATTTATTACCGTTTTCTTAAATATTTTTTATATTTCAAATAAGCCGCCCGACATTACTTAAATTGCCAAAGCTCACATTTGCATTTAGTGAAAAATATTAAAAAATATCTCTCAAAAAAAAATACTGCCTTAACATATTTTATTCAGTAATTAAAATATACAACATTGCCGGAGCCAACCGCACAACCACGTCGCGCAGCGTCGTGGTGTTGGGCGGTTGTGCGGTTGACTAATTATATTCCATTGCATTTTTCTAAGGTTGTTTCTAGTTTGATTTTCATTAAAATGGAAGTATTGGTAAATCAAACAAGGTAGTCTTGTTGTCACATGGTATTTAATATATCCATACCTATTGTCATTAAAATTGGAATATTACAGAAACGACGCTATAGACGTCGGTCGTCGTCGAAACGAATAAATGAAAGAATATGATTCTCGGTATTAAAATTTATCAAATTCAGAAGTTTCACAACAATGACGTTAGGCGTCGGTCGGCGCTGAGACGTAAAAATGCAAGAAAATGAATCTAGGAATCGAAATTTGTCAAATACACGAGTTTTACAAAAACAACGCTAGGCGTCGGTCAGTGTCGAGACGTAAAAATGCAAGAACATAGATTTAGATACACAAGTTTTACAACAACGACGTTAGGCATCAGTCAGCGTCGAGACGTAAGAATATGAATGTAGGAATTAAAATCTATCAAATACACGAGTTTTACAAAAATGACGCTGGGCGTCGGTCGGCGTCGAGGCGTAAAAATTCGAGAACATAGATTTAGATATCAGATGAAAAATATTATAAAGAAATCTGAGGGCTTGGCTTCCCGTATAGGTGCGCACCAAACCTCAAGTATTTGTACTCTACACAGCTTGCTTTTACACATTTTCCTCTTCATATACCTATACTTACATCGCCACCCCTTCAACGGAATCATCTCAAAATATGATATAGTTCCAATCGTCGTTATAATACAGATGTACCAAATTTTAAGCGAATATCTCAATTTTATTGTATCAACCTCTTTAATAATGGAGTAGGGGCGGTGGGGGGTTAAAAAATATTATAAAAAAATCTCAGTCCTTGGCTCCAAATACATACACCGTACTTCAAGTTTCTGTATTCTTATCAGCTTGCTTTAATTATTTTCCCCTATTTACCCCTATTTAACCCCAACCCTGCAACGGAATAAACTAAAAATATATTTTAGTTCCAGATGTCATTATAATATATACGTGTACCAAATTTCAAGTGAATAAGTCAATTTTATTTTATCATCCCCTTTAATAATGGAGTAGGGGTGGTGGGGGGGTTGAAATTTGTTATTAAAAAATCTGAGGCCTCGGCTTCTAAATATAAAAAATTTGAGGCCTTGGCTGCTAGTATACATACAACAAATTTCAAGTTTCTGTACTCTTACCAGCTTGCTTTACCTATTTCCCCCCATTTATCCCTATTTACCCCCAACCCTTCATCGGATATGTTCAAAAAACAATCCAGTCCAGATCTCGTTATAATATATAGGTGTACAAAATTTCAAGTCAATGTCTTAAACCGTTCCGGAGAAAATGTTCTGACAAAAAAAAATTACAGACAGACAGACCGACAAACAGAAATTTTTTTTTCGCTGAAATTTAAAATCTCGACGTTTCATGAAGTTCTAAACCTATTTCAATAAATAAAATTTGATTTTTTTTACGATTGCTGTACTTCCAATCCACTACGTGGATGTGGAAGTAATTCCTCTTTTTTTTCTTGTACCATATTGGTACACTTTGCGCCTTTAACTATTGTTTATACCCATTACGCGATTAAATGTGTTCCGGTAAAAATTGAATTAAAATAGGTAGGCAACAAGCTCAGTTTATATATTTCTCTACTGTAGTAAGAGTCAAAGCCTGGAGAATTGTAATGAGAAGTCTCAAGTTAGACAAAGAGCCAATGCGTATATGATCCGCCTCTCTGGCTAGGTGGAGATGGAAAACATGCCTAAACAATTTTTAAATTACATGCGTAATTGCCCTGAAAAAATTGACATTTTTGAATTATGTTTAAACGAATGTGTAAACAAAAGATAAAGTATATGAAAATTAAATAAATATCAGACAATTAAATGATAAAGTTTGTGATTTTTTTTCTTAAGATTGGTTCACCGGATTTGAAAAAGCAATGGTCACATTGTAGAACTAGTAGCTAACTTCTTTAAAAAAAAAATGAGTGTGATACTTTTAAAAATAAAGCTGCTAGAGCTAAGCGCGTTTGTTATATTTCAAGTATATTTCCCGCATGGGAGGATTCCTCTTAAGTAATTATGCAATAAAGTATAGGTAGGTAACTAACTATTAGACTAAATTAATAATCTTCTTATCCCTTTTCTTTGTACCTCAAAGGGCAATTCTTGGAAACGGATTTTATTATACAGACCAGCAATTCTTACATTCGGGAAATCTTATTACTATGCTGATGAATATTAATTATATTTCCACTTTTAATTGATGTCTGATTTTAGTGTGCCTGTAATGTAGCTTCAAGGAGGGTGAGGCGTTAGACGAAAATAATGAAAAAAATTTGAAACAAAGTTTTTTTAATAGATTTTTATATGACACAGTTATCTGTAAAAAATCCAAAGTCATTAGGAAACTCATAAAATTAAAAATCTTATGGAAAATATGTCAACCCCGCTTGCAAACGGTTCGTTTTAACACAAATAACTAAATAAAACACTACTATGTATTCTACCACATAATGGTAGAAAACACAGTACTTAGTTTGTTTTATTTAGTTATTTGGGAAAAATGATTAACTACCACAGAGTAGTCCTTCAATCATTTTTTTGGTACATTTTAATCAATAGCAAATAACCAAATAATGTCACCAGTTCCGAAAACTAACTATGTAAAGCATAGATATCTTACGCATATTTTAATATTGTTTCCAATTTAATTAGGAGACTTTTAATAAATAAAAAGAAATATTAAACTGTCAAATTTCTGTTTTCGTTAATGATTTTTAACTGATTTTTCAATTATTTAATTTTAATTTTTACTGCTTCTCATTTTTTTTTAATTATTGAAACAACTTTGTAAAATACACAGATATTCGCATAAATTAAATTTTTTTAAATAGCTTTCGACAAAACATCCAAAAGTTAGTTCATTAAGTAAAATTATTAAATCTACTTAAATAATTAATTAATAATAAAAAATGATTTATTTATGCCTTTATAACACTAATTTTTGGTATCTTCGACTTATAACCTTTTGTAATAATTTATTATGGAAAAGTTCCGATTTAGAATTCGACTTACCTTTGGTTGGGACTGTAACCCCTCAACCTCCTTAAGTGTTATTGTAGGAATATATCAAGGAATAGTTTCCATAGCATCATAAGTTAAAAGTAATTCTAAATAAAGACAACTGACAAATTCTGTACACCACATTTTTCTTCGTTCTGATCCAGCCATCGTAATTTTTAGATTTGTTAAAATACTGTTCTACTGTCTAACGTAAAAGTGGCCTAACGATAAGTTAAAATATACTCATTCTTCCGTAAATAAATAAAAAATCAAAATTCTTTACACAAAAATTACATCAGTCTTTAGTAATTTATAATATATACAGTGTGTCCTATTTAACGTCGCAACACTCTGTTATTGTAGAACACGTTACCCGATTTTTTTTGTTTTTTTGACAGAACTCTATGGCCCTATTTGATCATTTAAATGGGTGCACTAATAAAAACTGCAAAACGTAATATTTGGAAGATATTCCTCATATATACCCGTTTAATTTTAAAATTGTCCATAGATAGAACACATATGCTGACCTGTCGCGGCCGGCAGCCAAATGCGTAAATATAACAATATTTAAGTTCATCACAATTTATTCCAATATTATCCTTTCTTACATTGCAATATATGTATATAGAATTAATATTAAATATATTAGTACAAAATATATACAATATATTCTATAACTTTAAAAGAAAACTATTTACACTTTTAAAAAATTATTAAAAACGTCTTTACGTTACAGCAGTCACTGGGTTGGTTAAATCCTTTTCCATTTGGTTTAACTCCTCGTAAGACTACTTCTTCGGTGCAATGTTCGTAATGACGCTCTAGTCATCATCGTTTTGCTTTTCGGAGTCGTAATAATACCGGATCGAGTGTGAGCAGATTTACATATTAGGCCTAATTGACCTAAAAACAAAGCCGCATTTGTAGAACATCCAGACTCCACATTTGTCAAGGGTACGGGCGAAGGAAGATGACAGCCACAGCAGGGAAGTGCTGTATACAAGGGAACAGATTCCCTATATAATACTATATTTTCGGACAGACGCAACTCCTTTTTTATGATGCCGACCTTCTTCTTCTTGCTAGGAGGCACGTTTTCTTCACCCATCGTGCGTTTCCTTTTTTTGATGGGAGGAGGCTTCACCACTTTCGTGGCTTGTTTCTTCCTGTTTGGATCACTTTTCATGCCATTTTCATCGGATCTAGAGAGAAAAAATATTCAATTTAGTTTCATATTCTCTTACATTAAACAGAGAAATGACACAAGCGGTTGCTTGAATCCTAATCACTGAATCAGTGACAAAGTAATTTACAAATGGATATTCTTACCTAGGTAGTTGCAGGACGTCAGCACTGTAGTCCACTAACGCCCCTTCGTACGACTTGCCCCTCCAATTTATGTTCACGATCAGAACTGAAAGAGATACGATTTAGTGAAAACAATTATTATTTTAACGACTATACAACACAAGAAAAATCGTAAATTTAGCTTACCTCCATCATCCTCACGCCGTACGTTACCCTCGAGAGTAACTCTTGTACCGGGTTGGCACAGTACTTGGTCCGCTGGTTCTACGACAGTTGTGACGCAAACATTTGAAGTTTCTTCCTTTGTTTTCAAAAACAATGCCCGCAATTTATTCTTGTTTTTGATGATTGTTGATATCTGGGTCTTGCCCACCCCGAACTTGGCACCTAGTTTCCTAAGGCTTAATTTGTGCTTTTCAGCCAGGTCTATCACTTCTATTCTCTGTATCAACGATAACACTTTCCTTTTCGACTCCATGTTACTTTGACGGTGTTCAAAATTGAAATAAACTTCAAATTATATCCGCTCGAATTTATACCCTTTCGTGGGATAATCCAGGTAGGTACTTATTTCAAGATTATGTTAATAAATTAAGGAACTGGGGAATTATGGTATAAACTACATTAAAGTGTGAGTAGGTACACATTAATATATTAATGTAATAATTTTCTTATACCTTTTCTTTGTATCAAAGGACAATTCTTGGAATCTGATTTTATTATACACCCAAGTGATTCTTAGTTTACAATCGGAAAATCTCATTGTTATGCGAATGATTACTAATTGTATGTCTGCTTTTATTGTTGCTTTATTTCAGTTTGCGTATTCCTGTAGGGAACTAACACGCAATGAATTTTTTTTTTATTAAACTCAGACCTTGACTTTATGAACTTTAACAATATTGGGAATTCAAAGACATTTTTTTTCATTAAGGTAAAGAAAATTACAAAATAGTGGATTGCTAGTTTCCGTTGCACACGTTAAAAGTAGTCCTAAGGAAAAAAAATACTGATAATAATACACGCAAAATTTTTAAAATGTAAGGTATCTGCCCTATCTAATTGTTTCCGAAATAAGCCCTTCCAAAGAACCCCATGATTTTCGTGGAAATATCGTCATCTCATGTAAAATGGTCTAACGATAAGTTGAGATAGACTTAATCGCCTGTAAATAAAAAAATCTGCAAAATTATTGGACACCTTTGATACCTTATATATATTTTTAAGGGACCAACCTGTATTTTATCACTGAACGTACATTAGGTTTTCTTTCGCAACAATAGAATCAACTATATTTCAAATGATATTTTTCTAAATCATTTCTTAATCGATTACTTTTATAGCGCGACCACCTTCATATTTTTCACTAAAACTATAGCAGGTTACTATCTTGACAGCTGCTATATTACTTTATTCTTATGTAGTGTAGGCAAATTAGACGAAAATCTACCCAACCTTGTTGTTTACCGAATGAATGGATTTTCACGAAACTTCGTGAATTCTATTTCCTTTGATGTCTAAATCAAACTTCAACAAAAAATTGCCGCTATTGTCCTGCAATGATTTTGTTGCTGATGTGTTAACTAGCAAAATTGTGGTGAATAGAAAAACGAAAGGTGTTTCTAGATAATTTGATGAGAAATAACAACTTTTTACTCTTGTAACGTTTTCGAAAAAATGAGTATTTTCCGAAATACAAGAGTTCGAATTTTTCGTAAAAGGGGGAGGGGGAATAAAAAGTGACGAGAAAAAATTCGTTGAATGTATTATTAAAATACAACACTTTTTTTCCTCCATGACTTTTTTCTAAAGTGCACTCCGCCCAAGTTTTTCCCGAAGAAGACGAAAGAAAGACCCTTACCGGAAAATGAAAATCTCGTAAACTATGAAATATAAAAGTCTGGAATAATGTAGACGTAGATATAAGTTAATATATTCTTTAAGGTTTTGGTCTGTTGTAGTTTTTTTGTAACGTGCATATTTTCCGAGTTCTTAACAGTTTTTCACGATAAAAAATATGAATTTATTCGTGAAAAACTGTTGAAAACTTGGAAGAATGCACGTTACAAAAAATTGTAACATAGTTCACAGTAAAATTTCTTCCGCGTCAAAAGTTGCAGTCTTTACAACGACCAGAACAAGTCTCTTAAATAATTATTATAGGATATTCGGTAACTAGTATTAAATCACAAAGCCATATGCTTATGTGTCAAAAATAATTCTTGCAACTTGTAGGATACATTTAAGATATCATTTTATCTTATTAGTATGTATATAGCAGCATTTTTTTTAATAACGACTTTATAAATTTTTATAAAACGTTGTTTAGTTGCTTTATGGCAGTAATTTGACAAACAGTGAAATGTGTCTTATAGTACAATTATATGAAGCTTTAATAAAACTTCTATATGGTGACGGTACTAAATTTTCATAAGGCCTGGGGAAATGTTTATATAATTATTTTGTAATGATTCCAATAGACTATACAAAATATCAACAGAGACTAAAATATTTTATAAGATGGTGCCAATTTTGCATTTATAGCTGTTGTGAAAACGTTATGAAAGTGTTTCTAAGTGTAACGTTTTTTTATAAAATTAGCGTCAGAAACATTTCTACAACTTTTTTAAAATATCAAATTGCTAGTTGGGAGTGCATTCCATAGACGCGTAATAAATTAACACTGGAAGATACGGTTTAATATTTAAAATGTCTTGGAAGAATATTATAAAATACACCTTTGATTGCTCCAAAAAGAGTATATAAATTCGATGAGGCTTCCCACCTTTTTCAAACGTGCTAACAGCATAAAACCTAATAATCACTAAATGCTGCCGTACCGCGTTCGATGGCACTCAGTTTTTAGAGCATTTAAAAAAAAAAGTTGGTTGAACGACGTAGCCCATAATCAATTTTTAGTGCAGTTTGTTCGTACGTCGAACGAAAGTGTCCAGAGGCATTGGGAAGATGTATGCAAACATATATAAAATCCACAATCTTCCAGGTCTTATAACATTTACCTCTAGTTTTAATTTTATTGATATCATGAATAATATTAAAAGGAAAATAACAATTTTTTTAAGTTTATTGAATATGAATGTTTACAAAAATATGTAAATTTAGAATTTTAGAAAATGCTACCAAATGTACAATTATTCCATAACTATAAAAGAATTTACAAAATTATCACAGACAGAGCCACTGGGCTAGGTTACAATAACGCTATTTATAAACGTTGCAGCACTGCTTCCTCCATCTGGTCGAACTTTACCTAGGACTACTTCTTAAGTATTGTAATGCTCGTAATGATGCTCTGGTCATCATCATTTTGCTCTTCGGAGTTGCAGAAACAGCTGAGGGAGTTAGAGGAGATTTACATATTAGGCCTAACTGGCCTAAGAATAGTGCCACATTTGTAGAATATCCAGACTCCACACTTGTCAAAGGCAAGGGCGAAGGTAGATCACACTCGCAGCAGAGAAGTGCTGTATATAACGGAATAGTTTCCCTATATAATAATATGTTCTCCGACAGGCCCAACTCCTTTTTTTTAATGCTGACCTTCCTCTTCTTGCTTAGAGGCACGTTTTCTTGACCTATCCTCCTTTTTTTGATGGGAACCGTCTTCACCACTTTCCTGTCTTGGTTCTTCCTATCAGGTTCGTTTTTCGTGCCATCAGCGGATCTATAGAGAAATATTCAAATTAGTTTTTATATTCTATTACATTTTATGATAAATTTTAATCGCTGGTTGAATGACATTAAGTAATTTACAAACGGATATTCTTACCTAGGTGGCTCCAGGACATCATCACTGTAGTCCACTAGCGCCTCTTCGTAGGGCTGGCCCCTCCAATTCACGTTCACCATTGTATGTCTGCTTTTATTGTTGCTTTATTTCAGTTTTACGTATTCTTGTAGAGACAACACGAAATGATTTTTTTAATTAAACCCTGACTATCAATTTTAACAATGTCGGGAATCTAAAAAAAAAAAGTGTATAAAGATCAAATAAATTTGAAATACGTTAAAAGTAGTCCTAGGGAAATAAAATACTGATAATATTATGAGAAAAATTGTAAAAAATTGTAAAAATGTAAGATATTTGCCCTACCTAATGAGATCATTTAGGATTTTCTTGTTGTTATATTCTCTGAAAGATCTTTTGATTTTTGACCGAAATGCAAAAAACTAAAATTGTCTTCAGTCTCTATAGACTTCAAAAATTAACCAAGAACGCGCTCTCATATTAACCACTGTGTGACGTCATTTACTCTTATAATAATTTAATATATCTCAAAATGTGCTTTTGCTAATAGCTGATATAAATGTAATAGTAACACGAATTATATGAATAATATTAACTGCTATAAGTACATATGATTTAATAATGTTAAAATGTTCTTTTCTTATGAAATTATTTTTCTCTGTATTCTCCATGTGTTAGTATTTTTTACATAAAATAATTGTTTTACTACAACATTCACGTAGTATTTTTTTTCTTGAAATAGGTTTAGAATGTCTTGAAACGTCGAGATTTTAAATTTGAGCGAAAAAAAATTTCTGTCTGTATGTAACTTTTTTTTGTCCGCACGCTTTCTCCGGAAAGGTTTAAGATATTGAGTTGAAATTTTATACACGTATATATTATAACGAGATATGGAACTGGATTGTTTTTTGAAGATATCCAGTGAAGAGTTGGGGAGTAAATATGGGGAAATATGTAAAGAAAGATGATAAGAGTACAGAAACTTGAAATTAGATGTATGTACTACGAGCCAAATCCTCAGATTATTTCATAATATTTTTCAACCCACCGCCCCCCCCCCACTACCCCTAATCCATTATTAAAGGTTTGATAAAATAAAATTGGGGTACTCGTTTGAAATTTGGTACACGTATCTATTATAATGTCATCTCTAACTGGCTTATATTTTGAGATGATTCCGTTGAAGGGTTGGGGGTTAAATAGGGTTTAATTGGGGAAAATAAGTAAAGCAAGCTAGTACGAATACAGAAACTTTAAATTCGGTATATATACTAGAAGCCAAAGCCTCAGAATTTTTTATAATATTTTTCAACCCCCAGCACCTCTACTCCATTATTGAAGGGGTTGATTAAATAAAATAGAAATATTCACCTGAAATTTCGTACACGTATGTATTATAACGACATCTGGAACTAGATTATATTTTGAGAAGCTTCCGTTGAAGGGTTGGGAGTTAAATCGGGTTAAATAAGGGAAAATAAGTATAGCAAGCTGGTAAGTGTAGAGACATTTGGGATTTGGTGTATATACTAGAAGTGATGGCCTCGGGTTTTTTTATAACATTTTCCATCCCACTCCCTTATTAAAAGAGTTGATAAAATTAAATTTAGATTTTCACTTGAAATCTGTTACACGTATAACGATATCTTATATTATATTTTGATATGATTGTGATTGTGAACGAGTGGGGTTAATTGGTAAATAGGGAAAAATCTGTTAAAAGTACAGAAACTTGAAATTCGGTATATGTCCTAGAAGCCAAGGCATCAGATTAAATTAATAATCTTCTTATCCCTTTTCTTTGTACCTCAAAGGGCAATTCTTGGAAACGGATTTTATTATAGAGATCAGCAATTCTTACATTCGGGAAATCTTATTACTATGCTAATGAATATTAATTATACTTCCACTTTTAATTGTATGTCTGATTTTAGTGTGGCTGTAATCTAGTTTTAAGGAGGGTGAAAATAATGAAAAGAATCTGAAATAAAGTATTTTTAACAGATTTTTATATGACACAATTATCTGTAAAAAATACAAAATCCAAAGCCATTAGGAAACTCAAGTTAAAAATCTTATGGAAAATATGTCAACCCCGCTTGCAAACGGTACATTTTAACACAAATAACTAAATAAAACACATTACTATGTTTTCTACCACATAGTGGTAGAAAAAATAGTAGTGTGTTTTATTTAGTTATTTGTGCAAAATGATTAACTACCACAAAGTAGTCTCAACGCCTCAACGTCTTTAAGTGTTATTGTAGGGAAAAATCACGGAATAGTTTCCATAGCATCATAAGTTAAAAGTAATCCTAAATAAAAACAACTGACAAATTCTGTACACCACATTTTTCTTCATTTTGATCCAACCATCGTAATTTTCAGATTTGTTAAAATACTGTTGTCTAACGTAAAGGTGGCTTAACGATAAGTTAAAACATACATACTAATTCCGTAAATTAAAAAAAACTTCAAAATTCTTTACGGAAAAATTACGTCAGTTTTTAGTAATCTATGATGTATACAGTGTGTTCTATTTAATGCCGCAACACTCTGTTATTGTAGAACGCGTTACCCGATTTTTTTTTTTTTACATAGTTTTACTGTGGCCCTATTTGATCATTTAAATGGGTGCACTAATAAAAACGTAATATTTGAATGATATAGTGACAATTTTAAAATTGTCCATAGATAAAACACATAAGTATTAATATTTATATGCAGACCTGTCGCGGCCGGCAGCCAGATACAATATTTAAGTTCATCACAATTTATTCCAATATTATACTTTCTTACATTGCAACATATGTATATAGAATTAATATTAAATATAGAATACCAATATATAAGAATGTATTTAATAAGTACGTTTACAAAAAATTATAAGACAGTATATTACAATTAGTACAAAATATAAATATATTCTATAACTTTAAAAGAAAACTATTTACATTTTTACAAAATTATTAAAAACGTCTTTACGTTACAGCAGTCACTGGGTTCGTTAAAGCCTCTTCCATTTGGTTGAACTCCTCGTAAGACTACTTCTTCAGTGCAATGTTCGTAATGGCGCTCTAGTCATCATCGTTTTGATTTTCGGAGTCGTAATAATACCGGATCGAGTGTGAGCAGATTTACATATTAGGCCTAATTGACCTAAAAACAAAGCCGCATTTGTAGAACATCCAGACTCCACATTTGTCAAGGGTACGGGTGAAGGTAGATGACAGCCGCAGCAGGGAAGTGCTGTATATAAGGGAACAGATTCCCTATATAATACTCTATTTTCGGACAGACGCAACTCCTTTTTTATGATGCCGACCTTCTTCTTCTTGCTAGGAGGCACGTTCTCTTCACCCATCGTGTGTTTCCTTTTTTTGATGGGAGGAGGCTTCACCACTTTCGTGGCTTGTTTCTTCCTGTTTGGATCACTTTTCATGCTATTTTCAACGGATCTAGAGAGAAAAATATTCAATTTAGTTTCATATTCTATTACATTATACAGAGAAGTGACAAAAGCGGTTGCTTGAATCCTAATCACTCAATTAATGACAAAGTAATTTACAAATGGATATTCTTACCTAGGTAGTTCCAGGACGTCATCACTGTAGTCCACTAGCGTCCCTTCGTACGGCTTGCCCCTCCAATTCATGTTCACCATCAGAACTGAAAGAGATACGATTTAATGAAAACAATTAACGACGATACAATACATGAAAAAATCGTAAATTTAGCTTACCTCCATCAACCTCATGCCGTACGTTACCCCCAACAGTAACTCTTGTACCGGGTTGGCACAGTACTTGGTCCTCTGGCTCTACGACAGTTGCGAAGCAAACATTTGAAGTTTCCTCCTTTGTTTTCAAAAATAATGCTCGCAATTTATCCTTGTTTTTGATGATTGTTGATATCTGCGTCTTTCCCACCCCGAACTTGGCACCCAGTTTCCTAAGGCTTAATTTATACCTTTCAGCCTGGTCTATCACTTCTATTCTCTGTATCAACGGTAACACTTTCCTTTTCGACTCCATGTTACTTTGACGGTGTTCAAAATTGAAATAAACTTCAAAATATATCCGCTCGAATTTATACCCTTTCATGGGATAATCCAGGTAGGTACTTATTTCAAGATTATGTTAATAAATTAAAGAACTGGGGAATTATGCTAAAACTATATTAAATTGTGAGTAGGTACACATTAATATATTAATGTAATAATTTTCTTATACCTTTCAAAGGTATTTTTTTTTATTACGGTAAAGAAAATTACAAAATAGTGGGTTGCTAGTTTCCGTTGCACACGTTAAAAGTAGTCCTAAGGAAAAAAATACTGATAATAATAAACGCAAAATTTTTAAAATGTAAGGTATCTGCCCTATCTAATTGTTTTCGAAATAAGCCCTTCCAAAGAACCCCATGATTTTCGTGGAAATACCGTCACCTCATGTAAAATGGTCTAACGATAAGTTGAGATAGACTTAATCGCCTGTAAATAAAAAATTCTGCAAAATGATTGGACACCTTTGATACCCTATATATTTTCTTAACCTAACTATACTTCAAATGATATTTTTCTAAATCATCTCTTAATGGATTACTTATTTAGCGCGACTACTTTCATATTTTTTTACTAAAACTATAGCAGGTTACTTTCTTGGCAGCTGCTATATTAATTTTTTGCTTTCTTATGCAGTGTAGGCGTACGAAAACCTACCTAACCTTCATAAAGTTTATCGAATGAATGGATTTTCACAAAACTTTAAATTAAAACAATGAAATGTATTTTTAGATAATTTGACGAAAAATAACAACTTGTTATATTTCGAGAAAACGCATATAATTGAAATAAATTTCAAATTGAATTGGGTCGAATTTATACCCTTTATTCCAGGTACTTATTTCAAAAGTGTATTAAGTAATTATGCAATAAAGTATAGGTAGGTAACTAACTATTAGACTAAATTAATAATCTTCTTATCCCTTTTCTTTGTACCTCAAAGGGCAATTCTTGGAAACGGATTTTATTATACAGACCAGCAATTCTTACATTCGGGAAATCTTATTACTATGCTGATGAATAGTAATTATATTTCCACTTTTAATTGATCTCTGATTTTAGTGTGGTTGTAATGAAGTTTCAAGGAGGGTGAGGCGTTAGACGAAAATGAAAAAAATTTGAAACAAAGTTTTTTTAATAGATTTTTATATGACACAGTTATCTGTAAAAAATCCAAAGTCATTAGGAAACTCATAAAGTTAAAAATCTTATGGAAAATATGTCAACCCCGCTTGCAAACGGTTCGTTTTAACACAAATAACTAAATAAAACACTACTATGTTTTCTACCACATAGTGGTAGAAAACACAGTACTTAGTTTGTTTTATTTAGTTATTTGGGAAAAATGATTAACTACCACAGAGTAGTCCTTCAATCATTTTTTGGTACGTTTTAATCAATAGCAAATAACCAAATAATGTCACCAGTTCCGAGAACTAACTATGTAAAGCATTGATATCTTACGCATATTTTAATATTGTTTCCAATTTAATTAGAAGACTTTTAATAAATAAAAAAAAATATTAAACTGTCAAATTTCTGTTTTCGTTAATGATTTTTAACTGATTTTTCAATTATTTAATTTTAATTTTTACTGCTTCTCATTTTTTTTTAAATTATTGAAACAACTTTGTAAAATAGACAGATATTTGCATAAATTTATTTTTTTTTAAATAGCTTTCGACAAAACATCCAAAAGTTAGTTCATTAAGTAAAATGATTAAATCTACTTAAATAATTAATTACTAATAAAAAATGATTTATTTATGCCTTTATAACACTAATTTTTGGTATCTTCGACTTATAACCTTATGTAATAATTTATTATGGAAAAGTCCCGATTTAGAATTCGACTTACTTTTGGTTGGGACTGTAACCGCTCAACCTCCTTAAGTGTTATTGTAGGAATATATCAAGGAATAGTTTCCATAGCATCATAAGTTAAAAGTAATTCTAAATAAAGACAACTGACAAATTCTGTACACCACATTTTTCTTCGTTCTGATCCAGCCATCGTAATTTTTAGATTTGTTAAAATACTGTTCTAATGTCTAACGTAAAAGTGGCCTAACGATAAGTTAAAATATACTCATTCTTCCGTAAATAAAAAAAAAAATCAAAATTCTTTACACAAAAATTACATCAGTCTTTAGTAATTTATAATATATACAGTGTGTCCTATTTAACGTCGCAACACTCTGTTATTGTAGAACGCGTTACCCGATTTTTTTTGTTTTTTTTTACAGTACTCTATGGCCCTATTTGATCATTTAAATGGGTGCACTAATAAAAACTCCAAAACGTAATAGTTGAAAGATATTCCTCATATATACCCGTTTAATTTTAAAATTGTCCATAGATAGAACACATATTTATATGCAGACCTGTCGCGACCGGCAGCCAAATGCGTAAATATAACAATATTTAAGTTCATCACAATTTATTCCAATATTATACTTGTTTACATTGCAGTATATGTATATAGAATTAAAATTAAATATAGATTACCAATATATAAAATGTATGTAATTAGTACGTTTACAAAAAATTATAAGACATAGTATATTACAATTAGTACAAAATATACAATATATTCTATAACTTTAAAAGAAAACTATTTACACTTTTAAAAAATTATTAAAAACGTCTTTACGTTACAGCAGTCACTGGGTTCGTTAAATCCTCTTCCATTTAGTTTAACTCCTCGTAAGACTACTTCTTCGGTGCAATGTTCGTAATGACGCTCTAGTCATCATCGTTTTGCTTTTCGGAGTCGTAATAATACCGGATCGAGTGTGAGCAGATTTACATATTAGGCCTAATTGACCTAAAAACAAAGCCGCATTTGTAGAACATCCAGACTCCACATTTGTCAAGGGTACGGGCGAAGGAAGATGACAGCCGCAGCAGGGAAGTGCTGTATACAAGGGAACAGATTCCCTATATAATACTCTATTTTCGGACAGACGCAACTCCTTTTTTATGATGCCGACCTTCTTCTTCTTGCTAGGAGGCACGTTCTCTTCACCCATCGTGCGTTTCCTTTTTTTGATGGGAGGAGGCTTCACCACTTTCATGGCTTGTTTCTTCCTGTTTGGATCACTTTTCGTGCCATTTTCATCGGATCTAGAGAGAAAAAATATTCAATTTAGTTTCATATTCTATTACATTAAACAGAGAAATGACACAAGCGGTTGCTTGAATCCTAATCACTGAATCAATGACAAAGTAATTTACAAATGGATATTCTTACCTAGGTAGTTGCAGGACGTCAGCACTGTAGTCCACTAACGCCCCTTCGTACGACTTGCCCCTCCAATTTATGTTCACGATCAGAACTGAAAGAGATACGATTTAGTGAAAACAATTATTATTTTAACGACGATACAACACAAGAAAAAATCGTAAATTTAGCTTACCTCCATCATCCTCACGCCGTACGTTACCCTCGAGAGTAACTCTTGTACCGGGTTGGCACAGTACTTGGTCCGCTGGTTCTACGACAGTTGTGACGCAAACATTTGAAGTTTCTTCCTTTGTTTTCAAAAACAATGCCCGCAATTTATTCTTGTTTTTGATGATTGTTGATATCTGGGTCTTGCCCACCCCGAACTTGGCACCTAGTTTCCTAAGGCTTAATTTGTGCTTTTCAGCCAGGTCTATCACTTCTATTCTCTGTATCAACGATAACACTTTCCTTTTCGACTCCATGTTACTTTGACGGTGTTCAAAATTGAAATAAACTTCAAATTATATCCGCTCGAATTTATACCCTTTCGTGGGATAATCCAGGTAGGTACTTATTTCAAGATTATGTTAATAAATTAAGGAACTGGGGAATTATGGTATAAACTACATTAAAGTGTGAGTAGGTACACATTAATATATTAATGTAATAATTTTCTTATACCTTTTCTTTGTATCAAAGGACAATTCTTGGAATCTGATTTTATTATACACCCAAGCGATTCTTAGTTTACAATCGGAAAATCTCATTGTTATGCGAATGATTACTAATTGTATGTCTGCTTTTATTGTTGCTTTATTTCAGTTTACGTATTCCTATAGGGAACTAACACGTAATGATTTTTTTAAATTAAACTCAGACCTTGACTTTATGAATTTTAACATTGTCGGAAATTCAAAGAATTTTTTTTTATTAAGGTAAAAAAAATTACAAAATAGTGGTTGCTAGTTTCCGTTGCACACGTTAAAAGTAGTCCTAAGGAAAAAAATACTGAAAATAATACACGCAAAATTTTTAAAATGTAAGGTATCTGCCCTACCTAATTGTTTCCGAAATAAGCCCTTCCAAAGAACCCCATGATTTTCGTGGAAATATCGTCATCTCATGTAAAATGGTCTAACGATAAGTTGAGATAGACTTAATCGCCTGTAAATAAAAAAATCTGCAAAATTATTGGACACCTCTGATACCTTATATATTTTCTTAACTTAACTATATTTCAAATGATATTTTTCTCAATCATCTCTTAATGGATTACTTATTTAGCGCGACTACTTTTATATTTTTTACTAAAACTATAGCAGGTTACTTTCTTGGCAGCTGCTATATTAATTTTTTGCTTTCTTATGCAGTGTAGGCATACGAAAAACAACCTAACCTTGATAAAGTTTATCGATTGAATGGATTTTCACAAAACTTTGTGAATTCTGTTCGTTTTGATGTCTAGATCAAACTCCAAAAAAATTGCCGCTATTACCCCGCAATTGTTATAATCAGTGATTTTATTGCTAATTTGTTAACCAACAAAATTGAGGTAAATTAAAACAATGAAATGTGTTTTTAGATAATTTTACGAAAAATAACAACTTGTTATATTTCGAGAAAATGCGTATTTTCTGAGATACAGACAGCGGTTCGAATTTTTCCAAAAGGAGGAAGGGGAAATAAAAAGTGACGAGAAAAAATCCGTTGAATGTATTACTAAAATGCAAGACTTTTTCCTCCATGTCTGTTTTCTAAAATGCACTATGTCCAAGTTTCTCAGGAAAAAGAAGAAAGAAAGACCCTCATCAGAAAATAGAAAATCTCATAAACTTTGAAATTTAAAAATTTGGAATAATTTAGACGTAGGTATAAGTTAATATATTCTTTAAGGTTTTGGTCTGTTGTAGTTTTCCGAGATCTTAACAGTTTTTCAGGATAAAATATGGAAATTTCATCGTGAAACTGTTGAAAACTCGGAAAAATGCACGTTAAAAAAAATTGTAACAGCAAAATTTCTTCCGCATCAAAAGTTGCAGTCTTTACAACGACCAGAACAAATCTTTTACATAATTATTATAGGTTATTAGGTAACTAGTATTAAATTACAATGCCATATGCTTATATGTCAAAAATACTTCTTGCAACTTGTAGGATACATTTAAGAAATCATTTTATCTTATTAGTGTATATATATCAGCATTTTTTTTAAATAATGACTTTAGAAATTCTTATAAAACGTTGTTTAGTTGCTTTATAGCAGTAATTTAACAAACAGTGAAGTGTGTCTTATAGCACAATTATATGAAGCTTTAATAAAACTTCTATATGGTGACGGTACTAAATTTTCATAAGGCCTGCGGAAATGTTTATATAATTATTTTGTAATGATTCCAAGAGACTATACAAAATATCAACAGAGACTGAAATATTTTATAAGATGGTGCCAATTTTGCATTTATAGTTGTTGTGAAAACGTTATGAAAGTGTTTCTGAGTGTAATGTTATTTTATAACATTTGCGTCAGAAACATTTCTACAACTTTTTAAAAATATCAAATTGCTAGTTGGGAGTGCATTCCATAGACGCATAATAAATTAACACTGGAAGATACTGTTTAATATTTAAAATGTCTTGGAAGAATTTTATAAAATACACCTTTGATTGCTCCAAAAAGCGTATATAAGTTCGACCTTTTCAAACGTGCTAACAGCATACAACCTAATAAACACTAACTGCGTACTGCCGTACCGCGTTCGATGGCACTCAGTTTTTAGAGTATTTTCAAAAAAAAATTTTTGCGATAAACGACGTCGCTCAAAGTCAATTTTTAATGCAGTCTGTTCGTCCGTCGAACGACAGTGCCAAATGCGTTGGGAAGATGTATGCAATCATATATAAAATCCACAATCTTCCAGAACTTATAATATTTACCTCTAGGTTTAATTTTATTGATAGAATGAATAATATTAAAAGTAAAATAACAGTAAGTATCTCTAAATTTATTGAATATGAATGTTTACAAAAATATATAAATTCAGAATTTTAGAAAATGCTACCAAATGTACAATTATTCCATAACTGTTAAAGGATATATTTGCATTTTTACAAAATTATCACAGACAGAGCCACTGGGTTAAGTTACAATGTCGCAATTTATAAACGCTGCAGCATTGCTTCTTCCATCTGATCGAACTCTAGCTAGTGTTGTAATGCTCGTAATGACGCTCTGGTCATCATCGATTTGCTCTTCGGAGTCGCAAAAATAGCTGAGGGATTTAGAGAAGATTTACATATTAGGCCTAATTGGCCTAAGAATAGTGCCGCATTTGTAGAACATGCAGAGTCCACACTTGTCAAGAGCACGGGCGAAGGTGGATGACACTCGCAGCAGGGAAGTGCAGTAAATAACGGAATAGTTTCCCTATATAATAATATGTTCTCCGACAGATCCAACTACTTTTTTACAATGCCGACCTTCTTCTTCTTGCTTGGTACGTTTTCTTGGTCCATCGTGCGTTCCTTTTTTTTATGGGAGGCGGCTTCACCACTTTCCTGGTTTGTTTCCTCCTATCATGTTCGTTTTTCGTGCCATCAGCGGATTTAGAGAAAAAATATTCAAATTAGTTTTATATTCTATTACATTTTACAGAAATGTGATAAATTCTAATCACTGAATAGATGACATTAAGTAATTTACAAACGAATATTCTTACCTAGGTAGCTCCAGGACGTCATCACTGTAGTCAACTAGCGCTCCTTTGTACGGCTTGCCCCTCCGATTCACGTTCACCATCATAACTGAAAGAAATATGATTTAATGAAAACAATTATTTTAACGACAACACAATACATGAAAGTAAATCGTAAATTTAGCTTACCTCCATCAATTTCTCGCCATATATTAGCCTCGAATTTGGCACCCAGCTTCCTAAGACTTAGTTTGTACCTGCAACCCTTCGTCTGCGTCCGCCACAACTTCTAATAGGCCAATGGAATTAGTGAAAATGCAGGACCTAATTCGATTCAGGAAATCACATGGTATAATCAGTAGAGTGATCAATAAGGAACATAGCTTTGGAGTTGATCCCATTTTAAATAGTGGGAACGTTATTAAATTGACGTTTAAATGTGCAAAAATCATGAAAAGTGGGGTATTTTAAAAGTAGCTCCGAGACAATTGTCAACAGAGGTATGCGGCATTTTCTGGTGTGTAGGTAATAAAATAACGGTTAATTTAAGGTCTTATTGATCCAAATTGGTTAATTATTTGTTTGGATAATTACAAAAAACTGTCAAAATTGTAAAGTATTTTTCATTTCTTGAAAAAGGCTCTTACATCTTTTCAACTTTCAGAAAATATGTCTCTTATAGCCCTCAACTTACAATAAAATTTTCATAGAAAAATACTTATTCTTTAACGAGAAAATCTGTTTATTCGAAACACCTTAAATATTTGATGCAATTTGACCCTATTTGCGTCAACCAAAATGGCTCATTTTACGAAACTTTTGTGGGAGAATCATTTTTTTATATTTTAGGTCTCCAAGATTGCGTCGGAAAAAGCACTATTATTTGGGGTATATTTTTTGCGAATATCTGAACAACAAATTAAATTATCGACATGAAATTATATATCTGAGTAGCTGGTAATTTAACACACATTTTCAAAACAAAAAAATTGCTCTAGCAATTATTTATACACATTGAGGGTCGAAATTGATATCATATCTAGTTGAGTATTTAAACTTCATAATTCCACCTTTAATATAAAACGAGCGTTTAAATTGAGCATAATCGATGTAGAGAATACTGAATCATCGATGTTCGCTACGTATATGCTATCGATCGAGCAAGTTCAAATCCACGGCTCAACAAAAATTCGTTCTATCTCCGTCAATTATTACTTAATTTCAACATTTCTTTCTTTAACTTAAGTAGAGTGTGAATATAATAACAACTGTCATCTTCATTTTGTTATAAACATTTATTTATTTTTTCTATACTTTTTTGCGAATTCCCCGAAACGTATGACTATAAGAAATTCTCAAAATTAAGAAATAGTAAAATCGTTAAAAGTATCATTATTCGCTTCCGCATCAATACTATTTTCCGTACAATTAACGATTAAATCAAAATTTTCTAGTTCCTCATTACCATCACAATCGTCATCATTATTTATAAATTCGTTGATTGATATATCAAAAATGAAAAATATTTCGAAAATTTTGACAGTCTTTTGTAATTATCTAAACAAATAATTAACCAAATAATTAACCAATTTGGATCAATAAGACCTTAAATTAACCGTTATTTTATTACCTACACACCAGAAAAAAACGCATACCTCTATTGACAATAGTCTTGGAGCTACTTAAAAAAACCACTTTTCATGATTTTTGCACATTAAACGTCAATTTAACAATGTTCCCACTAAATTCAAGGGCTATGTTTCTTATTAATGACTATACCGATTACACCATGTGGTTTCCTGAATCGAATTACGTCCAATTTTCATCTAATTTTTTCTAATTCCACTGGCCTATAATTAGTCCCTTCAAATTTGAAGAAAAATCACTGACTTTGGGAAATGTTTCCTACAGCTAAGCCACCCATGTAGAAAGTTGTCTTGGGGTTGTGTTAACATATTTTTCACCAAGCGCATGAAAAAAAGGGGTGTTTTTTAGATATAGCTACATATACTTTTTCAATGGGATTGTATTGGTAACTTCTAAACCGCAAGAGACAGAAGGTCGGTTAAATTAAAGAAAAGTTGTGCATTTAAAGCTCGTTAAGATGTCTTTTTCAGATTTGAAAAATGTTCAGTAGTTTCAGAGATATCCTGAAAATAGTGAAAATCGCCATTTTTTATTTTTGCTATAACTCGCAAATGATAGGATTTAGAAAAAAAATCTTTGGATAAAAGTTGAATGGTATTCAGTTGTCTATTCAAAAAATATATCCGGATGATTCCTCTCAGGATACAATTCTACATATCGTTCTTTTGCTCGTGATGAATTTCTGGAGCATTTAATGTAGAGCTCGAACATATCCTTCCTTTCTTCTAGTGTATACCTCACCATAATTAATTTGAAAAATTTGTATAATAGTAATAACAATTTAAATATTTTTTTCTATAATTTAAAACAACTAGAACAACTTAAATTTCACAAAAAGAAAATTGACAATACTACGATTTGTAGAACAGTCAATTGTTTATCATGGCATACTTTGGATGTACAAAAATATTAAAAAAGGTTGTGTGATAATAACACCTGTACAGATCAATTTTTAAATAAATTTCTACCGTTTCATATTAAGTAAGATGCCGCCAATTCAATTTCCTTAAAAACATGATAGGCGTCCATAAGAAAAACAAAAGTTGGGCGTCGCGACGCCTAGCGTCGAAATTATAGAAATGTAAATTTGAGAATTTTAAATAGACAACCGAACACCATTCAACTTTTATCTAAAGTTTTTGTTTCTAAATCCTATCATTTGCGAGTTATTAGCAAAAATTAAAAATGGCGATTTTCACTATTTTCAGGATATCTCTGAAACTACTGAACATTTTTCAAATCTGAAAAAGACATCTTAACGAGCTAACGTTTTTTGGCCATTTTGGCGTTCTTTTGCGTTTTGCTGCAAAACTATGCATTTTATAAAAAAAATAGTATCAACTACGCGCATTCAGCTGTAGTGGTCGTCATCACCCTTAATGCCATCTATATTAGCTTAGCCCGTAAAAAATATTGAATAGAGGGATGTGGAGGGGCAAAATACCACAGCTGTTCACGATGCCTATATATTTTTTTATCCGCTCAAGAGTATTGAAAAAATGTTTTTCGCCCTCTACCAGCAAAACCACGCGACTTTGAAAAAAGAAACAAAGATCGAAATTTGTCGAAACATTTATTTATCTACAACTTTGATATCTTGATATTTTTTTATAAAATGCATAGTTTTGGCTTAAAATCAAACACTAAAAAAATAAAACATTTGCATAAACAGCGCGCTCTAGCGGCGCAACTAAGCGGAATTTCAAAAAAATAAAAAGAGCAGAAATTGTAGAGAATCGCTAGATCTACAATATCAAATCAGGTCTTATTTTCTAAAAAATGCATAGTTTTGCAGCAAGACGCAAGAAACCGCCAGAATGGTCAGAAAAACATATATATGTATCTATATCTAAAAAACAACCCTTTTTTTCTCATGCGCCTGGTGAAAAATATGTTAACACAACCCCAAGACAACTTTCTATTGGGTGGCTTAGCTGTAGGAAAAATTTCCCTCAATTTTCCCAATTTGAAGGGACTACAAATGTTCTATCATGAAAAGTATTTATTTTAACCTGCACCTTCGCCATAATTTCAAATAATCTGTTACGCTTCTTACTCATGCTCACAATTCCCTCTGATTTTTCCTCACCTTATTTTAGACATACGTTGATGAAGAAAATGTGCAACTAGCGCCGAGTCATACTCAATAGTTTACAAAAGACTTCGTGGAAATCGCTTGCCATTTCCAGAGAAATTGTTGAGTATACAGGGTGAGGCAATAGTGCGTCGGACCTCGATATCTCGAGATTTACATATTAGGCCTAATTGGTCTAAAAATAATGCCGCATTTGTAGAACATTCAGACTCCACACTTGTCAGGGGTACGGGCGAAGGTAGATGACACTTGCAGCAAGGAAGTGCTGTATATAACGCAACAGTTTCCCCATATAATATGACAGACAGACGCAACTCCTTTTTTATAATGCCGACCGCTCTCTTGCACGGAGGCACGTTTTCTTGGTCCATAGTGCGTTTGATTTTTTTGATGGGAGGCGACTGCACCACTTTCTTGGCTTGCTTCCTACTGTTTGGTCCATTTTTCGTGCCATTTTCATCAGATCTAGAGAGAAAAATATTCAATTTAGTTTCATATTCTATTACATTTTACAAAAAAATTACAAAAGCAGTGGTCTCAATCCTAATCACTGAATGGATGACCTTAAGTCATTTACAAACGGATATTCTTACGTAGGTAGCTCCAGGACGTCATCACTGTAGTCTACTAGCGCTCCTTCGTACGGCTTGAACTGAAAGAAATATAATTTAATGAAAATAATTATAAAAACAACAATGCAATACAACACATAAAAGTAAATCGTAAATTTAGCGTACCTCCATCGACCTCACGCCATGCATTACCCTCGAGAGTAACTCTTGTACCGGGTTCACACGGTTCTTAGTCCGCTGGCTTTGCGACAGTTGCTGAGCAAACATTCGAAATTTTCTCCTTTGTTTTCAAAAACAGAGCTCGCAGTTTATCTTTGTTTTTGACGATTGTTTATATTTGCGTCTTGCCCACCCTGAATTTGGCGCCCAGCTTTCTAAGGCTTAGATTGTACTCTTCGGCCAGGTCCATCACTTCTATTCTCTGTACCAATGACAACACTTTCCTTTTTGACGACTCCATGTTACTTTGATGCTGTTCAAAATTTAAATAAAATTCAGAATTTATCGAATTTATACCCTTTCGTGGGATAATCCAGGTAGGTACTTATTTCAGGGTTATGTTAATAAATTAAGGTAGCCATTCCCTAGAAAGAGACATCCGATAGGGAGATATCTACTATTTTTGGCCATAACTTTTTTTTCTTAGTACGCATATCCTAAAAAACTATAAGACTACCTAAGTAGAACATCAACAAGTGTGTGAAAATTCATAGTAATAGTCTTATTATGGTTCTACTTAGGCAGTTATATATTTTCTTTAAACATACGTACTAAGAAAAAAAATTTATGGCCAAAAATAATAAATATTTCCCTATCGGATGTCTCTGTCTATGGAATGGCCACTTTAAGGAACTGAGGAATTATGCTATAAACCACATTAAGGCTGTGTTATCAATGTCAAAATACCGCGTTCACAGTCGTAAATCTTTCAACATATTGTTCTCAAAAACAAACCAACAAAAATCGGGTTTGATTTAAATATTAGAACTAGTTAACTTAAATCTAGTACGTATCATATTTTATATTTGAAAACTAAATCGAATTAAATATTTCCTTTGGATTATTACACGCGAACGTGCCACTAAATCGTCCGTAATTCACCATTAATTTTTTTATATTCTTTAATGGGACTCAAATATTCAAATAAAATATGATACGTACTAGAATAAATATACTAAATGTAAAAAAAAGTTAAAAATCGGCATAATATTTGCTCCTAAGGGAGATTAATATGTTAGAAAAAATGTATTCAATTTTGCCAATTTAATTTGACGGTTTACTAATAGAGGGCGAAGCAGTAGTTATTCGAAGTACGAACTATGCTTCAAATCACTAAAAACTGCAGGGTCGAACTTTTTGTTTTCTCTACCATTTGGAATATAGCTGAAAATAATTTAAATTTACTTACCAATTGAATTGTTACATTTCTAGTAGCACGGGAGGCAGCGACAGATTTTTCGCCTTAATATCTATAAAGCTAGATTTTTTTCCTAAGAGAGTTTAGATAGTATCTATAATGAAGGCGCAATTCTACCAAACTCTTAGTAGTGCATAAATGAGTAAAAAATTAAATATTTAAAATTTCGTTTTTCAAATTGTCACGAATTGTCAAGAAATGATGATTCGCCTTCGCTCCTGCCGGCCCCAATTTTCGATTTTCACCTCGCGATTCATGTTGTACAGTCATTGCCGACCTTCTCCTCGCCATCGAGATATAGAACGGGTCTCCGATTGCCGTATTTGTTCAGTTCTTACGTTTGAAAAAGTGACTTGCGGTCGTGCTAATCGGCGACTATTTTTAAGTGGTTTCCCGAGTTCGAATCCCGCCCGGGGATATTTTTTTTTTTTCATTTTCAATTTTTTGGCACATATTTTTGATTCTATAATTGCGATTTGCTCCGTTCTATTGCATTTCTCGGAGAAGTTTTGCATTTTCCGCCGCGGAATATTAAGATGCTCTATTTGGATCAAAAATGACATTCTACTTCCGGGTGGCTAAATCTTTGGTAGACATTGCAAAAACGGCAATACGTAGTCAAATCACGACAATTATATTCCTCATTAGTATTAATGAACAGACAGTATTTTTATCGATCTGTTAATAAGCTTTTATTTACTCCATTATGTTATATTATTTTGGTAAGGAAATTTCTAATTTTTAATCGAAATAGTGCATTTCGCGGCGGAAAATGCAAAACTTTTCAGAGAAATGCAATAGAACGCAGCAAATAGCAATTATAGAATAAAAAATATCTACCAAAAAATTGAAAACGAAAAAAAAAAATGTATCCCTGGGCGGGATTCGAACTCGGGAAACCACTGAAAAATAGTCGCCAATTAGCACGACCGTAAGTCAATTTTTCAAACGTAAGAACTGAATAAATACGGCGATCGGAGACCTGTTCTATGTCTCGATGGCGAGGAGAAGACCGGCGATGACCGTACAACGAGAATCGAGAGGTGAAAATCGAAAATTGAGGGCGGCAGGAGCGAAGGCGAATCGTCATTTTTTGACAATTCGTGACAATTCCAAAAACGAAATTTTCGTCCATCTATTTTTTTTCTTTAATTTTTTACTCATTTATGCACCACTAAGAGTTTGGTAGAATTGCACCTTCATTATAGATGCTATCTAAACTCTCTTTGGAAAAAATCTAGCTTTATAGAAATGATTTCACGAAATGGTCCAGGAGGCGACTGCAAATTTGTGTGGGAAACGAGTGGACGGGATTTAGCAGTTTAGAATACTGCAATAATATGCCCTAAACTCATAACCGCTGGTCGGTCGATCACGGTCCCTGGCGGTAATGAGTAATTACGGTAATTGTTTATTGGGGCAATGGGGCGATTGTGGTGACAAAGTGGACGTTTTTTTTTTTTAACTAATTTGTTAATTATGATCTAAAGAATGTAAAATGCTCGGTCGGCCGACCCCCACCCCTGGCGATAGCCTTGGCCGACCATTAACAACAATGCAATTTTTAATGCCTAGCCTCCCCCAAGGAGTGACCAGGTCGGCCTTGGTCTATTCGAAAGAACAAAATTTTTCCTTTCATAAAACCCCGGTCGGCCGATCTTGGTCCCTGGCTTTAATGAGTAATTACACTAATTGTCGTGGGGGCCACAGGGGGGATTGTGGTGACAGAGCGGACGATTTTTTGTTTAAGCTTTTTTTTTTATTGTAATCTCGAGTCCTTGGCCGACCATTTGCAACGAATTGAGCAGATCGATCTTGGAATATTCGAAAGGGTGAATTATCAAAAGAATTGTTATTACCTCACTGTTTTCACTTTTATAGCTTCTTCCCCCCCTTAAAGGGGGGGAGAGGATAAATGTTGTAGCAACTGCACTCAGAGAAAAAGTGTACTATAGTTTTAGGTAAATTTCTATAGTTTTAAGAAAACGTTCTAATTTAAATATGAACCTATGAAATGTTTCTTTGTTTTAAGTAAATCATTTATTTAATTGTATAAAATTTTACTTAATTCAAGTAAATTATTTATTTCATTTTATGATATTTTAAATTGTTTCTAAGATGTTAAATTACGTAATATTAAATAAATCAATTCTCTAGAAGTAAATAAAGAATTGTTTGTTTTAAAGGAAAAAAAACTTTGATTCAATAAAATCTGATTCAAATACATGGATTTACTTAAAACTAGTAAATTTTTTCTGACTGTATGATCGGAATTCATCGCGAGTTTATAATGGCATTTTGCTTTTATAAAATTACATTTGAAAAAAAATATTTACGATGTTAATTAAAAAAATGCATATACCATTTATTGAAATAAATATACGTGTTTCATTTTGAAGTTACACTTAGAATAACTTTAAATTTGGATCGGAGAAAAAAATTGTCCGAATGAAAGTTGTTTGTTTTGGAAGGTCACATATGATGACATTTATCAAGGGCCTATTAAGGCCACCCTATGTAAGATATGGCCATCAACTTTGGTTTTTTAAGAAACCCCTTTAGTGACTTTTACGATTCTCACCGAGGAAAAACTTGTCCTATTAATTTTTTTTGTTTATAAAAGGACATGTAATGGCACTAACCAGGGGCCTGTCAAGGCCACATTTGGTAAAATCTGGACACCAACAACACACCGAAGGAAAACGTGCTTCCTTATTATAATCTCATAGACGTAGATATTATTCGTTTCGAAATTCTGTAGAAAACAAATTATACATATTTTGAGTAAAAAAAAATTAAAATCCCCTGTTTTTTTCTGTTGTTGGAATAATACCCCCTTAAAGTGGCCATTCCCTAGAAAGAGACATCCGATAGGGAAATATTTACTATTTTTGGCCATAACTTTTTTCTCTTAGTACGTATATTTAAAAAAATTATAAGACTACCTAAGTAGAACCTTAACAAGAATATTACTATTAATTTTCACTCAATAATTTCAGTGGATTGCAAAATAGTTAGATTTAAATTTAAAAATTATGCCAATTTTCCTAGTTCGTACTTTTAAATTAAACTGTTTTGCAACCAAGTACATCACCAGGGGTGGGGTCGGCCGACCGAGCATTTTAGACTCGAGATTACAATAAAAAAAAGTTTAAACAAAAAATCGTGCACTCTGTCACCACAATCCCCCTGTGCCCCCCACTACAATTAGTGTAATTACTCATTAAAGCCAGGGACCGAGATCGGCCGACCGGGGTTTTATGAAAGGAAAAATTTTGTTTTTTCGAATAGACCAAGGCCACCTGGTCACTCCTTGGGGGAGGCTAGGCATTAAAAATTGCATTCTTGTTAATGGTTTTAATGGATTTCGCTCCTCGCGCTACACGGTCCAGCTTCGAGGATTATTTCTCCCAAACAAAAATTGTTACGAGCTCATCGCTGCGGTCCTTCGTTTCCGAGATACGGCCGCTCAAAGTCAGCGGAGAATGGAAATCGAAGTTTTTCACCGCTTCCACCGAGAACGAAACGAGACACAGAACTGCGCTTTGCGCCTTTCCATTTCTCTCACCGTCCTACGTCCTCCTGAATTTGTTTAGATTTTTCCCGAAATGTCGAAATTTTGTCTCCCGACGATGACCACTGTCATTCCAAAAATGAAATGTAACAAAAAACACCTACTCACGAAAAATGTGACATTCTTTCATGTTCCGAGGGTCCTACCTACATAAAGAACATAGAAAGAGAACGCCACTGTGCTCTATTCTATTTGTCTCCCACTGTTGTATACCCCTGATATTTTTCATATTGTTTCTAAAACATCAAAATTTTGTCACCCGATGATCACTTTCATACCGAAAGTGAAATACCACGAAAAACACATACACATGAAAAATGTGACATTTTTGCTACACGCTATTCGATTTCTCTCCCCTTACTGTGCACCCCTGTTTTTTTTCAGATTTTTCCTAAAACATAATATTTGTCGCCCGATGATGACCACTTTCATACCGAAAGTGAACTGCCACGAAAAACACCTACACACGAAAAATGTGACATTTTTTTACTTTCCAAGGGCCCTATCCACACAAAGAACGCAGATGGAGAACGCCACTGAGCGCTATTCGATTTGTCTCCCATTATTGCATACCCCTGATATTTTTCATATTTTTTCTAAAACATCAAAATTTTGTCACCCGATGACGATCACTTTCATGCCGAAAGTGAAATGCTACGAAAAACACCTACACATGAAAAATGTGACATTTTTCAATTTCCGAGGGCCCTATTTACATAAAGAACACAGACGGAGAACGCCACTGTGCGCTATTCGATTTCTCTCCCCTTACTGCGTACCCCTGATTTTTTCAGATTTTTCCTAAAACATCGAAATTTTGTCGCCCGATGATGACCACTTTCATACCGAAAGTGAAATACCATGAAAAACACCTACACACGAAAAATGTGACATTTTTTTGATTTTCCAAGGCCCCTATCCACATAAAAAATGCAGACGGAGAGCGCCACTGTGCGCAATTCGATTTCTTTCCCCTTACTGCGTACCGCTGGTTTTTTTCAGAATTTTCCTAAAACATCGAAATTTTGTCGCCCGATGATGACCACTTTCATATCGAAAGTGAAATTCCATGATAAACACCTACACATGAAAGAAGTGAAACTGTTCTATTTTCCGAGGACCCTACCGAAGAAAGAACGCAGATGGAGAACTCCGGTGCGCGACATTCGATTTCTCTCCCCTTACTGATGAGTACCACCCCTAATTTTTTCAGATTTTTCCTAAAATATCAAATTTTTTTCACCAAATGATGACCACTTTTACACTGAAAGTGAAATGCCACAAAAAGCACCTACACACGAAAATCGATGAATAACCATTAAAATTTGAAAAAGAAAATCACAAAAAACAATATCTGACAATAATTGAAACTATGACTGCATTATTAGATTTTGTAGATAGTTGCGGTGGCTGCCGCCTAACGTAACCATGAATTGTTTAATTATTCACAATCATCAAATCCTATTTCAAAAGTTACAAAGTAGAATAGGAACTGAATCATTTTTTATTCACTGCGGCAAATCTAGTCAAGGCTTCACAATAGTGTCTGTACGGCCCTGCACAATTCTGTTGCCAACAACTGATGATGAAATCACTACTTATAGCTAGCCAATTTATGGTTCCTGTAATATCGGCATAACCATTAGTTCGCTTTTTCTATATACGAATTTACTGTGGCGTGCAAACACATTCTTAAAGTGTGAGTAGGTACAAATTAATAAATTAATATATTAATTTTCTTATACATTTTCTTTGCATCTCAAAGGATAATTCTTGGAACCTGATATTATTGTACACCCAAGCGATTCTTATATTACATTCGGAGAATCTCATTTTTATGTGGATGAATATTAATTATATTTCTGTAGAGAAGTAACACGAAATGGAGTTTTATTATTTTATTACAGCCAGACCTTGACTATGAATTTTAACAATGTCGGGAACAAAAAAAAAGTATACAGGTAGGAAAATTTACAAAATATATAGTGGGTTGCTATTTTTCATTGTATCATACGTTAAAAGAAGTCCTAAATAAAGAAAATACTGATAATATTATACACAAAATGTGTAAAAAGTAATCTATCTACCCTACCTATTTTTTTCCAAAAAAGCCCACCTAAAGTACTCCATGATTTTCGTGGAAATGCCGCAATATTATAAAAAGTGGTCTAACGATAACCGTAGACTTAATAGGCTGTACAATGTAGATGGTGGACCATTGATAATAGGCACAATTCAAGGGTACAAAGGGGCTCAAATATGAGGATAACATCAAACACGCTTTAGTAAATTATTGTTGTGGAAACAGATAAAAGGGTGTCAGAGTTGTATTTTTTTTTTTTTTTTTGGCAATATTTCAACAAACTACCTCTTGACCGATCTTTTCCAAAGGTAAGGAAACATTTTTTAAGTCAAGAAACAGAAATTTATGTATCACATCTCGCCAGAGACAACCACGAGACGCCCAACTCCATGTAAAATTTGGTATCGCCAATATTGCACTGGTCCGCTATGTAGGAAGGTGAGCTAGATGGCGTGCATGTCTCTTAGAGGCGATTTAAAAATGCGCGGCATACCTTTCTATATCTATTATTAATTATTATATTATTTTCAATTAAATTTTAAGGAGAAAATGAAACAAACAGATAAAATAAATCGTTTATTAACAGAATGCTGCACATAATTTATGTAATGTTGTCTCCGCCTCATGTATACTGAATCCAAAAACAAGACAGTGTTTTTGGAGCATTAGAATATCAACAGCGAACACTATACGAATAACCCTAACTAACCTAACACTACATTAATACAAGATTCGAATATTTATAAAAGTAAAGTTTTACAATTCACAATTCTGCACTAAAATTATTACCTAACACTCACAATTTTGCATGAAATTGATTTAAAAAAAACAATAAACAGACCCAACCTAACCTAATTCCGCTACACTAAAAAGTTCCAATGAAATAATATATACAAAAGTAGGAAATGATTTACAGTTCACATTTCGGCAATAACCACAATTTTGCACAAAAATAGTTACAATAGGCACAAACTTTACAAATTCATTATCAAAACCATAGATAAAATACAAAATCAAAACAACAAATATGGCGACATGACACATGATTTCGTCCAATAGTTAATAAGTATATGTCCAATGGCAACAAGGCGCTGCTAGCGCCATCCAACTCCACCTTCCCTAACCGCGAGACAAGGATGGCTTGATGCGAAAGCAGTATGTACAACAAGGATGTAAGTATATAATTATTTTCTTGGTTGTTCCAGCAAAAAGCGATCCAATTTCCGTATGGTAGTCGGCCGTCTCATGGTTGTCTCTGATCTCGCTAACCCGTGGAGGGCGCCTCATCTATACCTGATAATAAATATTTTTCTCTTTTTTTTCGAAACGTTGTAGCACTTCTGACTAGAAAATCTCATGCATCATTTCTACGTACACTTGATGGAACATGATAATTCCAACCCTTCTCGAGAAAACGGCCGCAAAAGAAAACTAATAGAAGTCCACTGGCTTTCTTGTCAATTATTTGCTGCAACGTAAAAACTTCCCTCTGTATTTGGCACCTATTATAACTTATTTTTTTTTAGATGATCAACTTATATTTTTTTACAGCAAGTATATTAGGTTTCCTTTCGCAACAAGGCAATGGATGGAAAAGAATCATATTTGATAGGTAGTTGACGCTATTGTCAACGAAGAAATGGGTTATACTTTCAGTGAATTTGTACAGGGTATACCCTAAATAATATTTCAGATGCAACACGATATCTGCTGTACTTGTTTTGTAAAAAAAAAACAGAATGAACATTCGTAAAAAAATAATAAAGCAGTAGCATCATGTCAAAGATTAGAGAACTAACAAGATAGGACAGTCAGACGGAGAAGACGAAATAGACGATTAGACGAAGACAGTTGTGTACTCCAATTTAATTTAGGGACATGACATCCAGCGGAAACGGTTTCGGGATTTGTCGGTTACGCATTAAACGAATTTGACCAAGCTTACTAAAAGATAGGTTGGCTCATTAAAATCGACAAGTGCTACGTCACGTATAGACCTCGATGACAGCTGCGTGTGGCGGCTGTTTTTTCCTCATTTTATGGAAAAAAGTTTCAAAATTATTCTTTCAATGTACAATTCTTTCCTAACTAAATAGATACCTTACATATAAACATAGAAATAATTCATGTGACTGTATTGAAACGTATTCTTTATAGGATTTTGCAAACAGCAGAAAAAATAACTATATATAAATAAAAGAAAAACTTTGTATAAAAATATTAATGAAATCTTTGCATTCTTTCGATAACCTGAATTCTGGTTATGCTAACAAATTAAATCCTAAAATGAATTTGTCTAATTTCTTATTTGACAATTCTCATTCTAACACTAGCATCCACACAGTCCCCTACGGCCATGCAGATTAAACTAGTATCTACATAACCCCCTACGATTATGAAGCTTTAGTTAAAAATGAGAACAAAGGCCTGAAATGAATTTATTTATCTACCTTGTCTTAAAAAGTTTTTCATTGTAATTTCATTTTTATTCATGTGACCTGTTTTTTGGTGACCTTGGCTACTGACAGTCAGCTGAGTTCGGTCGTTCTATCAGGACAGTGGTGTCCATTTTTCACTATCTGTTGGCCTCTCTTTCTATAATGTTACCTTCTTCGTTTGATTGTCACACTGTGGCAACTGCGCGAGAACTCCAATTTGAGGTCAATGGCGCCATTGCTAAAAGATAAAATGTTTTCCGCTGGCTGTCTTATTAATTCCCTAATCTTTGACCATATGACTAACATAACCTCAAATTTCATGTTTTTGTAAATGTATTCTATTTATTCTTATTTATTCATTTCTAATGTTTTTATCCACATTTCTAGATTGGAACTAAGAACAAATGCAACATTAATAAACCCTTTCATATAGAATACCCAGAATTTATTAATAGCGTTGACTTTAAAAAATACACTCATTCTTGCACGTTGGAAATTCAATCTATTATTAGCGGTCCGTTTCTAATATTTAACGATATTAGAAAATTATACCTATATATTCCATTTCAGAGGGTTTATTAGTGCTGCACAGGTTTCAATCTAAAAATGCGAATGAAAACATTAGAAATCAGAAAAACGTAAAATTTGAGGTTATGTTGGTGGTGCTACTGCTCCATTAAAAAAAGAAATGTCATTAAGTTAACACAATCGTCAAGGTATATTAGTAGAGACTCAGAACACGAAAAAGTCGTCTAGAAACATGTTGCGTGGAACACTGAAAGGTAAAAATGTACTGAATACTTTATGATATAGTACCTAAATACCCTAAATTCGTCTGGCGATACCGGTGTCCAAGTACCCCACCAGGGGTGAAAAACCGAAAAAAATTAAAAATTTGATATTTGTCTCATCTTTCTGGCAAATTTTTTATTTTTGATAAATTATATATGGTAACAAAGTTATGGCTATTTATAGGTAGGAGATGTGTATTGTTGAAAGCGTACACTGTTTCCTAAAAACTAGCATAGTTCTCTTATGGCGCAAATATTCATTTTGCTATTTTCGTAAATTCATCCCACTTGTGATTGTAGGCAGGCGAACGAAAATTTGAAAAAATTGACAAGAATAAAAGTTGTAGACTATACTATCTGGATTAGACCAGTTTTTTTAGTTTTACTTTTGGATTATAAATGAGCGAGTTATGAAGAAAATTGTTAGTTGTTGTTAAAAATGTAATTCAACCCCCAGTTGCAACTATCTCTACTCTGTCGTTTTGCCTCGCACTTTAACACGTGTTCCCGGTCGTCACCTCGGCCCGCGAAGCTGTATATGCTCACATATGAATGCATACTCCTGTGTAGAATATTGTTTCATCACATGTTTTTAGTGGTGTTTAATTAGATAATGTTATATATTTATAACATTATTGTGAAATATGGAGTCTTCATCAAGCAATACCGAAAATGAGTTAAATGCGGAATTTAAATTGCCGATTAAAAGTCGAAAATCGCTTAATTCAAGGAAATTATTATCTTTTAATCATGAAAAGGCAGATACTAGAATATTGTTGCACACATCAGCCAAATCTGAAGGTTTTACAGAATGCATTATAATATAAGCTGTAAGGATACTGATGTACTGGTTCTCTATTACTTCATTTTATAGAAAGTATTGACGTAAATGTTTACATGCAGACAGCACAAATGAAAATAATTAGATATATAAATTCTATCAATATTGACATCATTTTAAAATAGTATATATTATTCGTGGAAAATCTTTGAAACAAATTGCAGTCTGCTATCGCGTTCATGTGAAAAGTATGTTTCTTTAGAAATAACAAAATTTAAGGAGTTGGAAAAGTTTTGCATGTTACTGTACTCTCCCACTAACTGCGATAATATTAATGATTTGAGGGCGAAGATGGCATCTCAATTTGATCTCAATTCAGTATAGACAAATTGCCCCCCTATAAGTGACGCCTTGAATCAACACTGTTTGAGAGCATTTTACCAATTTATTATATGGAGCAGTGCTTTAAACCCAGTTATTAATATGCCGAATCCTTTGGAGTACGGGTGGAGAATAAATGAAGATAATTCTTATTTACCTATATGGACAAATAAATCGCCAAATGCCAACTTTGACAGCAGAAATGTCATTTTGTTATTGTAAAACAGGTAAAAGTATTGCAAATCGTCTAAACAACGTTCAGTATGCTCAACCATGAGGTGCCAATGCAAAAAATTTAAATTGATACACAGACAAAATTACAGTTGTAGATGAAGAAACGGACGATGAATTATATTAGTAAAATGATGATTTCTGAGATCATTACTTTTGTATTTTATTATAATGTGCATCTTTCAATTAATATGAAAATGTATTACCTTGTAATAACTTCAACATCAATTTTATTTGTTTAGTATTATTCTTAATTGGTTTATAAATAATCAATGTGTCTTATTATTATTGTGGCATTTCACACGCCTCCTATATTATTATTATTATTATTATTAAGACAAGTAAAGGGTGTGGGTAAATAATTATTAGTTATAAAAGTAGTTTTTCTTCCCAAAATTCATTATTTTATATTTTAAAAACTATGTAATTTAGGTCATTAGTATCTGCGTTAATGTATTTTTAACTTATTTTTGTTAGGACAATTACGTCCTAAATTATTATGTTATATTACATTATCCAGGCTAATTTCCAAGGAATAAATTTAAATGGCAATACTTTTTCGACTATGCCAGCAGCGAGTGAGAGTGAGAGGGAAATAGACAGATCTTGCGATTGCTGCAACAAGGGTGCTGCGGGAATTCTGTCAACAGGTTAGTATTTCTTTTATAACTTTCTTATTTATAAGCGGAACATAAAAATCAAAAACCGATTGTAATCTAGATAGTACAGGCTACAACTTTTATTCTTATCAATTTTCTAAAATTTCGTCTACCTACTGTCTGGAGTGTAATGAATTTGCGAAAATAGTAAAATGAATATACCCAATTAGCATTTTCATATTCCTACGATATACTATACCCAGCAAACACAGTATGTCTGGCAAAACGATGGGCCATTACAGTTATCATTGGTATTGTGTTGGCAATTTTTGCCAATATTTAGAAACTGAGTATAAAATATTGTCTAACCATTATAATGTCCGTGTTGTAATGGTCTTGTGTGTATAAAGTACTCTTTCTGTAATTGCGCAGTTGAAATTATTTTAACGTTGCTGGTACATTAAATAACTAAAAGCACTTTTTTGCCTGTGATAAATTAACATTCCTTAAGTGATGTAAAAAATCGTTTATTGCATGGTAATTTTGCCGCCAATTATTCATTGTTGGCCTGATGAATGTTAACCAATATACAGTAAATATATCAATGTACTAATACTCTATTTTTAATGGTGTAAGCACAATATTTGTTAATACAAAAAAAACGTGCATAAAGTGGTATACTTTGCATTATTACGTATTGTCATTGCATACTTTTAAATCTCCCGCGTTTCCGATATCTAGTGGAACGCTTTGAAAATTTGACATTTAGCATTTAGGTTAAATAAATGGCTAGGCGTGCGAACTCAGTGATTAGATATTATTTTATTTATTATTCATTATTTCATTTTTTTACTTGAAATAGCGTTTGTGCTGTTGTATTATGGAACTGTGTGTGCAGTAAGTAAAAAGTTTAAGTGTTTCACATGGCTTATGACAATAAGTGCATCATATTAATTTTTATCATAGAAAATTCGTCAGATATTATCAAACCTAGATTACAAGTTAACAGAGGAAAAGGAGCAGGCTGGAAAAGAGAATATTGGTAAAAACCTAAGAGAAGTACCTCGGGGCTTTGAGATAAATGTTGAGGTTAATATGGCCAATTACCTAATTAATTCTAATACTACAATAACTCAAGAAAATGCTGTTCCAAATATTGACTCTGGACAAAATGATATAAGCAGGAATAGTCATTGCACTAGATGATACTACCCCGAGGATACATTATTAATATTTTGGTGCTTAATTCAACCGACTGTTCTAAGACATATTTAAAGCTAAAGGTAATTACTTAACTGTTTACACGATCATCATCTCTCCGATACATATAGGTTAATATCCCCAATATGTAACTTATCAACATTTTCATCAATACATGTTTAATCCATTGTAATGTTAAAAACAATTATTTGCTTCAATAACATGTACTTGTCATCTGAATGTTTCTGTTGGATTTTAGAACAACTTCCAAACACAAAATTAACAGAGTAGAATAAGCAAAAAGTTACGACATGTCCTCCAGTAAATCCAGTATTTTTACCATCCAATAGTAATGACAACTCCAAGCATGTTATGAAGGACCTCCCAAGTCGACGTTAACCCCTGTTTTTTTATTTTCGTGTTTTACTAGAGAATGATTTTGGAATTTTATCTACATCTGAAAATGTATATTTTGTACTCTAATATTGCATTGTGTGCAAGAAGAAAGGAAGTCACAGTATTCTTTATAAAAAGAAAAAAATATCTAAGACTGCGGTTTTATTATGTAGGTATACAAAATGAATGTAGTATATTAATAATATAGTATATTAAATTCTTTTTATGAAGCGTTTTGTGATGGAGAGGTCTCTTTTTGTAAAATTTGATTCTTTTAAATTATCTGCTATTAATCGAGAGAAGGTGTAGAGTAAAAGACTTCTGATAGAGCAGAGCAGAATTTTTGGACAAAACTATTAATAATGTAGCTTAAATAATTGTATAAGTAAAAGAAAAAAAAGTCTGTTATGATTTGCACCCTAACTAACACCTATAAAACTTTTTTTGATTCTGTAAGGTTAAATCCTTTATACAAAGATACCACCCAAAAAAATATTGAAGACATGAAAACTTGGTTATGAGGTTCAATCGACCATGATGGAGGACGAACAAAAAGTACCACTAACAAGAGATGAAAATGAATTTTTATTAATTTGATAATAAGTCTACTGACATATTTGTACTGTAAGAAAGTAAAAAAACATATATTTTTTTTGTATCAATACATGCATTTCTTATATCTTCTATCTGGTGTTTCCTACTTTTCTTTAAGTTTATATGCATAAATTTTTTTGAAAAACATTTCAATTTATGGACTAGGTACATGTTTCACTTGTATATAATAAGAGTTAAAATATATGATACAATAAAATAATGAAAATTAGATTATTGTGTTAATGTTTTGCAAAAAATATCGCTTCTTAGAACTGTCTGTAACTGATTAGTCTTGTATCAAAAGTAGGGAAAAATAATACGGTTTTACAAATGGAAACAGACATTTCTTTGAAATCATTTTTAAATGCCTAAACCTCGACTAATTTGTACAAAAATAATAAACACGATTAACTTCTAGAAGATCCACTCTTTATTTTTGCCTATGATTGATGGTGACGAAGTCATGTGAATGTTGTAGGGAAATGCATTATCAGACAGTAGTATACATAGAATAACTTAACAGTCCAAGTTCTGTAGTAATGGTAAAGAGATATTCTAGAGCAGTCAGCGGGGTAATAAGGTGGGTTGTCCAAAAGCTTTGCCAATAAAAGAGATCGCTACCGTCCTCACTACTATATGTATTTATTTAATTTTACGATTGTGTTTATTTTTACAGGATTAAAGATTTCTGAAAAGTAATAAAAAAATTAAGCCTTTTTTTATATTTCCGTTTACTTTAACAAATTTTTAAAATATGAGTAATGTCTTATTAGTTTGAATTGTAGGTAATACAGCCAAGGTTCCAAAGTATTAATAAAGAAATAATATCGTTACAATGGTTCTTCGCATGCAAGAAATAATGAGGCATATGCACTAGTGGCTACTTGAATTTTGGAGGTCACCACACTTTCATGTATTGTCCTAAAATATGAGAATAGCAAAATATAATTCAAGCTGAAATTGACTGGAGACGAATATAGCATTCAAATTATAATTTATGGTAGTCAATGAAAAACCGTACATGACCGATTTTAAAGAAACTATAAGTGGTTTCTCGTTAATTATCTTGTAACATGCTATATAATTTTCCAATAAATGTCAGCCTTAATTAATAATTAAGCTATTCTCTTATTTGGGAACAGCGTGGGCAGGGTCCGGAAATCTCTCCAATTCTAGTAGCTACCACTGCATATATTGTAATGGCAAAGCAATCATGCTTTTCATTTGTGTGATGCAAAAGATGTGTTAAAAAAGCACTACACAGCCATCATTAGAAAAGTGTTCTGTGGCCGAGCGATGGCCGGTGTTGCACTTTATTCATTAATTTAGCGTTCCTTGCCAGTACTCTACCAATGATAAAGTAAAGGCATGTAGGCAGTTTATTAGCAATGGGCCAATAATTGGTGTTTGCTGGGTACATATTCCAAAATAAAATTAGTATATTGCATAAATATTTGAAACTAATTCAAAATAAGTTGTATACTGGTTGTTTTGTCACAGGTTTTCACATTGTATACATACTCCTGCAATATTCATATGTATGTTGCTGACATGTTGTAAACATATTCTGAAATGTACATTCATTCTATAATATAGTTACAATATACGCAAACCTTTTCCGTACATACATGCAACATTATCCATGTATACTTTCAATATACAATGTATATTGCAAAACAACAATGGTATATTGAATAAATATTTAATACTGATTCAAAATAAGTTGTATACTGGTTGTTTTGTCACAGGTTTTCACATACTATACATATTTCTGCAATATACACACACATGTTGGTGACACATTATAAACATATTCTGAAATAAACATTTATTTTACAATATAGTTATAATATACACAAATGTGTTCCCTACATATAGGCAATATTATCCATGTATACTTTCAATATTGCAAGGAAACATTAGTATATTGAATAAATGTTTAATACTTATTCAAAATAGATTATACAGGGTGTCCCAATAAAACTCCCATGCTGGATATCTTCTAGATGAATAGAGATATTTTAATTCTGTAAAAGTCAGTTTGTAGTAATAAAGAGTGCTTCAGTATTAAATATAAATAATTTTTAATACATATATGACACTGAGCAAGAAATATTTCGACGGGAGGAACTTTGAAATGTTGTTTGTGTAAAGGGAAATGCATTTCTAAGTAAATATTGTTTTAAAAAAAAATCCAACTGTTTTTGAGATATTTGTATCCAAACGTTGCCATTTGCTCCTGTTAAATAATTATTTCCGAAACATTTCACTATTTAAGTGATTTTAAAAGAAAAGCATATTTAAGGCACTTTCATATAAATAAAAATTTCATAGTTTATGAAATACAGATTGTCCCCTTTAAAGACTAAAGAAATCTTTCAGAGATTACAACTATTCAATAGGAACAAATGGCAATATTTGGACACATCTCAAAAACGGCTAGATTTGCCTTTTTTCTTAAGAACAAAATCTACTTAGAAATGTATTTCCCTTCCACAGAAACCAGATTTTAAAGTTTCTCCCAAAGAAATAAGATTTATTTAGAGCCCAGCGCCATCTACATATTGATATATTCAAAAACCATTCATTTATATTCAAAACTGAAGCACTATTTATGTGCTACAAACTGGCTTTTGCAGAATTAAAACGTCTCTATTTGTTTAGAAGATATCCGACCTGAGACTTTTTACTGGGACACCCTGTATACTAATGGTTGTTCTCATCCCACAGCATATCGTACACATACGTCTTGTAGATCTGCATCTATGCTGAAAAAATATTGTAAAGATATTTCGAAATATATATTTATTGCTTCTCACAATGTACACTGCATGGAAAATTTGTTTTTACCATTACTTTTCAGTTAAACTCGAGCATGTTTTATTGATCAAATTTTGTTGAATGGAGCACACAAATGCTAAATAAACCTCGAAATAAACCTACCAATAAAACTGTATTTGCCATAACAATACTTTACAAAGGCCCAAGAATATCATATGCAAAAAAAATCATTTTACGTTAATAATAAGATCTGTTAGAAACCATTTTAAAATCACACATTTATCACTCTGAAAACTTCAGCTTTAATAGTCATATTAACATGTTATTTATGAAAGTCTGATAATCATATTATGTTGCCTTAAAGTTTTATCTAATTCAAATCATGTTTTAAATTGTTCAGAGCAAAAGATGACTTTATTCTATTAACTACTTTACATCGTCGTAACAATTATGTATCTTAAATTATAAAATAGGAAGAGTTATAATTAAAACAGTTGTGTTACTTTAAATATATTTTTATTTTTTGTTACAAAATGCAATTGCAATAATAAATAACAATTGTGCCAAGAATTTAAATCGACATTTTTTAAACAAAAAAAATGTGCTTTGCAACTTATGAACTGATCGATATTTTTTTAACAAAAAAAATGTTACTTATAAACTGTCGTATTTTACTATAAAAAATATTTTGCCAGTAAGTAAAAAATAGTAAAAACTGGAGGGCTTACATTTTCAAAACCAGTGTCCAGGTGTTGCCGATGGTGCTACTTATAATTGCGAAACTCCACTTGGCATTCTTAACACATCACCTGTGATTGCTCCTATTGGCTGAATACTTTCTTTTGGCTTTTCCAATTTTTGGGAGAAGGTATTTTTTTCCTGAGTAGAGGAGGTGGGGATACACGAGCTAGTTCCAACTATAAAAGAAAAAACAATTAATTATATTTGAATAGGTATTTCACTTTAAAAACTGTCCTTGATGAAATTAATAAATATAAACACATCTTACAGAAAAAAAATAAAAATAATCAAAAATAAATTAAACAAATTGATATTATCATAAAGCAAAACATAGGTATAGGTATGTATTTTTTTGGAATTCTGAAATATTTGTGTTTGTGATTTTAAATGCCTACCAGCGTTATTAGAAGAACAACATATTCTCTTTCAGCTTCTAGTAAGGACAACATTTCTTTCACTTTGGGAAGTCGCCGGCTTCCAATACGTTCTTCGATATCACTATGTTCATCTGACAATAATAATCTTTTCGGAGGACTAATATGCTTTTTGTACATATAGTCCCTTGATTTGTTTCTGTTCACTCTGTACATCAGATGTGCTTCCTGATCTTTTCCATTTACCTAATTGCAGCTTTTTATAATCCTCTGAAATAGATATAAAGCAAATTAATACGAATAAATATAACAACTCGTATGTTGTAATTAGAACCAATGGTTGTGATTTAAATAAACAAAAGCATCTTAATATTGAAATAGATCGAACCTACCTTCTTAAAAATAAGATTTAAACACCCCGTAAAGTGTCCAAGTTTCATCTGGGATTTCTCCTGGTTTTCAATGATTTGTCAAATTGGTTCCGTTTGAATGATGACCACCAAACTTTCTTTTCGAAGAGTGTTACCATTCCGAATTAGACTAGGTACCTCCATTTCTTTTCAAGAAATTGGTGCCTACAAACGCCGTCATTATTATAACAACTAATAAAGTATGCTACAATTATAATATAGGTAAGTACAAAGGGATACATTAAACTTTAGTATCTGAATATAAAATATCTGAAAATGACAACAAGGGGGGCCATCCTTAAAACTATGTGGTAGGTAGTTGTATTGTGTACGATTGTAAAATACTTACTGCAATACAATAATTAAGGTACCTACACTTGGACTAATAATTAATAATCACGGGAAAACAAAACACAAACAAATTGAAATCGACATTTGACAGCTTGTCTGAGCTTGTGGCCTGTGATGGTGATGGCAAATTACAGCATGCGCACTAATCTAAGGACCGTGGCGCGCATTTAAAAAATTCGACAAGGGGATGATTGTAACGACATGGAAAACGGAAATCTAAATATAACGATAAAATGTAATTAAATAATCATTTCTCAAGTACGAACTACCTGCTTAAGAAATGCCGATAGTTATTAATTAATTAAATACAGTAGGAAAATTGAAAAAGGGATGAATATGTTATCATTTTTATTATTCATTATTATTTAATATACGATCACAAGTCCAAAGTCTGGATTCAAAATTTAAATCATATTTCATATCTACAATTTTAACCAACGATTTAAAATTTAAAAAACGTATGCCATTCACCACAGGGGATGATTATAAATGTACTTAAACCAAAACTAGATAGAGAAATATCTATTTGTTTTTGTTATGAGGTAGATAGGTACTATACCAACACCGCACAAGGCAATATTTCAACAAGACTGCCGTAGAATTAATATTTAACTTTACCATATTTTTTTATGTAATATGGCCCAAATGCATGCAGCATTATGCTGTCAAAATCAATCAGAAACCGCATAAATCTTGTTGGTCCTTTGCAAAATGTAACATTGCTGTGCAATATTACTACCCAGATAGCAAAAACATAAACTTATGTTATTCCTAAGATATTCCTACAGAATATTTCATTATTCTTAGAATAACACGAAAATAATTATTATCTTTTAAGGATATTCCTAGAAGTAACAAACGGTACAACTATAGGTCTCTTTAGAATAATTTCGGAATAATTCGCACAGTATTCTCTGGAGAATCTAGAATAGTTTGAGAATATATTTTTATGGTTAATCATAGATTATATTTTCAAGTTATCTTTATACTAACCCCAAACTATATGTGCATAATACTAAATTATTCTTAGGATATTTTTATGTTTAATCTTGGATCACATTTTCAGGTTATCTTTATATTAATTCAGAATAATATGTAATATTTTTGACCATTACTTTTTTCCTTAGCACGTACATTTAAAAAACTATAAGACTACCTAAGTAAAACCATAACAAGACTATTACTAGAGTTTCCACTCAATAATTCCATTCGTTTCCAAAATTGCTAGATTAAAAACTACGAAATAGGAAGATTACTTCATACCTAATCTTTAAATTTAAATCTAACTATTTTGCAAACTGAAATTATTGAGTGAAAATTCATAGTAATAGTCTTGTTATGGTTCAACTTGGGTAGTCTAATAGTTTTTAAAATACACGTGCTAAGAAAAAAAGTTTATGGCCAAAAATAATAAAGATTTCCCTATCGCATGTTTCTTTCTAGGAAATGACCTACAAGAGTAACTACAAATATTTTCATTTTGAAATAATTTGTTATACAGAATGTTCAAATACGGACATTTTTAAGTTATTCTTTAAAAAATACAATAATTACATTTCAGGCAGTTTATAAATATTTTAGATAAGGACTATATAGATTACATAAAAGCAAAATAAGACACTCCTAATAATTGGGTTAAAGATTTATTTGTTAAATATTTACTCTCGCAACATTTTCTAAAATTCCAATAACGGAACAAAACTTAAATAGTAAATTCAGTCGTTGGAAGAAGAATGATATAATAAATATACACTTCAGTCCATGTAGGTCTCTGCTAGCTTATTTGAAGAATGCAAAGGCTACTACTTACTAGCGGTTCTGGTTTTTCTTTCTTTTCTTTAGTTAGCCATAAACTTCAATTTGTTTTGAAGTGACCTCAATATTATTTTTTTAAACTGCATCTGAAATTGAACATATACCATATACCCATACATTTTATAGCATTAGACAATTAAGCAGTGTAGTATGGAGAAATTGGATATGTCAACTTTTGTTTCATAATGCCTCACACACATTCACACTAAATAGAACAGAAAAAAATATGCGCATATATAAAACCGTAGCCTTACCAATAATCACATTGCATAAAATAGAATCTCCAAAGGTTTTCTCCAGTCTCTATGCCCATGTAAAGTAAATAATATTAAAACATTCCCTGAGATAAGTTTTGTCAAAAATCTTCTCCACCCTCAATACGTTCCACCACCCAATCTCGCCAGATTGTTCACCTGTGTTAATAAAAAAACAGAATTGTTTACTACTTTACTATAACTTTCATTTATAGACATGTGCTAATGGTACTTTATAAACCACGAGCAAATTTTTAAAAACAGAACAATATACGCATCTGAATTTAAGATTCCAGCACGGGACAGATAACGTCCAAACTGATTAGTAGGTCATTCTTTGTATTTGTTGGTTTTTTTAAATAATAATTCGTAAGCGAAGAATAAATTACGTACCTAAAATATGTAAACATTAAAAGTGACACTGACCTAGTAATAAGTTTAGCCAAAGATCAATCGGAATAAGCGTACTGCTTATTTTCAGTTGCATATAATACTGCCTACCATATAATACATATTTAAAAAAAGGATTGTTGTGTAAAGAAGTGAAGTTTAATACCTATTTTCTTCCTAATAACGGAAACAAATATTCATTTTAAAACCAGCTAAAATATAGCTTTTATAAAGTTAGGTTAGGTTAATTGATGTTGACGGCGTGACAAAAATGATTTGTCCATATCCAAGATACATATAGGTATATTTAAATAGACAAAAAATTTATCGATTCACTTACCTTCTTTGTTTTTTTGATTGCACATAATCGCAAACATAACGAACAATGAAATAAAACAAGCAAACCCCAAATTGTCAAGCACGAAGCACGCCATATAAACCTACGATTTCACGAGTAGTCTAATTAATAGTCAAAAGTTAACCTATTAAATTATTTATAAAATATATTTCAAACATATTCTATACTTCTCTTATTAAAATATTTTTATCATATTATTTTATGAAATATTTTTAAAATAATAATCCAAAGATAAGTTTTGCAATTATTCATAAAATATATTCAAAATATATTCCATACTTATGTATTTCAATTATTCTAATGTTATTTATTAGAAGATATTCTAAAAATAATAATAAATTATTTGGTTATTCAGAGTATAATTTAAAGATATTTTTTATAATTAATCGAATAATATTTTTTGGGAAGATTTTCAGATTATTCTTAGAATATCTTGTGCTATCTGGGTAGGGCTATATTGTTTCAAGTTTCGGTTGCAATGTTGCTAAAACTGCTTTGTCGGTGGCTTTACATAATTTACGTGGCTCAAAATGTTTACACCCCATTCTAAAATTCAATTTGGGTTTTATTGCATACAACTGTAGTGTACATGTGTTCAACTTTTGAATGTATAATGTTTTGAATATTAAAAATACAAACATGAATTTCATGTTGCAGAAATGTTCGACTGGTACATTATCAGGGTATATATGATGGTACACATATATTATCCATTAAATGTTTATGTGATATTTGTTAAAGATTTCAAAATTAATATAGCTTTTTGTATATATCTACAGTATACAAAAATATCATGTTGTAAAAATATTCCATTTGTAAATTGTAAAGAGATTGAATTAAGTACGTAGCATAAATATTGCCTATTGTATATCTATATAATATTTGACACATCAGCAAATTTTTGAGAAGATTCGTACAATATTCTCTGTATACCGCAGAATCAACATTATTTCATGTATATTGTAGGTATATATAGGAATATCGTACAACGTACTGGCAATATCTTTCCTATATTGATATAAGTACGTCGCGAAACGTATATTACGGCTATATGTAAAAGAAGTTCTGAATATCGTTTGAATGTAGACAATGAGTTTTGAATGTTCATTTCATATCGCGTGCTATGTGGGTATGCATAATAAGGAAGTTACATAGGTCTATAACAACCGTTATCCGCTTCAACTAATGCAATTTCTTCACATATAATTTGCTATAACTTTATTATTATACATAATAAAACAAAAATTTGAAAACTGTTAGAAAGACTAGGGAAAAATCTAATTTTCTAGTTTTTTCACTTTTTCTTGGGGGTTGTTTGGACACCGATATCGCCAGGCGAATTTAGGGGGTGTATATACAAGCCAAATACTATGCAACAACGTAATCAACACATTTTTACCTTTCAATGTTCCACGGAAGTCGAGATAGATCTCGTTTTGAACTCTACTATATAGAAACCCACTATATTGTTAATGAAATATATACAGCGTGTGACATTGGGCGAAGGGTGTACATTGGAAAATGAGAGCATGAGCAAGTGGTGCTACTTCTTTATTTTTATCAATTTCTCTAAGAAAGTGTGAGACAATTATCGCGTTGAATTACCGCCGTGAATTACCTGAAAAAGTGGCTGCCGGTAGCAAGTTCAAAAGTGTTTTTGAAATTGCAAACGTGCCTCTAAAAAAAGTTTCTAAGATATATTTTCTAACATCCCACATCCCTGATCCGTCGAGACACTATTGTTGTCCAGTACACGTTTTCATTCGTTATTTGTTTTCTCTAAATAAATTAATATACTAGGTATTTAGGGGCCCGATCACTACAGCTTACTAATGAAATAATATCACCCCGCCCCCCTTCTTGCCATAAACTTGAATTGATTTAAAATAGACTAGACGGATTATACTTTGAATTTTTGTAGATATAATTTTATCTACTCCTGATGATGCTGTCTTGATTGGCGGTTCGTCAGTGTCTATATGCGATTTTTTGTACCTGCAGAATTTTTTCAAAGATTACAACACTCGTCGTGTGCACTTTTTCCTTAAATTAAAAACTTTTATATTTTCTGATTTTTTCCAATTTTTTAAGAAAACATAGGGTTCTTCCCCTGACTAACACTAACTTATTGTCCACATTTCAGTAAAATCGGTCTTGTCTATCTTGAGTTATATCGTACCTACAAGAAAAGTGACGGTCGATCAGACAGGCGGCAGCACAACCAAACGAACGACATACAGAGACGGGCCTTTGGAAAGTTATGCAGCTGACGGGACACAATTATATAAAAATTTTGTCTTTAGGAGCGATATTTACGAATTTTAAACCGTGCCGATCAAATGCAATATACTATTCGTTTTCGTTTTTGCGAAGAGAATAATTTTCATAACTTACCTTACTACGTGCGCCAGAAATACACATTATTAGTCTTCATTTTAAGAAATATTGAAAATCTCTCCACTTTATTCTTTCTGCAGTAACAAACTCATAGTCATCACAACATTCTTTTGAGTTATTTATGGAAACAAACTGAACCATTGTTTTTCTAGCATGGCAATTTTTTTTACCCGGTACTGAAAGATAGTTTTATGTACGACCGACCACTAAACTCATAAACTAAATTCTATAATATAAAATATAGGCTCTGTACGAAGACAGCAGCGCCATGAGCGCGGCGGACTCCGGAACTAGTATGTCCATTTTTTTAAGTTTTATTTAGTTTTATACATATACCTATTAACTATATGTATATGGTTTTATACGACGAAAGACATGGATTGAATTTGATATCATAGTAGAAAAGAATAAGAGGGATAGTTTAAGGAACAAGGGAAAACTTGTCAAACCGTCATGTTTGATGTTCTCGGGCTGTGTAATTCATCAGACGAATATATCAAAATTTGCGTACAAATCGTTGATTGTGGTAATTTTGCATTTTCATTTACTACTAATAACCCGCAGTGAAATTAGACTCTTCTGATCGAACAAAATATATCTTTCATTTTTTTATTTTAAATCAGTTTACTCTGGTGTTTTAAAGAAAATATTAAAAGTCGAGAACGAGATCACTATTGCATAAAAAATGTCCGATTCAAGGTCAAAGTTCACAAAAAACGGTTTTTTTGCACATATCGTGCTTTTTATGGCTTGGAGGCCAATTGAGGTCATTATAAAAATGAAAGACGATGAATAAATTCCGCACAAAAATGATCTCTTCCATTTTTTATGTACAACGAACAGTTTAGGCAAAAATGTGCTTCAAAGTTTCCACGCAAGGCATAATATGCTCCATGTTTTTATTCTAATATCTAGGTACTTAATTATTAATGATTATTAGCGCCGCAGGCAGTGTTAGCGTCGCAGACAAAGAAAAGATAGGCGCGGGGGTATCCCCCTCCTATTTTACTTCCACATCCACGTAGTGGATTGGAAGTATAGTAATTGCAAAAAAAATTTCAAATTTTTTTTTGTTGAAATGGGTTTAGAACGTCTGAAACGTCGAAATTTTAAATTTGAGCGAAAAAAAAAAATTCTGTCTGTCTGTCTGTAACTTTTTTGTCCGAGCGTTTTTTTTTACAAAATAGCACGAAAGCGCGAACATCATGTATGCGCGAATAATTGCAAAATTGGTGTACGTAGACTCTTGTTCTAAATAAATGTAACTATAAAGTTCATTTTAATTTATGAAGTTCGTCATGCGCATAGATCAATAAAAGACGTAGATACAGAACACTGTAGAAATTGTATATACTGTGTTTGAAGCCAGAGTAAACAATAAAGTGATAGAAGGAGCAAGGAGGGGTTATAATATGTTTACATTCGTCCGCCTACATAGGCGCATCGTTTAAAAGAGGGTTAATTACGAGCTAAGGATTCTTATGAATTTTTGATGCTTTGGTACTTATGAAACAATTATATTACTTGTGTAATATAACCTGTACCTTGTGGTATATTACATAAATGATTCTGATTCATCTAAGATATTAAAATAAAAAAATGAGACAGACGAAAGTACATATTTTGATTTAAATAATAATTTTACGAACTTAAAATATACATGGCTACCTGACCCGCCCTCTACGCCCATGCGTCTATTGACTTACTTATAAAAAATTACTTTCATTTGATACACATTGCACACAAAGCACTTTTTAGGCATTGTTAAAATTGTATATTATATATATATATATCAATAAACAATGGTTAAACACTTTATAACGCACGTCGTACAAAAACACAAACTTAAAAACAAACCACAGATCAAATTGCTGTCATCAAGTAAGTTGACCGGGTGGTTCAAATTGCCCAATCATAAGTGGGCCAAATGTAAGCAAAATAATAAACACAACAAATAAGATTTTTGGCTTCATATTACTTCACATTACTTGTTGTTTTCAATATCTATGTTTGTTTCTTGATCTGTGGTCATGCGTTATGAGTACAGACTCCACACCTCTCTGCAACCAGTAATACACTCATGCGCGTCATTCGAATGTATACTAATTTCTCCGTAACTATACCATTTTGTGTGCATATATTTTTATTTTTCATAACATATACAGGGTATCTGGTAAACCATAGATAATCCTGAATTAGTATATAATAAATAGGGCATGATGTATCAGAATACCAAAACTTAAAAAAATCGCACGGTTTTCCAGACTTTTGCACAGAACTCTACATAATAAATATGGTACCGTTCAGTGGACTTTCGGCACTCTTTTAAAATCTTAGAGAATATCACCATCTTGGATTAATTGTTTGCGAGGCATGCCTATAAATGGAGTTCCATCGATTTTTTTGTACTGAACAAACGTAGAAAATAGATTTTCTTGTAGTACTATACAAACCTAGGGCACAGAATATATAGAAGGGAAACTCTCACAGCCGTATGCACAGTCGTTCGCCAGCGACTCGCTGAACTTTCGCCGTTCGCCAGATGAGAATTCCATTGATGGTCAGTAGCATCTCCCAGAGATATTATCTGTTTACGTTCAAGTAAGAATTAATCAAATTTAAGTTGTTTACGAGAATGTGCTATTAGTATTATGTAATGCAAATTATGCTCTGTTCTTTCGCCAGCGACTCGCTGGGCGATTCGCTGGCGAAAGAACAGAACGACTATGCATACGGCTGTTAGTGTTGCCCATATAAAATTTAACTCCATCTTATTGGAGTACAGAATTATTCTGTGCCTGAGGCATTTATCTGAAAATCTTGCCCACTTTGTACAATTCCAAAATGGCAACGTAATATTATTGCAATTTCATTCAAAATGAGATTATTTTTTCTTTATAGAGTTCACTCGATAAAACGAAAACTTTTGCAACATAACTCATCTGCAAATTGCTTTATTCCTGTGCTGTAACCACAACCTCTAATATTCTTCTAAAGATATTTCTTCCCACACAACTGGTGTTTTCTAAATTTTATTGATTCATTTTCAAGATATTCAAAATTCAAGTTACAAACTTCAAGTCTATATGTAAGAAAACAAAAAACATTAATTAGTTATAGCACTACAAAATAATAATAAAATCACGGGAATTGCTGGAACTGTAACAATTTCAAAAAAGCCTTCTAAGTCCACTGGCTGGCCTCTGTCGATAGAAAAAACTCCAATGTCCGTATGTCAAAAAACAACAAAACCTACCTAAATAACTACTATCCAATGGGGCAACGACACAGAGAAGACCTAAGCTACACTTCTTAGACAATGAGGAAATCCACCTAAGAAGCATCTGCACAGGAGGATAGAGGAGGGTGTTGGAAAGTAACCAATGGAAGGGGGTCTTAGGGAAAGCCCAAGGCCTCAAATTGTTCTCACCTTTTTTAAAGGTGTTGTCTGTGTTATGACAATGTAATTTATTGATAATGACGCTTTGAGAAATCATTAATTCCATGGCCTTGGTGGGGTTTAGTACAGAAAACGCTAAATATGGTGAGGTTTGGAGGTGCAAATAAACCACGCCTTCCCCAAATGTGATTGTTGAAATATACAATTATCATTTTTATGATGTGAATGTTTCAATGCTTGAAAACTATTATATTTAAGGGTTCAAATATAATAATATACAAAATATACTACTACATTGCGTAGTCTTACACTTTGTGTTACTGCTTTGGACAATCGTTTTCCTGCCTGGGCAGAGCGACACCAAACTTATCTACTGCGCAACCTCAACATAATTGGCGATTGTTGTAATATTAGTTCATTTAAAATTGTGGATATTTGGTTGCATATTGTAGGAAATACCAAGTAGAAAAGAAATGATCAACCTTCAGTTTTTCAAAAAACTCAAACGGGAAGGGAGAGATCTGAATATGCATATTCGCCTTGTTGAAATTAAGGCACCTTGTTCTGGTAACAATTTTTGTATAAAACTGATGCTGACAAGAGAACTGTGCAAAATATTTTGCATAGTGACAAATACAAAGCTTTCAAAATAGGAATAATCGATGACTATTATCAATAGAATAGTCATTCCCATTCGTTCTTGCCATTATAGCTGCACAAAATTACATTCATCTGATATTTATGAATGTAATTTGGTGCAGCCACAATGGCAAGAACAAACGAGAACGGCTATTTTATTGAAAATGTATTTTTTCAGACGCTGCCTCTTTATACACTACATGGATATCAAAATCTTTTCGATATTCGATATAGGACTTAAAGAAATAAACATCTTGATATCTATGACCAAACCCAATATTTCAAAAAAATTTATGATTCGATTGGCATACATTATTTGTTATTAATAATAGCCTGAATAAGGGCAATATTTGCATCAATTATTGATTATTGCTGCTGTTTGCAAATTAACATTGACAGTGAAATTTTTTTGGTTTCAGCAAGATGGTTCTTCTGCCCATATACAATGAGACTCATAAAGTTCCTTCAGATGTTTTCTGATAGTATTATTGGTGAGTTATTAGGCACTTTGGCTGATATAAATGTGGCTACTATCTGTAGTCAAGTTTTCTCTTTCGAAATCAGTGTTTGAAATTTGTCAACAGTTAATGAACTGTGTTGTATTTACAGCGTTGATTTCTTGGAAAATGTAGAACTAATTTCAAAGAATTTTTATAATTTTTCAGTTTTTCTATACGCAACTATAAAATAATTTTTTTATAATGTACTCGTTGAAATTATTCTAAAAATTATTTGAAGGGATATTTTTTGCTTAGTGTCCAAAAAGTAAATTATCTAGTTTAGTCTACGGTATGTAATAATGATAGATCGTCTCTATTTCTGTAAGTGAAATACATAAAAATGTGTTTACAATATATGAGATGTTGGGGAGTGCTCGGCGAAGTTTAGCTAACAGCCATTCTTACATTTAACCAAGCATTTTGAGAAAAAAAAAAAAAAAAAAAAAAAAAGTTAAAATGGCCGACAAAGAGAAGTTGTCAGTTAAAGAGCAGTGCAATTATTGTAGTAAAAATGTATCAAAAAGAGTGGTTAAATGTACAAAATGTTATAAAACATATCATACCAGCTGTGCATCAAGAATTTCTTGTTGTGGTTGCAATTTAAATAGCAATAAACCTATAAATAGTGGAAATGAGGTTATCAGTGATAGTGATGAAGATGATATCTTGACAAAAAGCGAGACAAAAAATCTGGATCTTACAAATGAAGTTAAAAAACTCAGAAAACTGAATACAGATTTAATGTGTGAAATAAATCAATTAAAAGACAAAAATAAAAACCTGCAAGAAGAAATCTCGAGTCTTAAAATGAAAGAAAAGGAATGCCTTGCCACTGGGAACTCACAGGATCATATAAATGATGAAATCAAATTATACATCATTTCTGAAATTAACAAGAAAACTCTCATGTTTCAGGAAGAACTAAACAATATAAAAATTATGGTAAATAAAAAAAACACAGTTAACACACACAAAATAAATCCAGTATTAAAAAACAGAGGTGAAAAACAAGAAACCATACAAGTCTCAAAAACCCCTACTCCAACAAAAACTATCTTAAATAGGAGTAAACCAGTGGATACCAAACAGTCAAGCTTTACTAAATTAGTAGACAAACAGAGATGTGTTATGAATGAACTTATTAACTTAGAATCAGGTTCATCTTCAACAAATTGTGGAAATAGCACTGAGAATAATCTCATTAATAGTAATGAACAGTTCACAGAGGTTAAAAATCGGAGGCGTCAGAGAATTATTGATAGTAAAAATTCAGCAAAAAATAATCAGAAGAGACAAGTCATTGTTGGCAATGCCAAACCAGATGAAGAAAAGTACTCAGCAGTACCCGTTATTAAGAGAACATGGATTCACGTAGCAAACTTTAATCGTGACCTATCAGCTGAAGATCTAACTAGTTATTTAAACAAAAAATTTAATCGCAATGATTTCATCTGCTTTAAAATTAAGCCTAAACATATGAGACCTAAATTTAGCTCCTTTAAGATAGGAGCTGACAGCTGCCTTGAAAATGTTTTACTGGATCCCAAATCTTGGAATTCAGGAATATCTGTGTGTAAATTTGATTTTTTTCGGTCAGCCCGAAACAGAGTCTTATTCGAAAAAAGAAACTCATCAGGTAATGAAGAAATATAATATTACAAATAAAACTGATGCAAAGTCTTCAGTAAAAGTAGTACATCAGAACCTTCAATGCATAAACACCAGTATTAATCAACATGAAACATTTTTGGAGAGCCTGGGTAATTGTCAGGTAGCCTGCTTAACTGAACATTGGCAGGGCGAAGATGAATTGAAACTTTTTTCGATAAACGGGATGAGTCTTGCATCAAGTTTTTGTCGTGCATATGGTGAACACGGAGGATCTGCCATTTATGTAGGAAATGATATTCCATGGAAATCACGCGAGGATATAAACAGCTTGTCAGAAAAACTTCATTTTGAATGTAGTGCTGTTGAATGTCATTTTAGTAATTTAAATTGTATAATTCTCTCTATATATCGTTCTCCAAATGGATCTGTAGATCTATTTTTGTCAAAACTTGACTCAATATTGGAAAACTTGTTCAATGAAAGCAAGGTAGTTATTTTAACAGGAGATTTTAATATAGATTATGCCAGCGAAAGTATAGAGAAGTATAAATTGTCAAGTATAATCGAGTCTTATGGTTTAGCAGTTACAGTTAGGGACTACACAAGAATAACACCAACAAGTAGGAAAATTATGTTATCACAAACATATGTCATGAGCACCAAACTGAAGTTTTACAATCTTTAATATCTGACCACAGAGCGCAGTTGTTTACATTTCACGTATCTGCCAAACAAACACAATACATTTATACAAGATCTTATAATGAACTAAATGTAACTAACTTCCTCAGAGAGTTAAATGCCACAGACTGGTCAGCGGTGTATGACGTAGACTCAATAGAAAAAAAAACAACAGAATTTTTACAAATAATGAAAGATACTTTTTCTAAAAATTTCCCTCTAATAAAGCGTAAAATTCGACAGCCGCGTAAATCGGACTGGTTTAATGCCGAGTTGCGCAGTCTGCGGGATCAACTAAAACTCTTAGAAAATATTATCAATGTCAATCCTGACTATAAACCAGCATATGTTTATATGAAAAATATTTACTGCCAAAAATTAAAAACTGCTAAAAGTGAATACTATGGGAATATTATTAACACAGCCAATAACAAATCAAAATGCATGTGGAATTTAGTAAATGCAACTATTGGTAATTATACATCCAGTAAATTACCAATAGGAGATCCACTTACTTTATCAAATCATTTCAATTCATTCTTCATCGAAACTATTCCCAATCTACTAACAAAATTAGATGAACATCACATCAGTACAGACTACAACAATTTAGTAAATACTACCAAAGAATCTCTGTTTTTATACCCTACATCGGTCGAGGAAATATGTGATATAGTGAAAAAGTTTAAACCAAAAACTTCTAGTGGATTTGATGATATTTCACCAAATTTGTTAAAGAAATGCATAACTGCTATAGCAGCACCACTTGAAAATATCTTCAATGCGTCATTTAGTCAAGGCATATTTCCAGACGCCCTGAAATTAGCAATTGTGTTACCACTTCATAAAAAGGGAGATATTAATAATCTAGGAAACTACCGTCCTGTGAGTTTGCTATCTGTTTTTTCTAAAATTTTAGAAACACTAATGTATAACAGATTATACAAGTTTTTAAATGTCACTAACTTTTTCAATAATTTTCAACACGGATTCGTAAAGGATAAATCGACAACAACAGCTCTTTTTAATTTTGTCAGTGAAATATTCAATGCCTTGGATGATCAAGAGATTGCCTGCGGGCTGTTTCTGGACTTATCCAAGGCATTTGATACATTAAATCATAATCACTTGCTTCATAAACTGGAGAAATCCGGAGTTCGAGGAACCAGTCTTCAATGGTTTAGCTCATACTTGCGAGATAGAAGGCAGAAAACGTCAATAACCGTTAATGGGGCCAGGCATGAATCTGATATCTTAAGTATTAATTATGGAGTTCCTCAGGGAAGCGTTCTAGGACCGCTCCTTTTTGTAATTTTTGTAAATGATCTCATCAATGTTGCAGAACCAAATATCAAATTAACAATAATTAATTATGCAGACGATAAAAACCTTTTAATAAAGGGTCATACACTTGAGGAAGTTACGAACGCTCTCTCTCGACTGTGGCAAAATGTAAAAGATTGGTTTTATACCAATGAACTTATACTAAATGAAGCTAAATCAAGTTGTGTGATATTTAAAACAGATCGTTCATTATTAAAAGTACCAGAATTGCTAACTGACAAGGTACCAATTTCAAACATCAATTCTACTAAATTGTTAGGTATAAATTTAGACAATAATATTAAATGGTTCCTACATATTGATGAAATCGTGAAAAAACTTAACAAAACATGCTTTGCACTTAGAGTTCTATCACGTTTATTTGACACGCCGACTCTTAAAACGGTATACTACGCAAATTTTTATTCCATCGCTAAGTATGCAATTGAGATATGGGGTGGTTCTTCGGACCTCCACAAAGTATTTAAAGCTCAAAAAAGGGCAGTTAGAATAATGTACAAATTAAAATTTTATGAATCGTGCCGAGGACACTTTAGGGAAAACAAAATGCTCACAATACCAGGACTATATGTATACTCCTGCTTACTATATTTAAAAAATCATCAGGCTGATTTCAAAACATTGAATCTAAATCATATTTATGATACTCGGCACAAAAGCAATTATGCATTTCCGATGCACCATTTAACTCTAACTGAGAAAGGACCATTCTATTCCGCAATCAAATTCTTTAATGTACTGCCTGATTTTCTCAAAAACAAAATTCTTCAAAAGGATTTCAGAGGACAAGTTTTCCAATATGTCTGTGATATAGAACCATATTCAATCCAAGAATTTCTTGATTTTTAATAATTGTAATTATTTTTAAGTTTTATCTTTATAACTGTTAGTGTAGAATTTTATCTTTTTATCTCTACAATTTGTAAGTGTCATGTGTCTAGTTTATATTGCTTACCCCTTTGACCTGTTTTATACATATTTTTTCTGTAATAATATGTCAAATGAAACTAAATAAAAACTGAACTGAACTGAATTGAGGACAGTAAGCAATAAACTCATTTGTATAAGTAAATTTACTACTCTTATAACTAAAGGAAAATAGTTTTAATTTGAAAATTAGAAGTTAGTGGTTATTTTATAAAATTAATTTGATATGTATGTACAATTTATATTTACTTAGCTATTAAAATATATGTTTTTTAAAGATATACGAATCTGATGTTGCGACAGTGATTTGAGATTTTCAGCGTTATGAGAAAATGATCTTCGAAAGGTGACTGTACTACATTGGGGCATGGTAAGTCTGGTGTGAAATCTGGTATTAATATTGTGTATAGAATTTCTAGGTATAAGTTTTTGTTGAAGGTAAACGGGAATGTAGGTCAATAAAAGTTTGTGGATAACAGTTAAATAGTAACAAATTTCTTTGCTCCATCATTTTTAACCATTTAAATTGACAATTTGTCAGATATACGTCAGCAACTTTTTGTATGCGATTTTGCGTAAATGTATTTAGCATGGAAAATATACAATTGGCGCAATAATGAAAAATAGGTATTACCAGTGATTCACAAAGTTTTCTATTAGTTTATAATTCATTATATATCTGTTCGAACATAATACTGTGAGTAGGCCCTTTGAATTAGCTTAGATACGTGTGAATAAAATCCGAGTTTTTGTCAGAAACAGCATAGCTACACTTTTACTCCGATTTAATTTTAAATTGTGCCGTACGTATTGATTGATTTAAGGTCTTCATTAATTTTGCGTGATGCACATTAGGTTTCAGAGGGTATAACATATGTATACCATCTGCATGTGATTCAAGATGTGAAGGCTGAATTTGACTTGAAATATCTGCATTATACAATAATAATAGTAGTGGACCGAGAATTGAGCCTTGTGGTATGCCCGAAATAACGAGTTTTACAGTGGATGTTTATTGAACGACAGTTAGCGATCGTATAAGTATGACTTAAAAAAGCTTATGACTCTTTCATCATCAAAACCATAATATTGTAATTTATCGCAGAGTAAATTATCATCAATGGTATCGAATGTTTTTCAGAAATCTAATGATATGAGAACTGTTTAAGTTTTTCTATCACGGTCTTATAAAATATTTTCAAGTAATGAGTTTAAAAACGCTGTGGTTGTACTATGTCCGCGAAAACCACACTTATGCACACGAAGTAACATATTTGCCAACAAATATGCTGTAATCTAATGTTGAACAATTTTCCCTAACATTTTTGACAAGTCGGGTAAATGACTAATGGAACGTAAATCAGAAATTATTTTAAGATCATTTGTTTTAGTTAGCGAACGAATAAGAGCGTTTTTCCACTGTAGGCTTGTAGAAAATGGCCTTCTTCTAAACATATGTTAATATCAAATATCAACTAAACATAGTTTGTCCATTTCTAGAGATCATCATCACAAGTATTTGATTTAAAAGGATATGATCTTATTTATTTATTTCTAATATCGATTGGTATAAATGGAAACGCTAAATTCTTACTAAACTTGGAATTTTTGTAAAAATCTGCAGCCTGGCTAGCTATTTCTAGCAAACACTGAGAAAAAATTCATTGATTTCTGGGGGTTTTTGCAAGTTGGGTGGCAATTCTATTATCATCTTTAAAACGAATATAGGACTTTCAGACCTCTCCAAATTTATTTCTTGTTTTTCTGCTTTTAAAAAAGTTTGAATATGGTAATTTCTCTCTCTTTATTGATGCTAAAACATAGCTGCATAAATTTTTATAATTATTCCAGTTTTCGTCATTTTTATGGCATTCATAGTTTCTTACAAGTTCAAAGACAAGCGAAAAAGCTCATCAATTATTTGACAAAGAATGCCACAAAGCTTCTCGAACTTGAAAAGCCTGACTTAGCGTTGATAACAGGCCCATGGACAGACCATTGCCATTTGACATATTATCTTAGGGATATGGGCAAGGCAGACAATGATATGTGCAGATACTATGATACTGCAATACAAACTGCGAAACCTATTCTTTGTGAATGCAAGATGTTAATCCGCACTGGGCTTAGAGTACCTAGAAAAGGTGGAATGAATGCTTGAAGACATAGGGGAAGTAGCTTTGTAAAAGGCTTGCGAGTCCTGGGCAACAACTAATTGTAGAGTAATTAACAAAATATCTTTTAGATCAATGTGGGGAAGGGCTGAACGAGCTAAACAATTTGCACATATTCTATATTAGGACATCCCTAACACATTCTATTATAGGATGTCCCAAGATATCCTTCAAAAGGTGAATATCCGGAAGTGCAAGAAAATTTACCCTAAATTTTCTTACACTTGGAAGAGTTCTCAAACCGCAACAAAGGGCTCAAACGTACGCCAAATTTAGTTTTAACATCTTTGGGGAGTTCTTGACATACTCAATATGCATCAGCTGCGCCAAAAATTACAGTTGACAAGTTTTTAGATTTGCTTTTTGTCATTTTTAAAATGTTGACAGTCAATCTGACCACAGATAAGCTTTTTGCAGCCATTTGAAAATCGTTATACCTTTTTTGCAGCTCTCCTTCGTGCGCCAAAAGAAATATAATTACAAAAAGTACATATATTGAATATATTTTAACCACTTTTAAGATGTTAGGCATCATGTTTCTTTCGACATCTCTGACTGACAGCTTAGGCCTTGTCCCTTGCAAAAATGACCTAGTATAAAATGGGTCTAAAAGTTTCACTGTTTTCTGTGAAACAGCGCATGTTAGGACTCGTGTTTTTCTCATTCGATAAGCTCCAGGACTACTTAAACTCTAGTTCCTAGTTATTTAAATAAATATTGCTGCTATTGTATCTGTTTCTTAATATTTGTGACCCATTTATAAAATAAAGAACATCGCTCAAAAAATATACTCCCCAAAAATAAAAAGTTAAGACAACTTCAATTTACATAGTTTTTTGAGAAACTTTAGAAGTACACGAAAGTTGTGGAGGTCTTACAAAAATATGTCAACATGCGTTATCTCCTCATGTAGGTCACCCGTTGACACTCAGTACGAGAATTGATTTCCCTCAAGTCTACCAAAGGGTATCCTGGTTGTTTCTTCGTCCTCCAATGCTCCATTTTAGTAGGTGTTAAAACAAAAAACTTTAGTTCAATCATTTTTATTAAGCAACTTTACAGTAAAGCCTCTCGTAGTCTGTACAGACGGTAATTTTCTACAAATATTAGTAGACGTCACTTATTAGAATTTCGAACAGGTTGATATTTATCACAACGTAAATAAAATTAAAAATAGGTTAAGAATATAAATATACATTTATTTTAAAAGTCATAACAAAAATTTATCCTAGTATACACAAGCTTTGCACCTACAAAATATCGTGGATCACGCAAATTTTATAAATTAGATTTGTCATGATGTATATTTACAGAATATTACAAGATGTACAGACTGCAATTATTTAAGTAAAAAAAAACATTGTTTATAATAATTATACAAACATCATCCCACTAAAACTGGAATGGAGCAATTAATAAAAATAAAAAGTTATATCTAACCTTATTAATTTTTCATCGTTATAATAAAAGAAGACAGATTTACATTAAAAAATACACGGTACCTAATAGGTCAAGTATCAGTCTACTACAAAGTATTCAACTATTTTTATGACTTTAAAAGACGTTATGCCTTTACACTATTTACATTGAAAATAATCATTTACAACGCGCTTGCATTGCAATCGCAGAACAGCTGTGGGTCTAGAAACAAAGTCAATGGGTTACAACGGCGGTGCACACTAGTTAACAAGACACAACTATGGAATGCTTTAGTCACTACAACACTGCTCCTTCAGTCCGGGCACTCATTTCGTCGGATACGGGTTGATCACTGTGACGGCCGCCGCCTGCTGACTCGCCAACACTGCGGCTGCAAATTAACATACACATTAATTTTCGTATCTTTGTCAAATTGAGAAAAGTATGGAGCGTGGCTTCAGCTCGTGTCAGTTCATAGCAAGATATAAGTATTATGTTGGATGATTTAAAATAACCACCATTACAAAATGGTATTTTGAGTGTTTTGCAGATATTTTTCATAGGTGCTCTAAATTTGTAATATTTAATATGAAAAACAATAAATTATTTACTCTTTATACGGTGTAGCCTAGGCAAAAGAGCCAAAAAAGGTCCGTTTCAAGAAAAAAAAGTCAACCGGGGTTCTTCTGCGGAAATATGTACCTTTAAGTATGTATAACTATTGTACCTAATATCCAATACTTAGCTGAAAATTGGTGCATCTAGGTTTAATTAACAAGTAAAGTTATATACAAATTTCTACAAAATGAGCCCAGCCGCATAAAAGTTGGTTAATTAGTTTTTTAATGAAATGCAAAGTGCTGCTAAAAAACGGCTGTTTCCTAATTTTTTTAACTTTAAAAATAGTGAACATAGATGTAACAAACTTTGACAGATTTTATGTTTCGCTGTGTAGTGTTTTTTTTTTTTTTTTTTTGAGATGTGTATTTTAATTTTTGCAAAGAGCATTTGATTATCAAAATAGAACTTTTTTAAAAATTAATTTCTACAACTTAGAGATGTCACAGCTAACATGGTTAGGCTTATTTTCTTCCTCAAGAGTTGTACTTTTAACAACAGCAACATCAACACTGGCATCATCAATATCAATAAAAATAACAATAATTGGACAAAAATACATGCAGAAGAAAGGAAAGTTAAAAGAATTTTATGGACTGAGATGATTCTTTTTGCAAAACTAATGCAATATTTTTGTTATGGCCATTTGCTACCCAAGCGGGAAATTATATTTTATATTTTTAAACAGACCAATCACCGGTCAGCCGGAGCTCATGTGAGCGAGTGTGGTGGGGTGTAACCTGACGCTGCACGAAAGCAGTAGCAGAAAAATGTATGTACAAGTAACAGTGCTAACTAGAGCTCTTGTTGAAATATTGTGTTTATTATGTGTTATACCAAAGTTTATTAAAGGTATATGAAACTTTAGTTGTTTGTTTCATTCCAAAGCTAACAGTGAAAATAAATGAAATAATACATCTGCACGAAGTACGAGAAAACCAGCGACAGGCAAGGAATCAAGTGCCAAATACGGAACTTCTCCTAAGCCCATTTTACAATTTTGTTCTATCTCCCCGAGCTACCCCAAATCGATTGGCTATAACTTTTTGCACACCCACAGGAAGCCGAGATAATGATGATTTTGGGAGCGCACACGATTATGAAAGTGAGTTCAGTTTTCCTTTGCATCTCCTCCGCCTAGTAGGCTGGCATGACTGTTCATATTAACACTGCTTTTGCAACATTCTATGCCAATGCAATGTAAAATAGTTATTTTCTATCGAAAATATAATTGTTAAAACTGCAATCCCTGTAAATTTCAGCCTTCCATGTTGTAAAATACAGTGTCAGCCCTCAGTAGTGCAACTAAGAGTATGTGCCCCCAGCTGATTTCTGAAAGTGCCCTGCTATTTTGCACCCCCTCTTCATCCTTCATATTTACACTTTGGTAAAAAAAAGTCACTAAACCGGTTTTTAATTGGGACATTTATTAAATATTGCATAAGGTAATTTTTTTGTTGTAAAAATGATGAAATTTCAAGATAATGCACTGCTATTAAAAGAAAACATATTAATATTGAAGTCGTACTCGTTGGGGTAAAATGGCGCTCCTGGCTTTGCCCCACACATTCTACACAGCACAACCTATATAATCTGTCAAAGTTTGTTACGTCTATGTTCATTATTTTTAAAGTCAAAAATTAATAAAGAAACAGCGTATTTTAGGAGTATTTAGCATCTTGTTAAAAAACTAATTAACTAATTTTAATGTGGTTGGGCTCATTTTGTAGATATTTTTAATAAGTACCTACAACTTCTTCCAAGGACGTATTTTCATAAAATCGAAGGATAAATTTAGCCAAAAACTCGTTTTGCGTACATATTTCTGCTGAAAAACCACGATTGGCATTTTTATTAACAAAGCTCCATTCCTTTTGCCTAAACTAGTGTGTCACACTTAAAATATGGAAAAAATTATTTGAACATCAAATGTTTAGCATGTGTACCAATTTTCAGCTCAAACTTTGGACTTTTGGCCTTTTAGTTATTTTGTGCTTGATGTATTTCTAATTTTGGTCATTATTTTCACTATCGTGCCATGGAAACAGAAAACTACATTGCAAACAATGATCAATTTAAAACTATCACTTGAAGTCAATTTTCAACAGTTCACATTTTAGCAGTAAAACTAAAAATACCTGGTGAACGTTTAATATTACAAGAGTAGTAGCACCATATCAGCATTGCGAACTTTTCTGACTTGTGTATCTGTAGCCTAGTTCAAAAGAATCCGTAGAAATCCGTAGCGCCGGCTTGACAATAAATCCGTGAATTCTCTAGCACAATGTAACGAATATTCAAAATATAATAAATTTAAATTTATACTATTTTGTTTTATTACATTTTACTTTAAAAAATGACAATTTTTGAAGATAATATATGATAGTAACTGAATAGTGACATCAAGGGATGGAAAATTGACCTTATCATGCTTCTTTAGTCTACATTAGGCGGGAATTTTAAAATTAGAAATTGCTAAATAATAAAACGTCAAAATGTGATCTCATCTTCTTCTTAAATGAAACTACTAACTAATGTCAACTCAGCCATTAATCATGACCAGATGATAGAATGCATCCCGTCATTTCGTTGCTATTAAAACTGTAAACCGTGATGGCGTTGGCTCAGCAGTCACGCAATGGCTGATCTTCATATTTCGCTATTAATTAATATTACTATAATTGATATCCTTAAAAATCCGTAGATAAATACGGTTTATCGGAAAATCAAAGCTGGCACAAAAAAATCCATAGATCTACAGATAAATCCGTAGGGTTACCATCGTTGCACCATATGACTAACATAACCTCAAATTTTACGTTTTTAAAATTTTATCCTCATTTTTAATATGTTTATTCGCATTTCTAGATTATGTCCAATGTAACATTAATAAACTCTTAAATATTGTACTGAGAATTTATTAAAATTGTTGTTTTTAAGAAATGTACTGTTTTTCTTACTTGGTTCGGGAAAGAATACAGTTCCATAGGCAAAATAAAGCACACATTGTAAGAGACATTGAAATTATCTTAGAAAATTTATGTCACTGCGTCGAAGAGGATGATTACAACCAAATGTTTAACAGTGTCTTACGTACGTACAATATAGTTTTTGATTCACAAAAGAATAGACATTTAAATAAATTTAGAAATTTATATAGTGAAAGACAACATATTGAATTACAAAACTTTCAAAATAATCCTTTAATTGACAAAACTGTCATCAATCTGTCAAACCGCGAACTAAATATATCCGAGAAACTAGTATTAACTAAAGGCTTGAATTATGCGTTAACACCAAAGGCTATTCCTAAATTTGATATAATAACTGCAATTGAACAGGCTGCACAAAAGCTTCCATTATAGATGATGCTAATGAATACCGAATTCGTTCTAAAATTGAATTAGAGAAACAATATAAGACTAAAGATAATTTAACATCCGATGAAAAACGTTCCATTTCATCTCTAAAAAATGATCATAGCATTAAAATTTTACCAGCTGATAAAGGCAATGCCACGGTAATCTTAGAAACAGCTATATATGATACAAAAATTACGAACTTGATAAATGATGGAAATTATTCCAAATTAAATAAAGATCCTACAAATTCTTTAGAAAACAAAATATATAGAGTCTTATTTAAACACAAAAACGAATTTTCAGATATTGAACGAAAGATGTTAACTCCACATCACAGCAAGTCTCCTCATTTGTATGGTTTGCCAAAAATTCATAAACCTGATATCCCTTTAAGACCAATTGTGAGTTCAATTAATTCTCCTTGTAGTAAACTCTCAAAATATTTATTAAAAATCCTAAATCCTTTATCAGGTTCCTCCAAGTCTTACATTAAAAATAGCAAACATTTTTTGGAAAAGCTGTCAGAAAATCATTTTAACAATAATCATCTAATGGTTAGTTTTGATGTAGTAAGCCTGTTTACAAATGTTCCTGTAGATAAAACATTAATAATAATTAAAAACAAATTGCAACAAGATGGGAATTTGGCGAATAGAACTAAGTTAAGCATTGAAACTATAATGGAATTACTTACACTTTGCATTAAAACAACATACTTTCAATTAAATAATGACTTCTATCAACAAGACTTTGGGATGGCCATGGGTTCTTCATTATCTCCAATATTAAGTAACATTTTCATGGAAAATTTCGAGGAAAGTAATATTAATAATCTAACTTATAAACCCATTGTATGGTGGAGATATGTAGATGACATTTTTGCTATATGGCCTTATAGTAAAGAATGTTTAAGTAACTTTTTGAATCAGATTAACGAAAAAGAACCTTCAATTAAATTTACAATAGAAATAGAGAATAATAATGAATTACCTTTCTTAGATATTTTAATTAAAAAATTAGATAACACATACCAAACCAGTGTGTATAGAAAACAAACACACACAAACAGATACTTAAATTTCAATTCAAATCAACATATTAGTGTTAAGAAAGGTGTTGTTAAGTGTTTGTATGACAGGGCCAAAATTATTTCTTCAAATGATGTAATATTAAGGAACCAAAAACAATTTATAAAAACTGTCTTATTAAATAATCAATATCCTGAGAGTTTTGTTGATAGTTAGTTATTGAACATTGATAGTAGAGAGAATATACTATCACAACCTGAGGTATTTAGGTCAATGGCAGTAATTCCATATATACATGGTTTATCGGATAAATTACGAAAAATTGGGAATAGGTTTTCCGTACGAACGGTTTTTCAAACGGGCTCCACGCTAAGATCGGTTTTATCAAGAACCAAACCTCCAAATATTGTTCAAAATTCAAAAAATTGTATTTATAGTGTTCCGTGTGAGTGCGGAAAACATTACGTAGGTGAATCATCTAGACCTTTCAACGTAAGGCTTGGTGAACATAGAAATTACGCTAGAAGGGGAGAATTTGAAAAATCCAAAATTTGTGAACACGCGTGGGATAATAATCATAGAATTAAATGGGACTCGGCGAAGATTTTGGAAAAAGAGAGCAACGGAACTAAAAGAATACTTAAAGAATCTGCGATTATTTTATTAAACGAGGATAGATGCATTTCTAATTATTCAATAGATTTTTGTACTAGTTGGTTGCCCATCCTTAGAGACGAAGTAAGTAAAAATAAGATAAATATAATTTAATGTCTCACGTGACTATGGAAATACATAAACAAAGAACTGTCATGGTTGACGGCCAAAAAAGTTTTGAGAACGGAAGTAGATTCTCTTCCGAAACGTTAACTTCCTATAGCTTTGATTTTGAGTTTTTAGTTTATAACATTGTTCTAGTTTATATATTTTTAGGTGTGAGACTTTTTGAAACAGTCAAGTACTCAAGAACCAACCTCTGTCTGATCCGTTTGGCGCAGAGGTTTTTTCATTAAAATTTTTAAATATTTTTCAGTGACAAAATACCCAATAAAAAGTAAGAAAATCTGAATATGCCACAAATAAACAATTACAGACAATAAATGTACTGTTATTTACAGGTTGGAAATCGAACCTATAACTAACGGTCTGTTTTTAATAATAATAATAATAAAAGTACTTTATTGAGTAAAAACCCAAATGGCCATTGACCGAAGTCCTTCAGCCTACCGTTTTTAATATTCAACGAAATTAGAAAATGATATTTATTCTATATGAGAGAGTTTATTAATGTTACAGTGGACCCAATCTAGAAATGCGAATAAAAACATTAAACATAAGGATAAAACGTACAGAAACTTAATATTTGAGGTTATGTTAGTCATATATGGCTACTACTCTATTGCATTAATAACTGTTTGGAAACAATGATAGCACTAGTTCAGAGGTTGTACAAGGAATCAACCCACGCTATCCGCTTTGGCCTAAATAAATAATAATTTAATAAAAATTTTAAAAACACGTTTTTAAACACAAACTGAAACCGTTAGTTAAGAAATACATGTGAAAGAAGAAAATAATATTAATAATAACAATAATTGCTAAAAAAACGTAAAAACCTGTGTTGTTCAATGAGAAAAATTGTCTGTTTTTCCAGGTATTTGAGAGCCTCACGCTCTACGTCTATTAATATAATTATTATTATTTCTAATATTATTTTCTTCTTTTTAGAGCATTTTTAACAGTTTCTGTTTGTGTTTAAAAGCGTGTTTTTTGCTTTCTTATAATTATTTATTTATTTTCTTTCTTTTTAGTTTTATTCCAATTAGATGTGTGTGTCTGTTCGATAAAATTTCCTTCCCATAAATGTCAGAATCTATTCGTTATCGTGAAGCTGCCATTTTGAATTTTTGAATTTCTACTACTTATGTACAATCGGCAACCTGAAAAATCTTCAGATACCAATTTCCACATTAGTGAAAATTATGACCAAAATTCACAAACTACTTAAACAACCAATAGTGTGAATTTTGCGCCGAACATCGGCACATGGGGTAAAAATTGGATTTTGAGCAAGTTTGTCAACTAACTTTTTCAATATCTCCAACTCGAAGCGAAATATCGTGATTTCGTCTTCTTCAAACGGTCAAGTAGGCCTTGTTGCTTATACTTCAGTAAATAAGCCGAAAATTGTGTAAAAGTTGGGAAACAGCACCGATTTTAAAAATTCCTTCTGCTTTGTGTTCCTTGAACCCTCAGGATCATTCGTCACGACTAACATCTTTGCGAATAGACAAAAAGGGGGAGTTATAAGCACCAAAAGTTCCCCAAGAATTAAGCCTTAAAAAAAAACCATTTCAAATTAAAATTTCGTCCTGGAAATCCCTTCTCAGGAGTTTTCGAGGCTGCTGATCCCGAATCTGAGGTCCAATTAAGAAATTCAGATTGGCTAACCGGAAACCGGGCTATTTTCCAGAAAAATGAGAATGGATATTTTTGGAGTCAATTTCTCGTTTTAGGCTGAAAATGTGTACCGGGGGTTTTTGAGGTCGCTGCCCACGAATCTGTGGTCCATGGAAATTCAAAATGGCGGCCGGAGTCAATTTCTCAGGAAAAACTCGTATGCTTTTCTTTTCTGAGCAGAAAGAGGGAACTCGGGAGTTTTCACTGTGATTGAAAACGGGTGCTTCCAGTCCGCCATTTTGAATCCACCAAATTAGACCTCGAATTCGTAATCAGTGACCTCGGGAACCCCCGAGTAGAGATTTTCATTTTTAATGTTTTTTTAAGGTTTCATTTTTGAGGCATATAACCCCCATAAAATATATATAATATCCCCCATTTTGTCTGTCCGCAAACATGTTGGTCGTGACGAGTGATTCTGAAGGTTCAAGGAACACTACGCAGAAGAAATTCTTAATATCGATGCTGTCTCCCAACTTTTATATATTTGGCACTTTTTTCCGGCTTATTTACTGGAGTATCAAGCTAAATGCCTCAAAAGACACAGTTTCTGAAGAGCTACTGTTGTACCAGAAAGGACCCAGCACAAACCTTATGGGAATTGGGTTTCGGTAAAATCGTCTGAATTTTTGGTATATTATAGCTTTTGCCATCATGAACTCCATATTCAATATTTAGGCTCCTATGAAGCACCAAGGCTCCTTAGCTCCATCATAAGTTACTATTTCCAGTAGTTTTATAACATTTTTATAATGCATTTTTTGATTATTGAAATACCTACGCAACCTCAAAAACATAAAGTGTATTTCAATAATCAAATTATGCCTTATAGAAATGTTATAAAATTACTCGAAATAGTAACTTATGATGGAGCTATGGAGTTTTAGAGCCAAAATACTGAATATGGAGTATCGTGGCCATGGAGACTTGTTCAGGATGATAAAAGCTATAATATATCCAAAATTCAGATGATTCTACCGAAACCCAATCCTCATTGGGTTTGTGCGGAGTACTTTACTTCTATATATAACGAACAGTGTATTCATATAAGTGTGATACACTTATATACTGTTAATCTAATTTTGATAATGCTAATATACTAATAAAGCTAATCAACATGATTCTGAAAATATAATAATATATTTTTATACGGTAGACACCTCATTGAGAGACTGCCTCATACGCTTTTTTCTGTGGGTCTCGAAAATGTAGGAATATCTAGAAGATTGTGTGACAAATCGCATCATAAACATTCGTTTTTTGAAAGTAAGGAATTATGAAAAAATGAAAATATAAAATCTAGCTCACCACATATAATAAAATATTCCTTTCCCTTCTACTTATTGGATAATCTCAAACTGTCTAAAAGTTGTGCAAGTTTTTTCATTCTTATCTCAAATATTCAAGAAAGCACATCATTTTTATACAAAATTGACATAGCAATATTCATTCTACTTAAAAGATATACAACAAAAAAGATTCATTCATTAAAGCTCTATACCCCATTTTGTTATACATATGTCAAATAGAATGAATATTCCAATGCCAATGTTGCATAAAAATAATTTTCAGACAATTTTGATTTGCACAAAATAACTCATAGTTCAGGTCATATTCCGACAATGCCAACTTAGTTGGCGAAACTTAGGTTGATGTTTGTGAAAACAACTTCAGTATCAACTAATTTATAAAAAGTTTATACTAACCTCCATAGGGGGCTGGATACATTGGATATCCTAGTCCTACGTGAGTGTGGTGGTGAGTGTGTACATGCCTCTGTGGCGGTGGAGATCGAGATTCTTTGTTTTCTCCTGGAGTCTGCTTCCCGCTTGACGGGGTTGTATTAGAGGGCTGAGAAGTCGGAGGGGCACTCATTTGTGCGGAAGCTTGTACTGGAGGTGGCCCGCTATTATTAGTTGAGGGACTCGAACTAGCCAGAGAAGTTTTCGGGGTGGGGGACTTTATTGCTCTTTCTTGGAGTTCGTGGATCTTGTGGGATGAGTAGTACTGGGCATGATGCTGCAGCATATCTAAAGTTTTCGGTTGAGGTTGAGCTCTCGATAAATCCTCGGGTGCGTGATACCTTTGGATCGGAGCATGGAGGTAGGGGCTACCGCTGTAAGGACCAGGTACCATTATCCCCCTGTACATAGGGTGATTAGGGTCAAAAGAGAGAGCACCATAGTGAGCTTGTTGCATATAACTGGGGTGGATATATGCATATTGCGAGGTGGGAGGTGGAGGAGGCCCCTGAGTTTCCATAGTCGGTTTCACCCCCTCCTGCTTCACTTCCTTTTCTTTTTTCTCCTCAAGTTTGATTTCCTTGGCTTTCAAATTTGGGCTTTGCGGAAGGGGTACTTTGCTTGTCGCCGAGCTACTCTTGTGCTCTGGCAAAGCCTGTTGCTCTTTCCGCCTCTGCTGCTCCGAGTAGATATAAAACCTTCTAACTTCTTCGTCTCTCTGACTATGATGCGTCTGTTGCTGCGGTTGTTGTTGTTGTTGCTGCTGCTGCTGCTGTTGTTGCTGCTGCTGCTGCTGAGGCTGTCGTGAGTATATATAAGGGTTCATTTGGTTTTTCATCTCTATGCTTTCCTTCAGTATCTGATGGTTTTCGTTTTGGTGCTTATCTTTGAGGTTAGCCTCAGCTTTTACCTTTCCAGGAGTTGGAACTTGTATGGGGTTAGGTATAGGTGTTGGCTGCTTCACGGTTTGTTCAATGGGACTTGGGTTCTCCTTCATCCTCTCCTCTTTCATCTTCTCATCCTGGACCAAGGGTACTCCTCCGTAGTTGGATTCCATATTGTATGGGTATCCCGGTATATAACCATAAGGGGGATAATAATGTGGTTGCATAACTTTTTGAGGGTATTCAGATCCATCTTTCTTACCGTCTTTCTCTGTTACTTTTTCACTTTGTTTTTCGGGTTCCTTAGGTTTGTTCTCCTGCTGGGACTGCTGCTGCACCGAGGGAACGAGATATTGATGTGGCTGGCTGTAGAAGGGATGGTACATTCCGTACTGCTGCATGTGAGGTAAAGGTTGTCCAGGTTCAGTCTTTTTGTCAGAATTTTTGCTCTTATCGCCCATTTCGGTGTCCAGCACAGGTGCCCCATCATCTGAAATATCTGAGTAGGCGGGACTTTGTACCTCGTCTCTACCACTTTGCTCAACCCCGTACAGTGGTTGCTCTGGTTGAGGCGGATGGGGGCTACTAGCAGGTGATTTCCTGTTCTTCTTCTTGCTGAAGTTCGGCGTTTTGCTGATATTGCTACCGTTCTGCTGTTGCTTCTTATCATCAGGCATGAGAGCAGACGCAGGTTTGACTTTGAACTGTGAAATTTTGGCGGTGGGATTGGGAGACGGCGGCGGATGTGGAGACAACTGTGATTGCATTTGTGTATTGCTTGGATTAGTCTGGGTGGGAATAATGATAGAGGGGGGTTGGGTGAACTGCTGCGAGGGCATGTTCACTTGAGATTGCAACTGACTGGAGAAAGACTGTGGCTGAGCAGCGGTTTCAGTTTGTGAGCTTGCCTGTTCAGCAGAAGGTATTGCAACAGGGGCGGTTCGCACCGCTGGCAGTGGACCTGAATTTGTCAGTGGTGTTCCTGCAATAATAACTATGTGAGTTCCATAACAGTTGACACAGACTACATACATATAATGAATGATTGTTTTTGTTATGGCTAAAATAAAAACTGAATGTATACCTTACCTATGATAGAGAACATGATAAAAAATAAGGAATAGTTGCCAAATTTCTTTCATTCTTTCTGAAGTGAAGGACGTTACAAAAAAATAAGTTTATCAAATGGACATGTATCAAAAAACTTTTGACATCCAAATATAAATATTATTTTTAAGCTAAACTGCTCAAAGATGCATCTTGTTGTAAAAAACACAAATAAAAATCTGGTAAGGTCCTAGTAAATAAAAGATTTGTTCGTTGTAAACTTCTCATGGAATTATCTCAGACATCAATTGATTTTTAAGAAATTTAAAAATAATATTCAGTTATGAAACCAAGTTCTAACTATTAAGATTATTTTTTAGTATTGCTTTAATATATCAAGTACTTCATTTAAATAATATCAGAAAAATTAAAACTGTATATAAGTAGTAAAAACATCTAATTGGAAGGAGATGCTATTGGATGGTCTCGACGGTCACCAGATTTAATCCCACCTGATTTTCTCGTGTGAGGTCACTTGAAAGAGAAAATTTTATGCTACTTGGCCTGTTAGATTAGACCAACTTCAATGCTTTATTAGGATCAAGTGATACCCAAGATAATTGCATCTAATCTTATTGAATATTTTTTGCTTTGCCAAGTACACAATACTATCACTATTATGTTGAACAGACGCTGAAAGTTGCGGAATATGCATCCTTATTATTTTTTCTTACTTGAATGCTTTTACAAAAATATTAATACGATTTTTCTTGTTCTTATTGTTATAATTAGATTCTCATCTTTTTAACATTTGATTATAATAATGTCGATTATCAAGACAATATATTTATTAATAATTAGAATGTGCAGTTGAAAAGGAAAAATATAATATCACCCTCGACTCCTCATTCGGTTTATTCAACTACCTCATAATAAAATAAGAGTGATAGCATTGTGAAATACTTTACGATAATGATAATTATCCAAGAAATGTGGCACAAAAACTAAAACTAAATAGTTTATCACTACCAACTGTAAAAAGTTTTGAAACAAAATTACCTGTGAGAAAAAGAAAACCTGGATAAAAAAATGGGTGCAAAAATGAGATGAGTTAATAACACCATACTACATATATCTGATTACCTTGAACCTGAGGTTTATTCCCTGAGAATACACCGACGGGGTATTCTTCAGGCGTTGTATATCGTAGGACACCAGGCTTGACGACATTCTTGGGGTCTACTATAGGCACAGTAGGTGAGCTGGCTACCGGAGGCAACTCTTGTATACTCTGCGGGGTAGCAGGAGAAGGAGGTGTGCTGCGAGGAGTGGCCGGTTGACTAGGCACCTCTAACAAATTGGAGCCCCGTAAGAGCAGCGGCAGCTCGGTGTCCTTCTTTTGCGGCGTTAACGGACTGTCTTGACTCTTATCTGGCGATTTGACAGGTGTGGCGGGACTAGGCGCTTCAATGTTGGATTCGTCATTTTCCGACATTGAAGTAACGTCTTTCGTATCATCATCGTCTGCCGAACCGTGAGCATGCGACTGATGATACTTTAGCCCGTTGATATGTTTGTACTTTTTCGAACAATTAGGCTCCGGACACTCCAGCAGCACTGGTGAAGGTGGAGGGCTCCCACAGGTGGTAGGAGTAGAGGGAACAGGAATGGTGGGTGGAGGAATGACGACCTTTGTCTTCTTGCCGGGGACGCTGCTCGGCTGGGACTCCTCTTCTCCGATTCTGTTTTTCCGCTTGTTGCTGGGCTCTGGTCTGGGAGGCACAAAAGGTGTTGGCGACGATGGGGCGGTGGACGGCGCCGATCCGTTAGCAGCTCCTCTCCGGCCCTTCACGCCTGCCCCTCCGTTCCGTAACTTGCTGTGTACAGATGACCGGGTCTCTGTGAAGTTGCTTAGATCAGTGCTAGGTGTTGCAACAGCAGCCGCACGTCCTCTCTTACCTCTACCCTTCGGTGTGCGGTTGTCCAGGTCACTTGTTGGAGAATCACAGAATCTAAGGGGAAAAATATTTAGTTTAATGGTATATTCTAACATATCATACAGGATGAGTCAAATGCTACATATTCTAAAACAATGAAACAGAACAAATTTTATATCGACTGTATGATTTGTTTCTATTTTAATATATTTCACTACAGATACCTTTTCAATTCTACATATTTTTGCCTCTACTTTTTAGAATTGAAATGTGGTCTTGGATGTGAAAATCCCTCCGACAATTTAGCATCAATGTAAGAAATTATTTAAACCATTACTTCCTAGGAAATGGATATAACGAGGAAATAACTTTCCTCGAAACTGGCCAACTTGACCACCATATCTCAACAGTTGAGATGCTTCCCTTGGGGAGCATTGATAAAGTTTTTTCTTCGCCAGTTAAAACACAAAAACAACTTTGTAATAGTAATGCACAATTTTCGTCAAAGAATTGAACGTTCCATAGCAAGAATTGGTGGAGATTTTGAACGACTTCACTTTCTTCTAATACTAACCCGGAAAATATTACCTTACTAACAAATTTTTTATTAATTTTCGAGTGAAGTATTTAAAATCTTACTTAAATTACAGATTTGTTTTTTTCTCAAATATGAATAGCCATAGGAAGTAGGTACATACTATTTTCTTTTAAATTCAAAACTATATATTAAATAACCCGAAATAATTTTTTTGCAGATTGATAGATGGCTATAAGAGTTCTAAATTGGAACTGTGGAAGTCCAACAATTTCCAAAATACAAATTTCTCTTTAAAATTTTAATCGAAACTTGGGGTGGCTTCATCACCACAAAAGTGCAATTTATTACTTTCTACTGAATCAAACAGCGGTGATATTGCATATTTATAATATACTTGACTTATCCTGTACATTTATAATGCTCCATATCAATCGATAAACTAAACTAATATGTTGACACAAGAGCAATAAATGAGTGAAAACAATCAACAAAATAAACATGTGAAATCTCATTCCGATAGTTTAATACAGGTCAATTAAACAAAAACAAAAAAATGTCTAGATTGCAAACTTGTGCAAAATATGTTTGTCAAGAATTTCATAGGGTATTTTAATAATTAATTACGCAAAATTTCGTGGAGATGAGCGTGATGTATACTGTTTTCAAACATCTCGTTTTTTGTGCCCCACGTAAAGCGCCAAATCTTGAAGTATTCGTTTTAGAAAATTCTATAACTTCGTGTCATACAAGATAGACGATCTGATATTGCATTTAAGCAAAAATTTTGCTGTTCAATTTGATTATAAAAAAAATATTTTTAAACGCCAGCAAAAATTCTCCATCGACCAACTGATTTAGGTAATGAAACAACAAATTTGTTTGTTACAAGTTAAGACATTCTAAAACAAACACGTTTGCTAGACTCCTTCTGTCCATCATAAAGAAAAATTGAAAATTTGGTTCTTCTCTACTTTCACTATTGAAATCAGGCAAGTTTGTAGAATTTACGATCAGATAAGTAGACGAATAGGTTCGGTGATGAATGCTAAAAAAGTCATGAGTCAAAGAAAAGCAATTGTTTTCTAACCCCCTACAGGAGGGTGCGTCACTTAAATATTTTTGTCATAAAGTATGTGTTATTACCCAAATATATGCAAAGTTTTAACCAAAGGTATGAATTTATATATATATTACTATTTAAGTACTTTAAACAAGAATATTTCAAACTTTTGAGGTTATATTCGCGACAAACAACAAAAAATTTGCATTTGACAATGATTTTTAGATCTACTATATTTTATCTACATATCTACGAGAATTGAGAAAACAACTAACTAACGAACTAAAGTACCTACCTACAAAAAAAAAACAATTTAACAAATTAACAAAAATATATTTATTAAAAAACTAAGCTACAATTAACAAAAATAATATTTTATATTAACATACAACTGGAAAACTATCTGGTAACATGTTTTATTCTAAAGAGGTACTTGTGGTATTAAAAATTGTATATAATAGGAACATAAGAACTGACACCCATAATAAAATCAACCAACCATATCTACGATCTGAGCTACATTTACTACTACTTTTCAACGGAAAACCAGATGAAAATAAACAATTCTCACCTAGGTGGCGCCCAGTCGTGCCTAGTGCAGTCCAGTAAGGTCCCCACGTACGTCTTCCCTCTCCACGTCACGTTCACCACCAGAACTCCTGAAGAAAAAAAGACAATTTAATAATTTTATAAGAATTGTTGCCATGATGATAAAATTAAAGTAATGGTCCTTTGTTTATCACTTTGCTATATATGTTTATAATGGTAGGAGAAAAAAAAAACAAAATGATATACAGGGTGATCGGGAGGACAGTGCCATATTCTGGGAGTGTATACTACACAAACGAATAATCCTAATTAATAATAGCTTTTTATTTGTTTTCGAATTGTGGCGTCTTAAACGATAACAAACAATCGGAAAAGTTAAATTATAAAAGTTTAATTCATAATAAATTTTCAAATGTCTCAATGGTCCTCCATTTTATGTCACGTTGTCTCTCACGAGTTTATATTGATGCGCCCTTATCTGAAATGCAACCTTGAAAATACGAAACAGAAATCGGTGTGAGGTCCGGAGACCTTGCCGGCCAAATGGACCACTACAACCAATCCATTGTCCTGAAAAAATTCTATGTAAATGCTGCGCGACCAGATGAGGAGAATGTGGAGGGAGCTCCATCATGTTTATAATGCATAACATTTCTTACGTTTAAAGTAACATCATCTAATAATGCTTGCAAATCATTTTGCAAAAACTGCAGGTAATTTTTTCCTAATAGGTGGTTCTCAAAAACGAAAGGACCTACAGCTTATGTGTAGTCTACATTCCCGGAGCTTGGCACTTTACTCCAGATTCACCATGCATGGAACATATTCACATAATGTCAAAAATAAGCCAACCAATTCCACTCTTAACTATACTATACATAGCCCTGTTTTGTAACACAACCTCGAAATTCTAGTCCTTGGTGCTCTATGATATTTAAATCTTTTTTTAGGGTCATAACTTTTGTTTTAGACACATTCAACTTCAATTTACCGACTTACTTCTTTGACAACTTTATTAATTCTACTCACCACTAACACACCGCATTCACAAACAAATGATAACAGCCGTTATTAAACAGAGCTGCTATGTCATGAATGTATAAAATGAATAAAAGCAGCCCCAAAATACTTCCTTGCGGTATCCCTACATTTATACTCCTTGCAGTCGATACACACTTGTCATACTTTACTTTTCGCATCCTGTCATTCAAATAACTACTCTTAACCACATATGCACTACTCCATCCAGTTCATATCCTTTCCATTTTTCCGATTCGCGAATGCATGCTTTAAATCTAAAAAAATTATAAGTAAGTAATTCAAAAAATATATACTTCATTCTTGACAATTGCATTCCTAAGTTTAACGTTTATTCGGTATTAGTAAACAACAGATATACTAATTCGCGCATACCAGGAACTAATTTGAGCATGAAGAGCACAATCCTAGAGCATGCAAAATGGAATTCGCGATCTAAACGAAACATCATGATAAAAATACTCCGTTTAGGTGATCGGAGGTGAAGTTGTAGAACCTCTGATAATGTATATGGCAGGCTATTCATCCATAAAAATATTTTTGAGCTATCTTTTTCTAAAAGCAATTTGAAACGGACCGTACCCACCTATATTAATCAAAAACTTATTCCCGCGCCTATAAATCAAAATTTACATATTTCTGAAAATTGTACACGATTCGGTACGAAACCAAATATCACCCAGTATTCGCATAAAAATATTTCACGTATATTCTGGTAGTAAAATTTAAAAGTTTTAAAACACAGTCGATTCGTGTAGTTTTAAAAATCTCTAGAAACGTACATCCCGGGCGAAGCAAGAATGTTTCACACCGATAAGATACTTCAGTTAATAGAGTTAACATCAACATTCGGCGATAACATAAACAAAGGTGTACGGTCTCACGGGAACTGGGCTAGTAACAGACATTTGGTATGTAACGTCACGACTTTTGGGGGTATTTTCAAGTATAAATACGCGAGGGACTTTTATATCGGGGTCAGTCGCTATCTATCATTGACCGAATCCAATTGTTCGCCATAGTGCTCGTTGAAATAAGACTGGGAGCTGCGAACCAACTGACCACTACTCCGCTGGCAAATTATTTGGATATAACTAGCTATTAGCTAAGGTTATACACTGGACTTTATCGTTCGCCATAGTGCTCGTTGAAATAAGACTGGGAGCTGCGAACCAACTGACCACAGCATCCGCTGTATTTTCCATTGTCCACCAGATACTTGTTAAAACCAAGCTGAACTGGAAGAGAAGTATTTTTGTTTTAAATGTAACTTCGTTAAATAATTACAAAATTCAAATGAAACGGGACCGGGAAAAACTTTAATTAAATTTGTTACATTTCGGCTCTGTATTTCGGAACTTAAATTCACGGTATCGCGTTTTGGCATTGTGGCACTTAGACTGGTTAGAATTTTATTGTTTAGAAAATTTCTATCATGCTAATTTTTATTTGTAGCATAATTTAGCTGTAGCTGAATTTCAGACTATGTTCAATCCTGTCATATTTAAAACAATAACTTGTCAAATATTTACTTTTCAACAGCGGCAGATTTTTGTTGTTAAACAATTTCTGTTGCGGTTTGTTTTGTCGTGTGGTCAATGAACTTCTACAATATTTGAGGGTACGAATGGTTTTACAGCTGTTCGGACCTGCCGGTTTATTTATGTCCTACTCGAAGGGATGTTGTCACTGGACTTTTGTGGGTCATCCACTGATAAGGCCTGTGATTTGTCCCCTGCTAGTTTGACATAATTATCCTTTTAAATATTATCACATGTTAAACTTTGTACTGGGTGTTTTACCTTTTATTCATTCCGATGACATATTTATGTCATGGGCGAGTTGAAATTGATATAAATTGCTTGTTCATTCAATTGTTTGTAACACTACAATCTCCGACACACAAAAAACCAATTGGTAGCCAATAGGCTAGTTCTGTATCAATTTTATTGAGCAGATCACATAATTCTACGCTTCGAAATCAAACTATGTTTGAATGGGCAATTACTAGAGATTTCAACTTGCCGTGCATTCAATTCAATAAACTATTGCGAGTTTTCGCCACCCAAGTATGAACTTTACATGTTCCGAATTCAACATTCTTTCACTTCAGTTTTGAACGAGGATTCTCGTTATAATCATTATTATTTTTAGTGATTATTGGAGTTGTTTATTTGACCATTCGACAAACTTACACGTGACTGTTGTCCCAACGAAATCTGTTGCTGTAATATAAATTTGTGGTTAAATTACTCACTTTTAATTTATATGTAAGCAACTATTTTCTGGCCATTGCCACATCAATATTTTATAATGATACTTTCTGACAATTGTCTGATTACACGTATTAAAACGTTACTTGTTTTTAATTATTTTACCTTTACCAGAGATTGAAAATAAAGTGCATAATTACCAGAAAAACTAGCCAAGTAAATATAAGATTTACTTGTGCTTAAATAAAACGAATATTTAACCTAATATAAGTAAACATAAGGTTTACTTGAGCATTACAATAGTGAATGAAAATGAAATATAAAATATGATACAAACTTATCCAAAAGTTAACATGAAAATAATATAGATAATTCAGTAAATTAAATAAAAAGAATAATTTAGAGTTTGAACTTTATACGGGGCATTATAAAAAAATACTTAATTATTTTATCAATTAAATAAACAAGTGCCAAAACAATATTCAGTGCTTAATTTGAACAATTAAATAAAGAACTATAATTAGAACTTTGCCAAATAAATTAATAGCAATATTTAGAGTAAAGAACGAATCATTAAATGTCATAATAAATAGTTAATTATCAATTCAATAAATAAATAGAAACAGTAATATCAAACCTAGAAAAAGAACTATGGTAACAATAAACTACAAACCACAAACGTAAATTTGAGTCCTACCACTAAACTAGACGATCACACAGCCAAATTAGTTTAATTGATTTAATAATTAGACATTCAGGGGAGAGGGGAGGGTAATTAATCAAACCAGAATTTAACAGTAAATAATAGGGGTGGGGGGGGTGCGTTACACTGGTGCCGTAGTGACCAGGATCTTAGAGTTTTCAAATTGATATTACTTGGTTTCGTTAATTTATAACTGTGTCTATTGTTCCTCAAACAACAGACATTGTTATCGTGTGTCCGAAATATAGAGCCGTCCACGTATTTCAAATTTTTTAGATAAAACTGATACTGCTTATGTTTTAAATATAGAATCCCTTGGAGCCAACAGCCTACCCACCACCGACACAGAAACTGTCGTACCGCCTCCGCCGCCTCCCACCTTGGAAGAAAAACTTGATCGCCTGCTGCAAACAGTACAAGAAATGCAAATAAATCAACGTCGCCTACATGCACAATTGGGAAAAAGCATAGTAGCCATGCATAGGGAACGACAAGCCGCCACCGCCAATATCCGACGGCAAATCCAAGAAGTTGCCGCCTCCAGAGACACAACCACTTCTATTGTCTCGCAATTTCCCTCCAACGACTGCCGTCCCATTTACATAACGCCGAGTCCGCCAATGCCAAAGTTCCAAAGAAAAAACAAACATCCTGTAAAGTACCTACATGAACTGGAAGCCTACTTACAGAAAATGAATGTACCTGAAGAAAACAAATTGAATGTGGTACATGAATCCTTGACCGACGAGGCACAAGACTGGGCGTCCATTTACAAAATTTGCTGGGAAAGTTTCGACGACTTTAAGGCAGACTTCCTCAGTTGTTTCTGGTCTGAGGAAGAGCAAAACAAACTTCGCCGCCTCCTATCTACGCACCGATGGTCACGCAAAGATGGGCGAAACATGGAAGCTCATTTTGCTCATTATGTTGGGTTGGCACGCTTGCTAACCGAACCGCTCCCCGAGATTACTCTTGTGAACGAGTTGATGAAACATTTTCCTGCCAATATCCAGTCTCTGTGGCAACTCAAAACCAACAAGTCCATATCAGGCGCTGCCGAATTTCTCCGCCAGCAGGAGAATATTTTATCGCCGTCTACCTCCATGGCGACTATACCAACGCAGCCGCCGACGGCGATGCCTCACAGCCCTAACAAACGATACCGATGGGATAGGGGAGAGAGGAACAATCAAGAAAATTAATTTCCTGTCTGCAGACAAACAATATCCTAATTACAATGCCCTATTGTCTTGACCGTATTGCTGACCAGCTAGCTGCAATCCCGTAACTCTACAATGCGGCACATCATGATGTCGGCAAATTTAAACTACTCTATGATGAAATATCCAGTACTACATTAATGGACACTGGCTGAGAACTTCCATATAACTTTCAAGAAGATACACTTAGGCAAAATTTCACCTGGACAGCCGTACACATTACCACTACGTGCAATGTTAGTCGAAATGGGTTTGCACTAAAAGAAATGGCGTCACTCAAAACATTAGGCTACATAATTACAAATCTAACTAGCTGAAAACGACTTCGATGTACATGCAGTTATAATGTACCAGGATTTAATTGACCACATATACCTGTGTCATGTACTGGCTGGGGCGTCACAAAAATAACAAAAATATGGGCATCACAAATACAGGAGGCGTATGAATATGAGAGCGACATGGGCATCGGAGGTGAGCTGTAATATGGATGGTTATGGATGTCATCATCGAGGCCTACTGGGATACACATCGCAGGGGAGGGCGGCACCGAGGCCTACGAGTGGTTTCCGAAGCAGGGGAGAGCACCGCCGATCCGAAGAGGGGGCTAGATTATCATCGCAGCGTCGGGTACTTAGGGATGTCGACAGGGTATAAAAATTCATTTTTAAATTGCTGATAGGGTTCTTTTACAATTTCTTTTTCAATTTAAAATAATTTTCAGTTAGGGACAAGTAAGTTGAGGGCAACTTTAATATTGTTTATTTTGTTTTAATTTTTTTTCTTCTGCACCAGAAATATGATTTAACATAGAGACATTTTTGTTGCTTTGCAATAATTTCTCCAGGGTTATCTTTGACCACAGTGGAACTTTTATTTCATATCATTATTAATTTCGGTTTAAAGTAGCTTTCTCCTGGATAGAACTCTGTGACTGGCTTGGTTACGGATTTTTGTCCTAAGGCTGTTCACGGGCTATCATATGTATTCCGCAACGAGGGAAAGCTGGAACAGGATTCTGTGCAGCATGGAATATGGGGATAAATACAGGGAACTGAGGGCCACAGCTTTTATTCTGGAGATATTTTTTTTGTTATCGACTTAGATTTTTTTTTCTTGGATATTTTTGGGGAAAGTAAATTTTTGTTTTTCCGACTTATCTATTTATGGTGCAGAGAACTCTTCAAGTTCAAACAAATAGAATTGTACAACCAGTTAGAAATATTTTTTATTATTCTCATATAGCCTAGGAAAACTCTCATTTTTTTTTATTATTTTTTTTTTTATGTTTTATTAGGTATTTCTAATTTAATTTTCTTACAGGATTAGATTAGGTATTATTTTTTTTTCTCAGTTAGAGTTAGGGAAAACTTGTAAATCATAAGTGCCACTTTGATCAAATTCGCGCAGTTTGTAGCTTATAAAATAACTAGCTCCGCTATCATTCTATAATCAACAAAAGGGGAGAGTGAAACGGACCGTACCCACCTATATTAATCAAAAACTTATTCCCGCGCCTATAAATCAAAATTTACATATTTCTGAAAATTGTACACGATTCGGTACGAAACCAAATATCACCCAGTATTCGCATAAAAATATTTCACGTATATTCTGGTAGTAAAATTTAAAAGTTTTAAAACACAGTCGATTCGTGTAGTTTTAAAAATCTCTAGAAACGTACATCCCGGGCGAAGCAAGAATGTTTCACACCGATAAGATACTTCAGTTAATAGAGTTAACATCAACATTCGGCGATAACATAAACAAAGGTGTACGGTCTCACGGGAACTGGGCTAGTAACAGACATTTGGTATGTAACGTCACGACTTTTGGGGGTATTTTCAAGTATAAATACGCGAGGGACTTTTATATCGGGGTCAGTCGCTATCTATCATTGACCGAATCCAATTGTTCGCCATAGTGCTCGTTGAAATAAGACTGGGAGCTGCGAACCAACTGACCACTACTCCGCTGGCAAATTATTTGGATATAACTAGCTATTAGCTAAGGTTATACACTGGACTTTATCGTTCGCCATAGTGCTCGTTGAAATAAGACTGGGAGCTGCGAACCAACTGACCACAGCATCCGCTGTATTTTCCATTGTCCACCAGATACTTGTTAAAACCAAGCTGAACTGGAAGAGAAGTATTTTTGTTTTAAATGTAACTTCGTTAAATAATTACAAAATTCAAATGAAACGGGACCGGGAAAAACTTTAATTAAATTTGTTACATTTCGGCTCTGTATTTCGGAACTTAAATTCACGGTATCGCGTTTTGGCATTGTGGCACTTAGACTGGTTAGAATTTTATTGTTTAGAAAATTTCTATCATGCTAATTTTTATTTGTAGCATAATTTAGCTGTAGCTGAATTTCAGACTATGTTCAATCCTGTCATATTTAAAACAATAACTTGTCAAATATTTACTTTTCAACAGCGGCAGATTTTTGTTGTTAAACAATTTCTGTTGCGGTTTGTTTTGTCGTGTGGTCAATGAACTTCTACAATATTTGAGGGTACGAATGGTTTTACAGCTGTTCGGACCTGCCGGTTTATTTATGTCCTACTCGAAGGGATGTTGTCACTGGACTTTTGTGGGTCATCCACTGATAAGGCCTGTGATTTGTCCCCTGCTAGTTTGACATAATTATCCTTTTAAATATTATCACATGTTAAACTTTGTACTGGGTGTTTTACCTTTTATTCATTCCGATGACATATTTATGTCATGGGCGAGTTGAAATTGATATAAATTGCTTGTTCATTCAATTGTTTGTAACACTACAATCTCCGACACACAAAAAACCAATTGGTAGCCAATAGGCTAGTTCTGTATCAATTTTATTGAGCAGATCACATAATTCTACGCTTCGAAATCAAACTATGTTTGAATGGGCAATTACTAGAGATTTCAACTTGCCGTGCATTCAATTCAATAAACTATTGCGAGTTTTCGCCACCCAAGTATGAACTTTACATGTTCCGAATTCAACATTCTTTCACTTCAGTTTTGAACGAGGATTCTCGTTATAATCATTATTATTTTTAGTGATTATTGGAGTTGTTTATTTGACCATTCGACAAACTTACACGTGACTGTTGTCCCAACGAAATCTGTTGCTGTAATATAAATTTGTGGTTAAATTACTCACTTTTAATTTATATGTAAGCAACTATTTTCTGGCCATTGCCACATCAATATTTTATAATGATACTTTCTGACAATTGTCTGATTACACGTATTAAAACGTTACTTGTTTTTAATTATTTTACCTTTACCAGAGATTGAAAATAAAGTGCATAATTACCAGAAAAACTAGCCAAGTAAATATAAGATTTACTTGTGCTTAAATAAAACGAATATTTAACCTAATATAAGTAAACATAAGGTTTACTTGAGCATTACAATAGTGAATGAAAATGAAATATAAAATATGATACAAACTTATCCAAAAGTTAACATGAAAATAATATAGATAATTCAGTAAATTAAATAAAAAGAATAATTTAGAGTTTGAACTTTATACGGGGCATTATAAAAAAATACTTAATTATTTTATCAATTAAATAAACAAGTGCCAAAACAATATTCAGTGCTTAATTTGAACAATTAAATAAAGAACTATAATTAGAACTTTGCCAAATAAATTAATAGCAATATTTAGAGTAAAGAACGAATCATTAAATGTCATAATAAATAGTTAATTATCAATTCAATAAATAAATAGAAACAGTAATATCAAACCTAGAAAAAGAACTATGGTAACAATAAACTACAAACCACAAACGTAAATTTGAGTCCTACCACTAAACTAGACGATCACACAGCCAAATTAGTTTAATTGATTTAATAATTAGACATTCAGGGGAGAGGGGAGGGTAATTAATCAAACCAGAATTTAACAGTAAATAATAGGGGTGGGGGGGGTGCGTTACAAATTTGACCGAGATGCACATTGTAACGAGTCGAGCACGATACGATATCGCGCCAAAATGTTCACTACTTCCTATACTAATAGGGATGTATGGGGTTGAATTGACTTGGTCTGTCGGCATGTGGTGTTTAATGTTTGTTGATGTTGATAATGCGTGAGAAAGTCATGCACATAAATAGCCACAGGAATGAGGAATGTGACCTACTTGTACGGAAGGTCGTCTTTAGCAGTTTAGCTAAGATAACGGCGTTATCTCGTATCGATTTCCAAGTAATGAATTAAAATTCCCGACAAATATTTCATCATAAAAATTGATGTGAGGTTTCATCGGAGAAATGAGTAAGAGTAGATTGTCCAACAAGTCGCAGTCGCTGTTTTTAAGGAGTGTAAAAGTGTAGCAAATGCATTTTTACATGAGCTTGAAAACCCACTTTTCTTACGCGATGACCATGCTATATTATTTTTCGTGTGCTTAATGATTTGAAAAAGAAATAATACATTTAAAATTTGCTATACGATTAACTTAGTTGAAGCTATGTAAGATAGTGTGTTTATTTACTTTTATGCATGTTATTTATTTATTTAGGTATTTAGGATACAACTACCCAGACAGATAAAAATCCAAGTAGAGGCTCGGAGAGAACAACACTGTTAGAAAATTTTATACAATAAATACATAGCGAAATTTTAAACAAGAAGAAATACATAAAATATTTGTACATAAAGTTAACAATATTTCTAACTGGAACACAGATTGGTTAATTTTGTACAAGATAAATCAACAGGATCCTCTATGTAGTTTGAATACAAAAGATGAAGATTTAAGTAAAGTGCGAGAAATCCTTGACAGAAATCATTTATTACCGTAATTATAAAAATTTTGACCCCAATAGTTTTGCTCTTAATGCTACGTATAATACTCCTTCGGAAAACGTTTATACCCTATATACCTTAATACCTATATAACACTCTTTGATAACCATGCTCATTTACAAAGAAATATCAGTATGTACCGTCCTTCTATTACATATAATATCAGACAAATGATTAAAATAAAAAATAAAACCCATTCAAAATACGAAAACTAGGGCAGCACGTGAATATTATGTAAGTTTGAGAAATACAGTAAATGAAGCAATAAAACGAGAAAAGAAGACCAATATGCAAGTTGTTTTGAATAAAAATAAAGGTAATAATGAATTGATATGAAAAAAACTGACTGATTGAGGAGTTCGTACGCAATCTGGTGCAGTAAAGAAAAATATTCCGAACGAGTTATTAAAGCCTCAAGAAATTAATGATTATTTTTTTAACGTGGCAGGTCCTTCTACGGTAGATGACTCTTTTTACAACAATAATCAGCTAAATCCTAAACTCAGTTTTACTTTTAGACAAATTGATAATGACGATATACTTAATGCATTAAAAACTATAAAGAGCCAGGCTCTAGGTGTTGATAATATCGATATAAAGATGTTACTAATTATTGTACCTTACTGTGTGGATTATATTGAAACACATTTTTAATGAATCAATAACACAAGGAGTCTTTCCAGACATTTGAAAAATTGCAAATGTTTTACCCATTCCAAAAATATCTATACCGTTAAGCTATAATGATTTACGACCCATATGCATATTACCGACATTATCGAAACTATTTGAAAGATTTCAGCATTATCTGTCTTGGTAAATGCCTCCTCAGCAAGCAGGCTTTGTTATGGGATGTGGCACTAGAGAACAAAAAAGTAAGTATTTCTTTAACTGTTGGTAAAGCATTTACCTCTTAGACTTGTTATTTCTTTTATTTATATTAGAGATTAATAAAAATCTTATGATAATCAATCACTCTATACAATTGTTTCTTGATTTTACTCTAACCAACTTGACTAGAAAAAGGGGCGCCTTTCAAAATTTCACGCGAGGGCGACTGAGGAACTAAGGCCGGCCCTGAGCATGAGAATATTATGTGCCTATGTACAGTGAGGAACTAAGGCCGGCCCTGGACACGAGAATATTATATGCCTATGTACCTTTGTTTCGTGGACTACATCCAGTAAGAGATTTATAGTAATGTGGAAAGGAATAAAATATGGACTGTATTATTAGAGACCAGAACACCCAGACATCTGGTCTCTATTATTCGTCGAGTGTGTGAACAAAACTCTTGTTTCGTAAAGATTGACAATACTAACTCTGGCAAATGTAAACATCACCAAAACGTTGGGCCGATGCCACCAAAAACCTAATCAGAAAGAGCTTTGGCAAGGCCGTGAGCTTAACAGGCGGCCGCGATAAATGGTGTGAGGCTGTCGGACATGTTATACAACAAAGAGAGGCCAACTATACAGAACGTCTGTCAAGACATTGTGAGTAAAAACAAATCAGGACAATCTATCTAGTTGCTTAAAATTTTATATAAAAATAGAATACAAAAACGCTTAAAGCGAGATTTGAAAATGAGTATTTCGTATCTGTTCAATAAATTCCATTGAGGCAAACCAATTTTGATTGTTAAATGGATCATTGAATTTTTGGTATTATAAAAGCAGTTTCAGAAGTGTTTCTAAGAGGAAAAATAAACACTTTTCTTTCCCATCTTTTATAAAGTCAGTCATTCATTCATTGAGTAATTACGAAAAAATGTCGAACTCAACTAAATTGCCGTTCTGAATTTGATTTATAGGTAGGTATCCAATATCGAAGAATTATTAAAATACCTATCAAGCGAATACACCCCGATAGAGAAGTCAGGAAAATTTATATACTCCAGGATAACAGTATATCTCGAGCATTGTTTAGTGCGATAAATTAATGGTTAGGATAGGAAGTGATTACGATCGGTAAGATCAGACCATTATATCTATCCTGTGAATTTATCTTACCTCCTTCGGTCTCGTGCCAAACGATGCCCTCGAGAGTTACGCTGGTGCCGGGTTCACAAGGTCCTAGGCAGTCGGGCTCGGTGATGGTTCCTACGCTGGTACCCACACATACGTCAGACACCTCCTGAAATGAGAAGAACGTTTAGTTACAAGAAATCGACAATGTTTGAAAATTATTCTATATGACGATAGGATGTTAATTATTTTAACACAACGTTAAAATAATATACTATTTATAGGCTCAACAGTTGCCCAGGATGGGTCATTCGGAAATTCCCTGCGAGCCGATAGTCCGCGAAGTAAGACTTTCTCCTTATTATAAAATATGAGAATAGCAATTTGTTTTTATTTCTGCTACATAATTAATGTATGTTTCGTTCGAATTGTCTATATCAGTTCGATTGTTTATTGTACTATTTATTAAGCCTTATAATTTGTAAGATATTGCGTACAAATAACTAAATAAAACACACTATTATGTTTTCTACCACTATGTATTTATAAAAATTGCGACTGCAGTTTCGACATACAAAGCCATTGTCAAGCAGTGAATCAAAAATGATTAATTTTTGATTCACTGCTTGACAATGGCTTTGTAAGTCGAAAGTGCAGTCGCAATTTTTATAAATACATAGTGGTAGGAAACATCGTAGTGTATTTTATTTAGTTATTTGTGCAAAATGATTAACTACCACAGAGTAACGGCTCCTTCAATCAATTTTTTAGATATTGCGTATATAATTCGTAGGTGGTAGATTTGATTCTATGTTTGAAATTTTTGCATTATTGAAGTTGGAAGACTATGGTTATTTTTAGTACGTTTCTCGCTGTTGAGTGATGGCTTAAAGAATTTTAACAAGGAGAAGGTTCCCAATTCGACCCTTTAAATATGTTCAATAATATAATTAGTCTGGCATAGCTTGGGTGATTTCGATCAAATCTTTTTCATGGCGCAGCCGATAGTCCCATTGTAGTCTGATCAAGCTACTTTTAGTGTAAGATGAGCAAATATTGGAAACAAGTTATTTATGGCACAAATTTGGTGAATGCTGCCAATTATTTATATTAAAAGCTTAGTTTTGCATATTTTGTAATTCTTTTCATCAAGTTACGCCCAGCGCACAGTTGGCCAAACTCCCCAAGATTCCTTGCAAAAGAATGCAATTAGCATTGCATTTTTTAATGTTGAGAGGTTCTCAATCATATCACACCAATTGTGCATCACTTGAAAATTGCGTTAATGTTACCAATACCATCTCCCCGTGATTGACGAAACGTGAGTCACGTGTTAGTATTCGAAGTGTTGAAGTATTTTGGTGTTTGTTGAAACTACGTCTCCCGAGACGTCACCCAAAAGGTTCCAGTCCCCTCCAACACTGCATATTTTTTAATACATTGATTTAAATCTCATTGCTATAAACGAGTTTCAAAAGTTCCACCTTAATCAAAGCTGTCGCGCGTAGGTCTCTCTGGTCGGTATATTACACCACCCAGCAGCTTGTCAGCACGAAATTAATTACTGTTAATCAATAATTCACGAGCGTATTACAATTGCAAATAGAAACTTATTGTTGATAGAGCTCAATTATTCATTTTAAATGCACTGCTTATTGGAAATCGCTGGAATGTTGTAAATAATTACCGATATTTCCATATTTGCTAACGTGGCATTTATTGATTACAAGCATTTATCACTGTTGTTGGTATTTACCAGTATTTAGTCGGGATAATGTTTGAAATCGTTTGATGCATTATTAATTTATGGTAATGGGCTGTTCGATTTGGCTCCAACGTATGCAGCTTTTTGGTACCGATAGAAATATTGATGCATCCATTTTTTAACACATTTATTTATTTTATTTATTGCATACCTGTTCAACAGGTAAGATATCCAATTACAGAACAGGAATAAAGGCATACAAAGCATTAATTACAAGATATACAACATAGAAAGAAAGCAAGACAAAATTTTCTTAAATGTACGAACTATGAATAACTACGAAGAGAGAGAAAAAAATAACATGGAAAATGTTTAAATATAAAAACTGTATTTACATATATACAAATATGTGATTCAAAGTAAATTAAGAAAAACGAAGACAATCACTGGTTATTTAATTTAGAACATTTTATTTTATGTCACTAAGGCTGTAATTAAAAATATCGAAGTCGCTACATAATTTGTTAGAAGTACTGTAAATCGTATATAAAAGTGAATTATTTAATAGGTTGGTACGCGGCGTAGGTAAATAGAAAACTTGGTGATTACGATAGATTAATCTGGGAACGTGAAAATTAAGCTTACTAATTATTTCGGGTGCGTCAAAATCATTGTGTAGGTAATTTAAACAAAAATACTTGAGAAAAGTACGTACGCCTATCCTCAAGAGTAGTCATAGAATATCTTTCAAGCAAGTTACTTTGCGGAAAACCAATCACTGGATAGGTACCGTCGGATTTGAACCCCAGTAATTTAATAAATCTACGTTGAACTGCCTCCAAGTTATTCTTGTGAACATCATAACTGGAACTCCAAATTAGCGATGCATACTCAAGTTTCGATCTGACGAAGGATTGATAAAGAATTTTCAGAGTATCGGTATTAGTGAACTCTCGACTAGTACGAACAATGAATCCAAGGGCTGTGGAGGCTTCAGACACAATGGTATCGATATGATCAGTGAAGGATAATTTACTATCAAAAGTTACGCCGAGGTCGCGAAATGTTATAGGTCTTTGCATATGACATCTAACCTGTAATCAAAAATAAAAGGTGATGTTTTTAAAGAAAAGGACATTACGTTACATTTACTAGGATTCATGAATAATTTATTTACTATACACCAGGTGTTTATTTTGTCAAGGCAAGTCTGAAGTTGAAAACAGTCATCGCTTTCATCAATTACTGTGAAAATTTTTAGATCGTCGGCATATAAAAGGTGAGGCAAATTAATTTCGTTCACTACGTCGTTAATAAATATGTTAAAAAACAAGGGCCCCAGAATAGATCTTTGGCGAACTCCAGATGTGGCAGCAAATTCGATCGATTTGAACCCATTTAATGCAACGTACTGACTCCTATTCATTAAATAAGATTTAAACAAAAGGAGCAAAGAATATGAGAAGCCGATTTTTTCTAATTTATTAAGTAACAACTGGTGATGAAGTCTATAAAACGCTTTGGAGAAATTGGTATATATGACATCTACCTGCCTACGTTCATCTAAGGATTCAGAAATATATTGAGTTACACCGAATAAATTTGTTGTTGTTGAACGCCCTTTCATAAATCCATGTTGATTAATAGAGATTTTGGTGTTAATTGAATCACATATTCTATCATGAAGTAATATTTCTAAGACTTTACAGAAGTTACAAATTACAGAGATTTGTCTAAAGTTCTCAATATTTAGTTTGCTTCCCTTTTTGAAGATGGGACATACTTTGGAATATTTCCATAGGTCAGGAAATAGGCAGTTTTTTAACATTAAGTTAAAAATTAGAGTTAGAGGATATGCAAAGATGATAGCGCAATCCTTTAATAAAACACATCTTCATTGTGATGTGTACAATTGTTTTTATGGATGGCTTATATAGTTCAGCAGATAGTATGTAAAAAGAGAATTTGCTCGGATTAAGCGTAAAAGATTTTGAAACCCTAGCCAAAATGCGAAAAAATGCAAAATGCGATCGTTGACGATGACGCCATTATCTCGGCTGAATACGACATTACCTTACTGAAAAGATTATTCATAAACTGTACAGTGACAATCAACCTCATTTTACTCTTCGCAAATACAAAACGAAGAGTATATTGCATTCGATCGGCACATTTCTAAACCCGGTAATATAATAATAATAATAATAATAATAATAATAATAAGAGAAAAAATTTCATACTACTGTATTGGTAATCGAATTCTGAACAACTTTCGAAATGTCCGGCCGTCCGTCTGTCCCTCCGTCGGTCAGCCCGTCACGTTTCTTGTAAGCACGATAACTTAGGAACGAAAAGTGCGATTGTATTGAAATTTGGGCAGTAAGTTAGTGTTAGCTAGATAAAGAACTCTATTTTTGAACAATATCGATCAATAAATATAAAAGTTCCACCTTAATCAAAGCAATCCCGCGTAGATTACTCTTTACATAAAAAAAAATTGTATGTTTTGTAATTAAACAAAAAATGTATAAAACCAATATTATTTACCAAAAAATGCGAAGAGTATCCTATAGAATGTTCAACAATTATATAAAAAGTGCAGTAAATCTGCGAAGAGTATAATGGTTAGCTTGTTATATAATACATCTGATAATAAATAAGTTCTGGAGAGGGAAACTTCTTATACCCTTCAAAATAGGTACCAAACATATCGAGAAGAATTAATGGCAGTGTTGAAAATTATCGATCCATATCGTTATATGTGTATTCCCAAATTATTATTGAAAATATAATATACAATCGCAGTCTCCACTTCTTAAGGTAGCCATTTCCAACAAAGAGACTTCCGATAGGGAAATATTTATTATTTTCAGCCATAAACTTTCTTTTCTTGGTACGTATATTTAAAAAAACTATAAGACTACCTAAGTAGGATCATAACAAGACTATTACTATGAATTTTCGCTCAATTATTCCAATGGTTTTCAAAATAGTTAGATTTAAAATTACAAAATAGGAAGATTGGCATAATTTTTAAATTCAAATTTAACTAGTTTACAAACCACTGAAATTATTGAGTGAAAATTAATAAATTAATAGTCTTGTAATGGTTCTACTTAGGTAGTCTTATATATTTTTAAATATACCTACACAGTACTAAGAAAACCCATCGGATGTTTCTTTCTAGGAAATGGCCATCTTAAAATTAAAATTACATTTTGATGAACTGTCAGCATGGATTCAGGCATGGTATCCATTGAATCAACAATTTCAACACGTATTCAAAATAAGATGAAAATAAACATGGAATCACCTTTTTATTTGAAGCAATGTACAAAGATTTTTCGTCTGCAAGACTTTTTAAGTTAGGGCTGGGGACAATAAAAGAGTGGGGAAGATTTTTTCTAGCTAACACATAAATAAAAACAAAAATTTATTAAATTTATAAGAAATTTTTGATGAATATTGGCACCTCCCAAGGTAGGGTACTAGGTCCACTATTATCCCTATTATTTGTAAATGATTTTCCAAATTATATCACAGAAAATAAAGATACTAAAATTTTTATGTACGCAGACGATACCAACCATCATTATATGTGACTCTAAACTCGACATTGTTCTTGATAAGGCAAAAATAATACTTAATGAGTTCAATAATTGGGGTGATCAGAACCGTCTTCTTATTAATTACGCCAAGACCAGTTGTATTGAATCTATAAATAAGCAGTTGTCAAAAATTGATGTTAGTAGTCATAAAATCACAATTGTAAAAACGACTTCCTTCTTAGGAGTAAAACTGGGCCGTAATCTTCACTAGGAACAACACATAAACAAAACTTTATGTGAATTAAGCAAAACAACAATTATGCTACATGCTAATTAAACAATAGCTTAAACACGGATGCCCTTTCAAACATTTATAGTACTATTTGTTGTTGCTTTTTTTTGATTTTCATTATAATTCTCCATATTACTAGTATATTCTCAGTATAGCAATGGGAAGAACGAGAGAGAAAGAGAAACCCCAGAAGACACTACTATTAAAGAACGCATGTTTCGATTGTAAATATATCTTGAATATGCAATAATAACATACTATTATACTTTTAATAACGTATTATTACAATCCCCTACCGATAAATTTGGCCTTTCTGAAGCGAGACCCGACATCAAAATACACGAAACGATGAGTAAGTGCCAGCCGCTAACAAAGTACTTTATAAATAGACCGAAAATTTATATTTATCTCGCTTTCGCTTCCTACTTTGTTTTTACGAGGTGTCGACCGCCGAGAAAATAACTTGAAAAATAAATTAGTTTGTGTCTAATTTTAGACAGTTTTATTTTCCCTTTATTAATCCGAGTTTCCAATAAGTAACTGTTTTAAATTCTTACTTTATTACTTTCCTGGCTGTTCGTCCGAGTATGGAACAGATGTCCAGCGTACTTCCGTCAGGCCATTTGCCATTTTTGATTACTGTTTTATTCCAGTTGAATGCTCGATTGCACTTTGGTTAAACTTAATTAAACATCATTCCGTAACTAATACGAAAGTGCCAAGTGGTTTTTTACGTGGAGCAGATCCGTTTTTAAGCCGATGATTTACCGTGTCCCTGGCACGTGTTTAAACTTTATTGTTTTGTATTGTTGAAATAGATGGAATTCTGGTTTGCGTTAAATTAGCAGGCATAAAAACGAGGAATTATTATGCAGTGAATAAAAACGTAAAAATGTATTTAAAAACAATGTCTTGAATTTTTTTAGATATTTGGAAAATCCACAAGAATTTGTGCAATTCAGTTTATCTTGCACGTGGTTGACAACTTTTTGAGAAAACGTCAGAGTCGTTGCTTATACGTAGAAACATCGTCCGGTTCATACGGGTATGAATCCAAAATTTTGTACCCAAGCATAGCCCGTAATGATGAGGCATATTTTCTCCAAAATTCCTAACCTCTTTGGGATTTGTAGAGAAATATTCTCGTTGTTTTTTAACAAAATCGATCTGTAAACAAATAAAACTGAACAAAAATGTTTAAAAAGTCTAATACACTAACATCATTTACAAACAAATCAAAGGAATCCATATAATGTGCAATAATTATATAAAAAAATCAGTAAATCAGCTGACCCAAGTAACAATTACAGTTTTAAAATAATCTATAAGTTATCCTAAAAGCTTATGTTCAAGACTACATAAACGTAAATAGTTTGGAAGGACTCTATGAAGCCGGTTTAAAACCTTTATAAGAGTATAAGGGCCCATCTAGACAAGGGCCTACAAGCCTCTTTTTAAAACTACTAACTATCAAAACATTCAAGTTTTAATGAATTATCTAATGCTTTACTCAGAGAGTATCTGTAGAGTATTATAAAACCATACTTGGTTTAGGATAGGCACTATATCAAAACTTAAAAGACACACAAATGCTTTAAACGGACTTTTTGTATTAATGAAGTAAAAATAAATGCAAATAAATCTATTCTACATGCACTGTGGACCGCTATAGTTATATACAAATTATAAAATGAACAACTGCATGGCGACCACTAAGAACAGTTCAGAAAAACAGTTAAAGATAGACTAATTGTAATGAATTGATGGGACTACTTAAAGTGGGCTAAAATTTTCAACGAGGCTAAGTTTACTGTAAAACATGTATTAGATAGTTCTTAAAAAATCGTGCGCTCCCTAAAAACACAATTTTTAAAAATATATATAAACAATTTTATTTGTAACTTAAAAAGTAAAGAGGAACTTTAGCATCTGCCCATAATATCGTTTAGTATACGTAGAATGTCTTTATAAAACATTTCTATTAGATACAAATTACATTTCTTTGTTCAATCTGGGACATTCCCAATATGGCTGACTGTTATATTCCTAAAAATGGCGGCTGTATGTATAAACTCTATAAGCTGTGAATAACTCTACTTCAAACATGTTTTGTCTTAAAATCCCTATTACATTACCAATTGCTCTTTAAGTATGTCGATTTATTCTTTTAAAAATATACTGTAAGCCTCATTGGACTTAACATATTTTTTTAAACTTGTAGGCTTATCTTAAAACCAATTTTAAACCATTTGAGTTCATAACACAACCGCTATAAAACCTATAGAATTTATGGTGCTTAGGCAATATAACCTAAAAAGTCAGTTTGCCGAGATCCACCCACAGGCACGTCATACACAACAAAATGCCGACGAATATGTAGGTATATATTTTATCACAGTTTTAAAATTACCTATTTTAGAACATTATAGACTGGACAAAGGTAAACCAAATCCTTTTATGTTTAAAACTGATTTATTACAGATGTCTGTTTGCCTTATTAAAACTCTAGCAAGTAGTTGGTTTTATGAAGGTTCGACCTGAGACTTAGTGATTTCAAAGCATAATAGATTTATAAATAGCCCAGCATTAACAATCACCTCAAATTAATTTTATAAAGCAATAAAAACACAGCATTTGCTTACACTTAACAGCTATAAAGTTTTATTGAAGGGTTGACAAATACCTTGATCAGTCAATCATAAGCCAATAAAGACTAAAAGATAATTTAGTTTTAATGCAAGTGCTTGAAGGCCTTATTAAAACTTTTTTAAGACAAAACTACCTTTAAGTGCATTTGGGATTTAATAAACCTGGCACAAATCAGTGGTTTATGAGGTAGGTGGCTATTATAAAATACATAAAACCTAAATACCCGTGTTTCCGACTCTAATATTTCTTTCAACTTTTTTATTAACGTCATTGCAAATACACTGCACAAGGTTTCATCGAATCCATTCATTAGCACTCAAACTAGAGGTAAAACCCGGGTTGACTGGACTACGTCTTATATTATAATTCCTGTTGATTTTAACTGCTTTCTGTTTTTAAAACTTCCGACCGTTTGTTGTCTTTAACAAATCGAACGAGAATTACTGGAGGCCGAGGTTTATCTATGGTTGGCGTTAACTCAATAAGATCTGATTCTTTAACTTTTTTAATTCTTTCTGAAAAATGTTTAATGCCACTCACATTTTCCTCATTTCCTTTATTTACACCAAAAATTCTAATATTAAGCATTCGTGAATGTTGTTCTTGATCGTCGCTCATTTTGTATAACCTTTTGTTTCCCTGATCTCTGCTTCTGATTTACAATAACCCAGTCATACTTTTCACCTATTGTTTTTATAACGTTTTCAGCTACCTCATCCAGGAAATCTTTACTGAATACACTCTTCGATTCTTCTTGTACGATTTTACAGATTTCGTCCAGGTCTTCTCCCGTGAGACTCATTTTCCTTTTAAATGTTCTTTTTTGCAAAATAAGTAAAAATTATCAAGTTTCCCTAACACGCTTTATTATAATTTAAACTTTATAAACAAGAATGTATGTATTGTACATTAGCTATTTAAAATATACACAAATGCTTTGAATTGCAAATTATAGGCGAAGGTAGTAACACGTGCATACATACCACTCGTGACACATATTGACTACATATTATTGGTGTGTCCAAAATCTATATTAGTTTCCTGTGTGAAACTTTTATTATTAACTGTACCACGGTAGAAAGCAATTCACAATGACCTGAGAGATATATTAGCTAGCTGTAAGGTTTTTTTTATTATCTGAATTTCTTTTTTTTTTTTTCGGCGTAATTGCAAATGAGAAAGAGACCTGAGAGAAATTTTTGCACATCCTGTATATTCCTCCGTTAATGCTTTCGTAGTAATAAAGGACCCCGCACGGAACATATGGAAATTCGCCCCCGGTTAAAGTGTTTGATACTCGGGGATATTATCCAAATATCGATGTTGATCAAAAGTCTCTATGGGCTCAAGGTCGGAAATTGGACGGTTTTCCAGATATCGGGGGTGTAAAGGGGGATGCTCATTTCTTGTGGGAAGTGGCCCCCGCTCCAGTAAAATTCGCTGGAATCGATATATGTCATTCCTCTCGACCTCCTGATTAAAAATTCTCAGGGGCAAAAGTATGGAAAATAAACAGTTTTCTAGATATGGGAGGTGCAAAGGGGGGGGTGCTCATTTTCTATAGGAAGTGACCGCCAGTGAATTTCACTGGAATCGACATATGTTGTTCCTTTCGACCTCCTGATCAAAAGTTCTCATAGACACAAGGTCGGTAAATGCACAATTTTTTCGATATCGGGGGTTCAAAGTCGACTTTGCAACCCCCGATATCTGGAAAACTGTGCATGTACCGGCCTTGTGCCCATGAGAAATTTTGATCAGGAGGTCGAGAGAAACAACATATGTCGATTCCAGTGAATTTCACTGGGGGTCACTTCCTATAAAGGAAATGAGCGCCCCGTTTTGCACCCCCCATATCTAGAAAACTGTCAATTTTTCAAACTTGTGCCCCTGAGAATTTTTATCAGGTCAAGAGGAATAACATATGTCGATTCCAGCGAATTTTACTGGAGCGGGGGCCACTTCCCACAAGAAATGAGCATCCCCCTTTACACCCCCGATATCTGGAAAACCGTCCAATTTCCGACCTTGAGCCCATACAGACTTTTGATCAACATCGCTATTTGGATAATATCCCCGAGTATCAAACACTTTAACCGGGGGCGAATTTCCATATGTTCCGTGCGGGGTCCTTTCAATTGCCGTATACTTTCAATTCCAGGTATTTTTCTATTTAATTGCCGGCCTTAGGTTTAACCCAGTTTTGTTTTTGAAATTTAAGCTAGTTTATCTTTTGTTATCGCCCAGTCGTTCGTTTATTTTCTATTCTTGGGCTAGTTTCATACACTTATTTTTTTAATCAGTACATAGTTTATTATTTATTTATTTACACTTTCCAAATCAGTTTCAGTTGGAGTTTCATTACGCCTAAGTCACAAAAGAGCTAACATGTCTGAAACATCCTGTAGCCTTAACAATAATTTTAAAATACGCCTCTCTTGATCTTCTACAATTTTTATCTGGCACTTTTTTAAATTTCAAATGGTTGAAGAGATATTGATCGTCCACGCTCTACTGGCTCACCCTGTATATTAGGCGAACAGATGTTTCTCAACTTAATCGACTCAGTTTCCACAAATACCAAAACACTTGACTACCATACTCGAATACCATCATTGGAGTCGCGTTTCGACAACCAACCATATTGACATGATCAGGAGATGAATAAAACTCAGATCTCATGATGAACCACAATTCTTTTGTACGACGAGTCAAAATTTCCAATTACATCGAACATATTCATCAACCCGTCCGTATAGTACTTCTACCGTCAATTTGAAAATTCAGTCCAAAGCGTTGCTACCAGGATAAATCATTACAAGGCCTGATCTGATAGAATAAGTCCGAGACCGTGCTTGAATAATAAAAACGATATACGTATACGAATATAGTTAACCAGATATGTTATGCGCTTACTTCAAACGAAAGTATCGATTATTTACCTGGCTCACCATTACAAGCCCGCTGCCTGATTTGGGTTATTCATATAATTGCCGGCAGCAAAGCCGTAGGTTAAATGATATCTTTATACTTTTATTGAGTCATTTATGGAGTAGATCATTAAACTAATATTATTTATTATAAATAAATAATGTATTACAAATAAATAATTTACATCGTGCCTAACAATTAATATAAAGTAGTAAAACAATATTTACAATAATTAAAAAGTGATCCTAAAACTTGTCGGTCGACGCTCATTACCATCGCTGGTGTTATGAAGTATTCCTTTGTCGGTCTATTTTTATGATTTTCAAACTGACTTTGGATAACCTATACTGTAAGTTTCGACCACAAATGCGACATGATTGAGTAAGCTGCGTTAATCATGTAAGTACGTTTGGTAATAACATTGGCAAAGGTCATATCAGTTATTACTATTCATTAACAAACAAACGACCAGGTTGTACTCTGACCAATATCGTTTACCACGTTAATTAAATGTATATACATTAATGTTATCTAATACCTGGCAGTACATGTGTTTTCCGCTTAAACGTGAAATATTAAATTCCATTATGAATTATTTATAAAAGCGGTCGTTATTTTAATTGCAATCCCAGTTCCAGCGCATGGATTTATACGGTTATGATTACGGATTAAATCGGTTACGTTGAACAATTTCATTTTATTTCGTACAATTTCATTTCATTTCGTATTATGTACGCAAATAGTCAATGGATTTATATTTGTTATTCTGTTTGGGCATTCGTTCGAATTACTAAACCATAAACCGTAAAATAAATTTTACTCTGTGTAATTTGATACGGCACAAGTCTGAAGTAAATTAATAGTGTATACAGGATGCCTAAATGTCCTGATGAATGTAATCTATTTTGTCAAGGCATTTGACGGATACGACGTTTCGTGCCTGTACTGTACAATAACGTAAAGATTGTCCAGTGATTCTTTTCGTGTATATGAAAGTCGCTACGACATGCGCATTGTTCTTGCTACTATCTCCCATAACCATCATTTTGTACGTATGTCTAGTAGAGCTACGATATCAATTTCAAATGTGCTATGTATGTACACGTTGAAACAAAAGTTTCGGAACGCACGTCTTAGCGTTAATACGTTGCGGTTTGTTTATCATGGCTTCGGTGTTTTTCGTATAAAAGTATTCGTATAATCGTTCTTTCTTTTTTTATCGTTCCCGTTTAAAAATTTGAAACCAGGTCAGAACTCAACTTAAAAATGCATGGCAAACGCTTAAATTTTGCTACAAATTTAAATCAATATTTCACGGCTGAAAAAGCCCATTGGCTTTAAAAAAGAACAAGAAACACCATTGTGTTTCTTTAATTACTGTCAATGACAGCCATTCTGCAAGGAAATTACAATATTAATCATCATAAGCACAAAATTGATGTATGATAATACTGATAAAGAATACCCAACTATAGCAATTTGATATTTTATAAAAGTTATAGGAATGTTTCTGACACAAATTTTATAAAACAACGTTACTCTCAGAAACACTTTCATAACGTTTTCACAGCAGCTATAAATGCAAAATTGGCACCATCCTATAAAATATTTCAGTTGCTGTTGATATTTTGTAACGCCTATTGGAACCATTACAAAATAATTGTATAAACATTTTCAGAAGCCTTATGAAAATTTAATACCATCACTATATAGCAGTTTTATTAAAGCTTCATTTAATTGTACTATAAAACACACTTCACTGTTTGCTAAATTACTACTATAAAACAACTAAACAACTGTTTTATAAGAGCTTTTAAATAGTCATTATGTATCCTTAAAGTTTAATAAGTATTTTTGACACTAAAAGCATATGGCATATGGTTGGATTTAATACTAATAGACTATAATAATTATTTAAGAGACTTGTTCTGGCTTACGACTAAAATTTTTGATGCAGAGAAAATTTTACTGTGAACTATAGCCACATTTTTAATACATTTTTAACGGGCCTCACATTTATTGATGATTTCTAGTAATTCATGAAATTTTGTAAATATCGATTTTACGAGTTTGAGTTTTTTTACAATGTAACATACACTAATTTGTTTTAGTAGTCATAACTGTATAGTTAGCACGTTTCTGACTCCATAAATTCTAATAAACATTTGATATTTTAAATTTCCATATCCTGTCATATTTATCATCACGAACGCTGCCCTTTCAAGATGGCCTCCCTCTATAAAATACTTTTGTGTTAGTAGCAAGCATTTCACGATATTTAAATTATTAGACGATTGCTACAAAACATCTATAAGATAATGCCTTACAGCCGATTTTACAATCGCTAGTTAACTTCCAGTCAGAGTTAACTTTCAGGTTATTATAGAAATTGGGTTTTACAATATCTGGTCATTTTCGATGTGGTAGTTATCTAGTAGTTAACTTTACTAGCAGATGAGGTGTGGGTTAACTAGAAGTTGGCAGTTTACTGGCAATTTATAACCTATAAAATAACTGTCACAAAATAATTTTTTGATATTTTGCCTAAAAATGAATATGTACGAAGTAAATGCATATAGCAGTGATGAGTAGCCAAGGTAATCCTGTATAGGCCTAACTTTTTCGAAGAATAGATACGATGGAAGAGATTTTTTAAATAAATCGAGACTAAATACTACCTACTTACTTAGTAATAGACCACTAACTCATAAATTGCTTCTAATATTTGATAGCAGGTAACGTGACTTTGGACCAAAATTCATACATTTTATGTATATTACCCATTTTTCCAGTACCAACATTATAAATTTTATTCACAACCTCTCGTTTACAAATCATCACTTAACTTTACATTGAAAAACGCATGTGTCGGTAAAGTTATAGTTAACCTGCAAGTAAAAGTCAACTAACATGAAAGTTAACTTGCGATTGTAAAACCGGCTGTTAGTGTAACTTTTTCGTGAATCTTTATAATATAATACTCACTTTCGCGATACTTTTGTAGCTCTTATGATAAATATGTTAGGACTGAGTTGTAATTGCAACCATGGAAACAGAATTGGTTCTATTTGCATAAATATAACCTAGAAATTAGTAGCCGTAAATCACCTTATTTACAGAGCTGTTTATTTATGATTTATTTATTTGCCAAAAACAGGTAGTTACTTTTACTAGTGAAAGCAACAGTACTTTGGCATATAACTTGATACGTTAAGTGCAGTAAGTGAAATACGTCGTTTCATTTTACAGCAGCAACTGTGTCTTATTGCCAAAACCACTACGCCGTTGATACATGTACCTAATATTTTTACAACCATTTTTTAAGTTTCTCCATTGTCCTAAATCTGATGTTTTTAGTTTGGCCGTTAGATGATCTGTTAAGATCTACACAGCTCTTGTCAATGTTAGTAACCAAAATTTTGGGAGAATAATTTTTATATAAACTTGTGTACTATGATTATAGCAAATTTTCATTAAAAGACAGACTTTAATTATTATGACTAAATATAAATACACAGCTAAGGCAGGATATCAATTTTCTCAAATATGTTGTATTGTATTGTTAACCACCACATTTTTATGCTGAACTTTTTTTTGTAATGACTTTGTTGTTGTTTCCATATTAGAGCAAATACAATGCTATATAATAATTATATAACATGCTCTGGAACAACATTTATTCTTAAAAGCAAAATTGTCACAAATAGATCTTTAATATTACTGTTTTGTAAGATGATAAGAAATAACTATAAAATAATTCGAATGCATATTTATAACGGTGCTAAAAATGCTGCTGAACGATACTAAAAATCGTTATAAAACGATTTAGTTATAAGCTGAAATATTTTATAACTTAGTCACGAAACCATTTATAAAATAATTTCTTAACTCCATTATAAGATATTTTATAATTTTGCTGTAAAAACGTTTTAATGATAAATTTATGTTGCAGACATTAAAATAATATTTTCTGGAACTCTAATATAATCAATCGGCATTTATAAGCATCAATAAAATAACAATAAAACAAAATAATCGTAGAACATTTAAATTATAAAACAAATTTGCTGGTTGGGTATTAATCAGTACAACTTCAAATCTTTCGCTGCAGTTAGACAGTTATATTAGGAAATTACATGAAAAACGACTGGTGATGTATTAATTAGCATTTTCAACATTTATATATCAGTATATTACATATACTTGAAGCAGAAGCCATAAAAATGCTATAATTAACGGTCCTAAAACTGAACCCTGAGGGACTTCAGTCGATGTTGTCATTTAAATGGACCTATGACATTATATGATATAGAGATGGGCACATGACGTGTATTTCAACGTGTCATATCGTGCCACCACGATATTCTCATTGCAAAGGGTATAATAAAGAAAAGTGCAGTTAAATGAAGTTATACTTATACCAGCATACGGTAGGTACAATAGCGATTATTTCAATAATTATCAACAATATGTTATATTGGAAGAGCCATTATCCGTTTATTGCTGGGAAACCAATTTGAATGTGGTTGTAAAATATTATTTAAAAACGGTAAGTTAATGATTTACAATGCTGTAAATATGAAATTACCTGCACGCACCCATAAAAGATTCGTATTTATTACATCTGAATGATTACGTAATCATGATTTTTTTATTTATTCGCCAATTATGTAAAAGAACTAATAGTTTCATTCCTTAATTAACACGTAATATTCATCTGCCATAAACAACTTGTAAAACAAACATAATGATTTTTTTAGCATATAATAATATTAAGAAGTATTGTTTAATGTAAATTATCCTCAATAAAAAAACAATTAATTTATATTACTGAATATGCTAATGATTCTTTAGGCGCGAGAAAAACGTAATCACGGAATGATGACTAGGAACGTCAACATCTGTTTTAAATTTGCATTCTAATTGTGTGGTGTATTATGAAACAATCACTTTCATTGTTGCTGAACATGAATAGTCTAGTAAGAGGAAAACAAAGGACAAGATTAACTATACAAATTTACAAAAAAAAAAAGTTGTCTGGATCTGGGGTTAGACTATACGTTTCTTATGTATTTTTCGACGCTGAATTCGAATCTATTTTTAGTTTTGCTCTATCACGTCAGGATTTTGAGATATCCTAACCTAAAAGCGCAAAAAACACGGTTTTTTGACATATTTGAGGTCATGTAGGTTTGCGAATTTTCCTTTCTCGAAAAGCCATGTATGGGATCTTAAAGAACAAATCTTCCTCTTTAAAGTGCCGTAGAGTTTGCTCAAATATCTTTTTTTTTTTCGCTGAGATATAGCATTTTTAAAATTGTCTGTTCATATCATATCTTTCCCAATACATTTAATTAGTACGGAAATCTTATGGTTTTAAATTGCAATATCTCGGCGAAATACTTCAGCAAACTCAACTGCATTTTAAAGGTGAAGACTTGTAATTTAAGATCCCACACATGGTTTCTTAAGAAAAAAAATTCTCGAAGCTACATAACCTCAAATATGTCTAACTTCTAGATTAGAATATCTCAAAATCCTGACTGACGTGATAGAGCAAAACTAAAAATTTCAGGGTCGAAAAATACATAAGAAACGTATGGTCTGACCCCAGATCCAGACAATTTTTTTTTGTAAACCTGTGTTATTTGCGCGATCCTGTAGATCATCACAGTTGGAAACAATCGATCTAAAAACAAATGTTCCAGAACAGCTATCTTACATATCTCAAAAATGCACCTAATTTTGCAGTAACGACCTAGTAGTGTGAATGATGAAAGAATAATTATTATGTTTGAAGTGTTTGTTGATATATACATATCCAATATTTTAATATTAAGACGTTTAAAAATTAAATTAAAAGTTATTTAGTAGCAGAGACTATCCCTAAAAGGTTGAGTAAACACTACGAATTGTAATGCACAATGCACAGTTTTGATTTTCCGAATTATTAACGTGCTGTTACTTTCTGACGAATTACTGTAAATACATTTTTAGCTTGTCTTCCCAGAAGAGCGTATGTCTAACTTTTATATGCAAGTAGCTTTATGGCATTTGCCCCTACATGAGCAATAATTGATGTACTTGCTTGGAAGGCACTTCTATTTAATTCATCACTCAGTAAAAATTATTTTGGAACTACGCTTTTAAGACAAGGCTCTATTTAACTTATCCCTTACTACCTTCACGTAATTTTTATCTGAAGGATCTTCAGTTTGATTCAACTGTAAGAGCTTAGCTAACTAAGTATTTATGAATTCAAAATATAACAGAGAAATAATAAAAAAATAGTTACAGACAGGTAAGAACCAAGCCCATATATACTCTAGTAATACAATTTATAGGTTACTTTAACTTTAGGCAGCTCGTGAAAAAATGCATAAATAAAATTTAAAAGCAAAATATTTTATGAAATAAAAAGCCGATCTAACTGGTTAGCTACCATGTTAATTATAGAAATATTCTCTGAAAAATAAACAAATTGAAATGTAGTCGGTTAAGAATAACCCAAAAAATACCAGAGTATCGCAAAAAAGCAGTTTTACTTTTAAGCTGATCATCTTTTTTTGCTGGTCGAGGAAATTATAAAAAAATGTACTGTGTCAATTCCTATTTTAAATACATTTTTTATTAATTTATTGAAGAGTAGTAGACATGAATTACATAATTGACCTGAAGTTTTCATTTATCGTCTTTTATGTCAATATGTCTCATGTCATAAATAACACATAGGGGATTTAATCAACCTGAAAACAAAATAAATCTAAAATGAACAACTTTGTAACATTCAATTAAACAGAACGAGAGGCTTGACATAATAATATACAGCTACATTCTTGAATGATTAATTTAATACATACATTTATGTTTACTTACAATACACACCTAGCCCGTTAAATTAATGTTAATACAATTATCTACCTGTTCGACGTAACTAAAGGTATATTAATGAAAGTACATACATAAAGCTATTAGCAATAACAGAATGTCAAGTCGTTAACAGATATGTTGGCCCCTGTGACCTTGTGGGCCCGCGGGGCATAATATGTTTTTATCTCGGCAATAATTTCAATATTTTCTTTCCACGTTAAGTATTAAAATTATTACTAAATAATTATTATTTGCATAATAGTACGAAACGCAACATTTTTTGACATAAGGCGCACGTTTGTTGAACGAAATGCAGAAGAATACAACTAAATGATATTTATTTACTTTTATTGAATAATTTATGGGGTTGTTCATTAAACTAACATTATTTGTTATAAATAAATAATGTATTACAAATAAATAATTTACACCATGACTATCCATTAATATAAAGTTGTAAAACAATATTTACAATAATTAAACAATGATTCTAAAAATTGTCGGTCGACGCTGATGGGACATTGCTGGTATTATTAACTATTCCTTTGTCGGTCTTTTTTGATGATTTTGAAATTGACACGAGATAATAAGTTGCAAAAATATTGTGATTCTAAGTGGACGAGGGAAAACACTACGGTAGTTCATAGAGTGAAAAGTAGAGCAAGAAATATAGGGGAGTCTGCCTGGGGTAAAAACGTAGTGATTTTACAAATTTTGTATACCATTTAGCAACGGATTCTTATAGGAAAAATTCCGCTGAACAAGATTTTCTTATGAAAAATTTTCCAAAACCGCGAGCTTCATGGTCAAATAACTGTTTAAACTAAATTTTTATCGTTTTTATTTAATAAAATGAAAATGATTTGACGGATCCGGAAAAGTCTTGATTCAATCGAACGATATTTTCAATACGCGTCGTTTGGCGCCAGGTAGAACTCATTTTATCAACCCGTTCATGTGTTATAGCCAAAACAAATTTCTTAATTAACAAATTGATTACTCCGAAGCTAATGAGGTCAGGATATTGTTTTTTTCAAAAAACATGTCTTTCATACCATACCATATTTTTTTGGCCCGATATCTTCAATACTTTTTGATGTTTAAACAATTGGCATAATTTGCTAATTAGCAAATAACTTTTTTTTGAAAGTTTGATCGACTTCAAACCAACTTTAAATCATAAATGCAACTTTTTGCTTTTGTTTATTTAAAATTTAAATTAATTTTGCAAATTAACAAATGGAATATCTCGGCTCTGGGTAAGCGTATCGAAATGTGGTTTTGTGCATATGAAAGTGCTTGGAAAAAATACAATTGATCGGATAACCGGAACCGGAAGTAAAACTTTTTGGACACCAGGTTTGGTGCAAATGAAAGCTAACAAGTTTTTCCATCAACCACAAAAAGTTCTAAAAAAAATATTCAATCCCTGAAGAGTCATACGCGTTTTTGACCCTTTAAAAAATCTCTCCCGCAACGTGAAGATAGTAAAATTTGGCGCGCAATGGTGTGGCGGGTTCAATCCTCGTTGTGGGCAATTTTTTTTCCATCAAATTTGCTTTTATTTCATGTAACCAAGTATTTTTTAGGATAACACATGTTTTTACTTTCTGAGAAATTTTTAAAAACGTCATAAACATTTTTTTTTTTCAATTTTCATTAAATAAATGGCTATCTTGCAACAAATAAATGATTGTTCTTGTCCAACGAGGGCTTGTCGGTAGTTTTTGTTTTTTTTTACTACTTTTTGTGAAAGAGAAGGCTTGCTTTACTTTATTTGAAGGGGGTACCTGTCGAAAAAGACCACGGATTTTTTCAGATCCGTCAAACCGTTTTCATTGTATTAAACAAATACGAAAGAAATTTTGCTTAAACAATTATTTGACCATGAAGCTCGCGATTTACGAAAATTTTTCATAATAAAATCTTGTTTAGCGAAACTTTTCGTATAAGAATCCGTGGCTAACTCAAATTGTATAGAACATTTTTGGGAAAAATCCCAGGTAGATTCGCCTAATAAGAGGAATTTTTATTAAAGGAAATAGCAGGTTCATTTCGCTGTTGTTGACATGCAGAAGTATTTTATACATTAAACATTAAACGGCCTTGAAGGCTAATAAAGAAATGAAAACGTTTGATTTTCAATTATTTTTTGCTTAGTGTACAGGTAACCGTCAGAAGCTACAAAAAATTGGCGTTCCGCCAGTACGAGATGTACTGGATACCCGTATATTATGTATACGATTTTTAATTACTTATTAAAGGTAAAATGTTGCCAAATTTAAATGAATAAGACATTCCGGGTGACACATTTTAAAAAAAGGAAACACATTTTTGGTGTTTTTAGCGACATATTTGTTTCTTTTCTTTCAGTTTTAAGTGGCTTCACTCATGAAACTGAAAATATTGCTTTGTTTTAATAAGGACGGTTATTGTTAATATAACTATTATCTAAATAATGTTTGGAATGTAAAAGTAAACGAGGAATCCTGCTATACTTTTACTGAAATTTTTACAGGTAGTCTTTTAATACATGTACCTGAAGTCTCGAACGTTCACATGAACGAATTTCAAACGAAAAGGAAAAATTAATATCAATTGCAAATCGACTTAAGAGTAATTTTTTTTCGGTTATATTGGTTGATACCAATACTCACAATGTTCCCTCAAAGCATCCCTCACGCCGAACGTATAGCGCACCCTTAACCAACCCCTGACTTAAAAAAAATCATCATAAATGCAAACCGGCTTAAAAGTAAAATGTACTTAGCTACAGTTATGTAAAAAATTGCTATAAACATATTCTCGAAATTTCATTTACGTATAAGGCTGGGATGCACCCTTCGCCTCAACCCTTAATTTTGCTAAAATCCTTAATAAGTTAATCTGGCTTAGGCGTAAAAGATTTTTCGACATTCCAGTAACAAATAGTACCCCAATCATTCCCTCAAAGCCTCATTTACGTGGAAGTGGCGGATCACACTTTTAGCAACCCTTATATATAAAAAATCACCATCAAATGTAATCTGGCTAAATTATATAATTTTGTCAGCCACGTTTACCACAAATACTTCTCCAAGCATAATCCTGCAAATATTTAGTTATAAGGTCCGAGATGCACCCCCGCTTCAACCCTTTACTTTAAAATATTCGTCAAAAAGTCAAACTTTCTTAGGCGTAAAATTTTTTTCGTTATTCTAGTAATAAATAATACCTTAAACATTCCCCCAAAGCCTCATTTACGTGGACGTGGCGAATCATCCCTTTAGCAACCCTCATATATAAAAAATCATCATTAAAAGTAATCTGGCTAAAATATATAATTTTGTCAGCCATGTTTACTAGAAATACTTCTCTAAACATATCCTGCAAATTTCAGTTACGTATAAGGTCCGCATGCACCCCCGCTGCAACCCTTGACTTTAAAATATTCGTCAAAAAATCAAACCTTTTTAGGCGTAAATTTTTTTTCATCATTTTAGTAACAAATAATACCCCAGACATTCCCTTAAAGCCTCATTTACGTGGAAGTGGCGGATCACCCCTTTAGCAACCCTTATATATAAAAAACCAGCATTAAAAGTAATCTGACTAAAGTATATAAGTATATAATTTTGTCAGCCATGTTTACTACAAATACTTCTCCAAACATATTCTGCAAATTTCGCTTCAACCCTTGATTTTAAAATATTCGTCAAAAAGTTAAACTTTCTTAGGCGTAAAATTTTCGTTATTCTAGTAACAAATAATAATAATAATAATAATACCTTTATTAATCCAATAGATCATACAAGACGATATAGGATAAGTCAATAATTGCATAATTATAAGTAAAAAGTTTACATATTTGTGAGCTTACAACACAAAACAATAATTTTTCTACAATCTGTTAAGTCATTAAGTACTCATCAACAGAATAAAAAGCCTTTGAAATAAGATAAGTTTTAACAGTTGTCACAAATCTTTTTACACTTACAATATTTTTTACTTCACTGCCTAATTTATTGAAGAGAACAGAGCCCACGTAATATGGGTTAGCTTTGTAGAGTTCCAGCCTGTGAATTTCATGCTGCAAATTCAAGCCATGACGTGTCGAATAATGATGATGCTCATTCAGCACGTTAAATTTAGATGGATTCTTTTTTACCAGTTTTAAGATTTCTAGTATATATAAGCAAGGCAAAGTCAAAATGTTTTGTTCAATGAATGTTCTTTTACATGATTCTCTAAACTGTAAACCAAACATGCAGCGTATGGCTCTTTTTTGCAACACAAAAATCCTATTTGAGGATGTAGAATTACCCCAAAAAATAATGCCGTAACGGAGCCTTGATTCCATGTTGGAGTAATAGAACACTTTTACTGTTGTAGTACTAGTTATTTGGCGAAGTCTTTTTAATGCAAAGCAATTGCTGGCACATTTATTAAAAATAAAATTTATATGTGATTTCAAGTTTAGAGAAAGGTCAATATGAATTCCAAGAAGTTTAAAAGTGGTTACCTGTTGTATTGATTTACCGTTAAGTTTTAATAGAGGACTGGATAGATAATTTGCTCCTATGGGGTGGAACTGCAATGAATAGGTTTTGTCTAGATTCATTAGTAAAATTTTTTCATTAAAATAATGGTTGAGTGAAAGTAAGTTTGATCTTAGCTTGGAAATTAACACTTCCAAATTAGTTTCACCTGCAACAATTGTGACGTCATCTGCAAAGGTACTGGAAAAAATTGATAAAATTGAGTCTAAATCATTTATGTATAATAATAATAGTAGGGGCCCGAGTACACTTCCTTGCGGCACCCCAATATCAACAGGCAATTCCTCAGAGCATTCTCCGAGATAACTAACAAATTGTTTCCTATTATTTAAATACGACGAAATGAGATTTTTACAATGACCACGCAGGCCATAATGTTCAACATTATTTAGTAGAACATCGTGATCTACGCAGTCAAAAGCCTTAGAAAGGTCGATAAAAATTGCCATAACTTTTTTTCCTTCATCTATGTTCTTGTAAATGAAATGTAAAATGTCCATTAAGGCAGAAATTGTAGACCTGTTTTTTCTAAACCCGTGTTGGTTAGGAGAATATAGTTCATTTGACTCTAAAAAAGCTATTATTCGTCTTGAAAGTAGTTTTTCAAATATTTTCGAAAAAACAGACAATAACGCAATTGGACGGTAATTTTTAAGTTGGCTGTTGTCACCTTTTTTTGGTATAGGAATAATTTTTGACATTTTCAGGAGATTTGGAAATTGGCCGTTTTTAAAGCATTCGTTGATTATGTGAGTTAATGGTTTTGCAAGTTGTCTTGCACACTGTTTTATTATTTTTATAGAATAGTCGTCAGGACCTATAGCCTTGGAATTTTTTAAATTGTTAATTACGTCTATTACTTCAGATATTGTTACAGGTTCTAAATAAATTGATTTGTTAGTTATAGGTATTGTAGTGGTGTTTGTGCGATTTGTTTTATCTTGTGGTACTAAAAGTGATTTGGGTAGATTAACAAAGAAGTTATTAAATTCATCAGATATTATTTTTTTGTCAGAGATTGTATTTCCTCGTATTTCTATGTCCGTGTTATTTTTTGAAGTTTGGCCATTTTCGAAAGTACTATTAATTACTCTCCATACAGCACTAGATTTGTTTGCCGAGTGTATTATTAAATTATCAAAATACATCTTTTTAGCTTGACGTATAACCCTATTGTATATTTTCTTGTATATTTTATAGGGTTCTTTTCCAATTATATTATTTTTTTGATAAACAAACAGTTCTTTTAATCGTACGGATGATACCTTGATACCTGCAGTTATCCAGTCCCTATTTTTGATATTCAAATTTTTAGTAACAAAGGCAAAACTTAGGTCATAGTATCCATGTAGTGTATTATTAAAAATTTCGTATTTTTCATCAATTGTAATGCAATTCAGAACACTGTGCCAGGATTCAGTTTCTAAAAATTCCTTAAATTTGAAAATATTTTTCCGGGAAAAGGATCTAAATTTGTACGGCTGTTTATTTTTTAGGGCAAATACATCAAATACAATTTTTTGACCAACATGATCTGACAAACCTGTATTAAGTAGATTTTTTTCTAAAATCCTATCATGATAATTTAGTAATATATAGTCAATGGCAGTACCTGAGTTGTTTTGAAAATGAGTGGGTTCATCAAAAGCTGGATATATACAATAAGAGTAAAATATATCTAGAAAGTTTGTAACGTCGTTAGTTTTACACAAAAAATCAATATTAAAGTCACCACAATAAAGTACTCTTGAATTGGGGTATTTGCTGAAGATTATATTTGCAGATTCCTCTAATTTTGACAAAAACACATTGGTATCTAATCTGTTAAGGTTTGGAATTCTATACAAACATATTATACAATAATTTATTTTATTTAAAATAAGTGAGATAGCGCTACATTCGAAAATGTTGTCTATGCTTAAACGTGTTATTTCTAGGATTTCTTTGACTTTTAGTGAGTTTTTTGTTAAAATTAGAGTACCTCCATGAATATGTGATTTCCTGCAATAATGACTTGATACAATATATCCTGAAAATGAAATTCTTGAAATTTCTTGGGAAATAATCCAGGTTTCGGAGATACAGAGTACATCAATGTTCTCTGGCGTTAAAAGTACTTCAACTTCCTCCATTTTGTTTTTTAGGCATTGAAGATTATGATGCACTACACATAATTTATTAGGAGTTAATTTTGATTGCTAGGCACTATTTAAGGACCTAAACATTCCCTCAAAGCCCCATTTACGTGGAAGTGGCGAATCATCCCTTTAGCAACCCTTATATATATAAAAAATCAGCATTAAAAGTAATTTGGCTATAATATATAATTTTGTCAGCCATGTTTACTACAAATACTTCTCTAAACATATCCTGCAAATTCCATTTACGTATAAGATCCGCATGCACCCCAGCTTCAACCGTTGACTCTAAAATATTCGTTGCATTTTTCCGAATTTTTTTAGTAAAATACGATTTTTGACAAATTTTTATTTAATTATTTTTTATTTTCACAAATACTACACGCTGTAGAACTTTGAAATCTTATTTTAGGAACATCCTGTATAGTTCCTGTAATATCATATTTGATTGTTAGGTGCGTTGTTACCTAGTTACGTCTACATATAACATATCTGCATTAAAAAATAATGTTTAAAATGTTAACTGTCGAGCAAAGAATTCTTTAAGTACAGTGTTATAAAGACGGTAAAAGTTACATTTCAATACAAATAATAAATAAATCAAGGAAATTTTTTCTAAATGCCGTAACAGTATTTTTCTCTAAGGACTGGACAAAACTGGTAGTTATTAAAAATCTTAAAATATTCCAAATAAAATGCAATTCGTAGTTTTAAAACATTTTAAAAAAATTGACAAGACAGGAATAATGTGGAACTGGTCTATAACTAACATAACTTCCATCTATTTATTATACATTTAAAGTTAGTGTTAAGTCAATTATTCATTATTTTATACACAATTTTATCCTGTTATTATACTAGACATTAACTATCATACAAATACTAACAACTAAAAGAGTTGCTCGACCAAAACGAAAAATCACCACACACTCCAAACAATAAATAACATCCCTGGTCCCCTGCCACACTCAACCCCATTGTCACGAGTACGCGAGTTGAGAAATCATCTCGGGGCAATAATAGGTATTGTAATAAAGCAATTCGACAGTGGCGTTTTGTGAACCGGAAGTGGTTCGGAGGGGTTAGCGTGACGAGTTCCATCTGTCAAACGGAAGCTGTCGGGCCTGATGATGCGTGGAGTGTAGGGGGTTGTTTGTTGAGCCGGGGACAGTGTGGGGTTGGGGTGGTATCACGTGGACGAAATCAATACTGCGGTCTGTAATGCCGTTTCGCCGTTCTCGCGAGTTCCGGGGTTAACAAAGGCGGCGCAGGCGGAGATACAAATTCCATTAAATCGGAGTTCGACCAGGGACGGATGTACGCCCCGGCCCGGCCGGCGATACCCTCAGGGCCCCAGAGGTAAAATTTACTTCACCAGCGAGATAAATCGTATAAGTGATATGTGTGTCTAGTAGATACAATGGTAAACAGTTAGATAACAATAACGGAGATTCCCAAGGAACTTCCCTGGGAGTACTTCATTTACTCAAGAATACGTCAAGCATTTACGTTGTATTTATTGTTAGTTATAGGTTATATTATACAAGGTATTCTGGAAAGACACAGATTTTTAGGGTTTACAAAGGACACCAAAACAGGATTTTTTTTGTTAATAAACCCATGCCCGTAAAACAACCGTTATTGTTAACTGTTTATCCACAATTCTTCACACCAATTGCCAATTTTTTAAAATTTTGTTTATAATAACAATAATAATAATAGCTTTTGCTTGCCCTTTAAAAGCATTATTGCTATGCGTGGACTGTACGTCGAGAGGGAGGTATAGAGAGAAAGGTAAAAGCGAATGTCTTAGACGGTAGTCGAATAGCCGATTAATTCTGCCGTGATTAGCAAAAACGCAGTATCTACAGAAAAGTAATAATGGAGAAAAACAGCTTTTTCTTTCTATTTGCAGCCGTAGCAACTTACACGGTTTTGGCACAAAACATATGTGACGCGTGCTTAGTATGAACCCAGTAACTCATGCATGCTTTGGACAAATGCCTCATGTAACATTCAGATGCCTCGTTTTTTATAAGTAGCATCTGATGTTGAATTTTTACTAAGCATAAACCTACATTATCGTTGAATATGGCACAATCTATGGTTTTGGTGGTACATACGGCATTTTTTTAAATTCTATAGATAGAAAACTGAATCTTAAGCCAGTATATGCTAAAATCTCATTATTGAAATTTTTTGTAGATACTGCGTTTTCGCTAAGCAGGGCAGAATACCGTCTCGTTAGTAGTAGTAGTATGTACCGCTAATTTATCAGAAAATAAAAATGCTTTACGTATTTTGCCATTTTCGATTTATTAAATTAAAATATTGCTGTTTTTTATGAAACAAACAAATAATTCTGTAAGCATAACGTTCATTCTAAAGGAATAATTGAAACAGTTTAAGAAAGGAAACTAAAAATTAAATTTAAATAGAAACTATTACTCAAAAATATCCCCTTCTTGAAGAAGGCGTTGTCCCAATCTATAGCAGAAGTTTCTCCCGACATTTGACGGTACCACAAACCATTATTTCTAGCGTTTCTCTGCCATCGTCAAAGACGGTGGCTTCTTATGTCGGGACAGGTTAATGCATTCGTATTGTCCGAAATTTTGAATCATGTTCTGTGACAGAGAAGGTACCTATTTATTTCCGAATGTCGTTGAGAACAATTCTCTTATTTACCTTGCCATATAATTTAGGTGATGCCATTTAATCGCTTGCTTTCTTTTTACAAATTTATAAACTTCCACTATGCATAAAAACGAATTTTAAATTTGTAGAACACACCTGCACTAGTTCTCAGAGTAAATTGAATAGCACTGCAATGCAGGGCGGTACGATACCTACATAAACACAAGCTGGAATTTGTCGTACATCAGAAATCGTTGTATCTTAAATCTGCTCCTGGCAGATGAGTCTGGCTGGCCTGATCTGTATATAGAGTAGCAAAAAAGGTTGCTATCTCTACTTTCGATGATACCATAATTTAAGAATGGCGCACATTGAAACTATTAAGTAATTGCTGGTTTATTAGGTGATCACACGTTTCTAATACATTTAAAGCCCTCGGGGAATCCGTCCCTGAACGAATAGAGCAAAAGAGGTGTCGGGAGGAAACACCGCGTAACCCAACTACCCCTCCTATCGGCTTTATAAACCGCTAATTGTTAAGTGTGTACCAGTTGAATTGCAATCAGAATCAGTTCGAGCTTAATTACTCTATTTGATTTTATATATAATTTAGGTGGCGGAACGGCTTTGTTTTAATCTTCGCTGTTAAATTGGATCGCCGCCAAAGGCGTCGTAATAAAAAGCTAATTTCGGTAAGCTTTTCAAGCTCAATCGATTAAAAATTTAATTTTTGTATATAATTGAGTGATGAAGTGGCGCTTTATAATCGGTAGGAAATCAGCGAAGAGCGTGAACAGTTTATAATCGCTCGCGGCTATAAATCGTATAGCAATATAATTTTATTCGTTGTTCTATTTTGGGAATCTGGGATGAATTAGAAATACGAATAGGCTAAGAAATGCATCTTGCTCAATTGCTAAACAACATTACAGACAATTCCGTCAATTATACCGAGCAAATTATACAGCTAATTAAGTGTTATAGTATACGTACAAACTACTTATAGTAGACGACTTGAAAAATTATATTTTGTCCAAACAATAGCAAAAATTGATTTGTTCACCTCCCACCTGACCCAAATTCGAAAACAAATTCAACAAATATATTCGCTTTTGGAGAAAATAGGACAGGATCATAAAGAGTGAACATTCTCAAAAAAATTATTAGAAAATAAAATATATTTAACAGTTTCAGTTCGTTTAAATTCACCGGACTATTACTAGATGATGGCATATGTAGTCGGCGAGTACTTAGCTCGATTATAAACCGATAGGTATTATTTGAAATAATGAGGCCGATGGTGAATGTGAGGCATCGTCATAATCGATCATAATAACATAATACTAGGATCATTAATTTTAATCTGTCTAATTTTAATTTGACCCATACATTCTGGTCTAGGATCGATATTGTGGTTTTGTAATCCGCCGTAAAGTGTTTTACACCATGGATTGACCGTTTTATCGTTTTTATTGAGCACATAATAAATTAATCAAATAATTATAATTGATATGTGTTTTTAATGACAGGTACTAGGTGCAGCAGATGACGATTGTAAAAACTAGAATGGCAGTCAATTTGTTTGTTGGATAATTAATGATTTTAGGGTATGAATTTTTACTCGACTTTTTCATTAGTTTCCTAATATCACTAATTTAGTCCAAGGATATTAGCCTAAATCCAAGGGGTATAGGATTGACTACATACAGATTCAGCAAATTTAGTTTAAGGTACATAAACTTGTTTCTGCGCAGATAAACTACGCCTTGTCGTAGAACAATGCAGGGCATTGGTAAAAAACAATAGCGCCATCGCTTGACCGCGTCGAGTTGAGAACAGCGTACCCATTCTGCTTTTAATAGCGTAGCTGTTTAGACGTGTGGGAATAAAATAAATTAATCTCAATTTCGTTATTAAAATGCCGTGTGTTTACACAACTGCAGAAAAAGTGCAAATCGTGAAGTGGTACTACGGGGGCCATTCCACTGATGACACAATAAATTTATTTACTGTGGCATATCAAGACAGACCAATCCCCTCAACTAGCATAATTTCATACATTATTAAAAAATTTGAGAATTTCGGGTGTGTGGTGAATTATTGTAAAAAATGCTGTCAACCCGAACCCCGTCATCAACAAATGAGCAAAGAACGTGAAATTCGCGAAACTAATGTCTCTGCACTTGTTGAAACGAGTGAACCTTGTTCTAGCAGGCAAATTGCTGATGAAGTTGACATGAAGTAAAGAACTGTAAGAAATATTTTGAAAAGAAATGGGTACAGTTGTTTTAAAGTTCAAACAACGCAAGAAATATTTCCCAAGGACAATTTCAAATGGATGGAATTTTGTGAAATCATGATAAATAAAGTGAATGAGAATGAAAACTTCTTAAAGAATATATTGTTTACAAATGAATCATCCTTTTCATTACGTAGGAAACACAATCCATCCATAGTACGATATTGGTCTCGAAAAAATAAAGATTTGAGTATTGCTGTGCGAACTCAGTATCCTCAAAAGTTGAACGTTTGGACGGGAATTTTAGACAATCATATTATAGGCCCGCTGCTAATCGATGGCAATTTAAATGGCAATAAATATTTAGAGCTTTTATAAAACCAAATAATTCCTGCAGTTCAAAATCTTCCTGTCAACTTTGACGACATTTGGTTTCAACAAGACGGCTGCCCAAGTCACAATACCTTAACTGTTATTAATTTTCTGGAAAGAACATTTCCAAAACGTGTAATAGCTACGAGGGGAATGATAAAATGGCCCCCCAGGTCACCTGATCTAGCACCCCATGATTTCTTTCTGTGGGGCTTTTTAAAGGAAACCGCGTACAAACATGCGTTTGAACGAGACAATATTTAGTTGAATTACGGAAAAAACTTATCCAACTTTATGCAAGCATTACTCCAAATCAACTCAATGATATGAGAAGTTCATTGTATCATCGGTTTGGCTATTGTTTGGCGCAAGAAGGTGGTTTGTTTGAATCCTTACTTCATTAATTTATTGTTTGATAATTATTAGTGGATTTTAGTTTCTGAGGGTTATTTAATTTTATTTTAATGTTCTATATTTGTAATTTAATAAGAATAATTTATTTTTTGATAATTATTAGTTGATTTTAGTTTCCCAGTTATTTAATTTTATTTTAATGTTCTATTTTCATTTCGGTTTTAAAAAGAATTATTATTTTATTCCCATAGCATTCACGGCTAAAAAAGAAACTGCAGAAATGCTTTCAATAGAAGAAATTATTTGTCAAAAATGTGACAAATAACTTCTTCGCTTTTGACGAAGAGATATTGTCTCGTTTCGTATTAGAAATTATTACCTACGTCCACACCCTTTGGTGAAAAATATCAGGAGAGCAAAGTTGTACAGCATAAAATTTCCTACAAATTTTGTCTTTAAGTCTTTTTAAGTTTTTTCGAATTTCGCATAGTTTCGCCGCTAGAGGGCGCGAAAGAAATTAATATAGACTTTCCCGCCATCTAACGGCGAAACTATGCGGAATTTGATATTTTTTACCAAAATGCATAATTTTGGCTGAAAAAGGCGCAAAGGTCTCTTTATATATTTCTTTCGCATCCTCTAGCGGCGAAACTATGCGGAACAAAACGTGGAAACAAAATTTGCAGGAAATTTTATGCTCTACAACTTTGTTCTCCTGACATTAACGTCACTGGTACGTTAATAACCGGAAAACCCGAAGAATAGGAAGATTTTAAATATAAACACAAAATCGCCTGAACTGCACCTTTAGTACAGACAAATTAGCCGTTTAGGGTAACAAAAAATAATAAAAGGATCATCTCTGGGATTTAAGTAGGTAATAACCTGGAGAATGAGATGATGCATTCTTTACATCTCCAAATTCCGGCTAAATTCAAAAAAATTTGGAAAAACTTTTTGATTTTCGGTTTTTTTGCTCTAGCGGCCAAAATAATGAAAATGGAGAAAAAAGTTCCCAACAAAAGTTGTAGCTCATCTCTTTCTTTACAAAAAATGTCTTTACAAATGTTTATTACTTAAGCTGTTTAGAAAATAAATCGAGTTTTCCATTTAAAGATTAAGCCGCTTCGGAATATGCGAAAAATGAGCCCCTAAAAAAATGAAAATAACATAAAATGTAGAGAAAAGTTTCAGCTTTAATATGGAACTAATCACAAAATTCATAAAAAAATGTATCATAAAGAAAAAGTGTCAGAAGATGGCTTAGTAAACTTTGTACAGTTGATCCACAGATTTATTCATATCTTTGCCGGGAGTCGTTAGAATAATAATTCATTTTGCTTATATATTCTTATATAATGATATATTAATCCAATTAACATTTTATTGTAATTACTTTTGTTGCAAAAAAATATGCCTTGCGATCAAAGTAGAGGGTATATTTCTCATCGATCAATCACCTCCAAATTTTGGAGTTCAATTCGCTATATCTTTATTAATAATAATAGCACAGTCCTAATTTTCGGATTATAAGTACAATAAAACATATTCTTTCGAATGACTTTAGGGTTTTTTAAATGCGTGCAGTACTTTTTTAATTTGTCTACATTATTCACACACGTTCAGAAAATGCACAATTATACAGTAAAACATTACAACTTATTTGTTTCTTAACAGTGTTCAATGAAACTTTCACGAAATATAGGTTAAAGGGAGTGGAATCGAATCCATGCAGTGAAAAAGCACCCATTGTTGCAGGAGAAATAGGCAGGATGCATAAAACTCAAAGATATGAATAAATCAACTGTATATAGTTTACTAAGCCATCTTCTTTTTTTTTTCTCTATGATAAATTTTTTTATGAATTTTGTCATTAGTTCCACAAAATTAAAATTAAATATTGGGAAATGTGCGGTAATATGTTTTGCAAATAAAAAAAATATAAGTTTTGTCAAGCAAAATATAAAACTCAAGATATCAGATAGAGCCCTAACTGTTGTAAACAAAGTAAAAAGTTTAGGTTTAACTTATGATGAAAATCTAAGATTTAAAGAACACGTAAACATGTTAGTCAAAAAAGCGTATCTAGGATTAAAGCTACTTTATAATAATATAAATATTATTAATTTTAAATTAAGAAAAAAGCTATGTGAATCGTTGGTGTTACCTATATTGCATTATTGCAATGTCGTATATTATAGCTGCTTGGACCAACTATCAAAAAACCGTCTGCTAAAAATACAGAACAGTGTTGTTGTCGATTTGTTTACCGCATTCGGAAATACCAGCGCACTTCCTCAAAAATAAATGAACTTGGTTGGCTACGAGTGGAAAGTGTTTATAAATATTATATGTCTGTATTTACTCACCGTATCCTATGCACCTCCTCGCCATCATATCTTCGTAAAAAATTGATACCTAGGAATAACATCCACAATTTAAATTTGAGACATATGCACAAGTTATCATTGCCAACTTATCGTCTTACCCTGTTTCGTAGATCTTTTTCTTACAACTCTGTCACAATTTATAACAACATAAATGATACCCTCAAATTTCTAAATGTAGACAGTTTTCGTAAAAAAGTGAAAATGAAATTCTTTTCTATGCAGTAATTTTATCTGCATCTTACGTACGTGGCTCATTCGTTGTCTGACACTACTAAACTGATAAATACTAATGCTAATAATACTGCTCATTCTTTTATTGGCGATTTCTTTTTCCACATGTTTTTTTTCTTGTTTTTTTAATATTTATTCACAAGAATATTATAGGTACTATATTTTAATGTTTATTGATATGTACTTTAGGTATTATTATTATTATTATTACTACTTTTAGTTTTAGGAATTTTAGGTTAGATAAGGTTAAGTTGAATAGCTTTGGCTAGACTTCGCCTTAGCGATTGGATGTATTGTATGTACATGCTTTCCTAATAAAGACTTTATTATTATTATTATTATTATTATTAAAGCTGAGGCTTTTCTTTACATTTTATGTTGTGTTCATTTTTTTAGCGGCTCTGAATGGTGAGAATTATCGATCGATGTGTCCGGTCGTACGAAACTCCCAGAGAATTCTCATTTTCCGCGTATTTCGGAACGGCTCAAAACTATAAGTGGAAAACTGGATTTATCTCCTAAACGGCTTAAGTAAGACAAAAATTTGTAAAGACCTTTTTTGTAGAGAAAGAGACGAGCTACAAATTTTGTTGAAAAATTTCTTCTGTATTTTCATTATTTTAGCCGCTAAAGCAAAAAAACTGAAGACCAAAAAGTTTTTCCAAATTTTTTTGAATTTTCCCGAAACTTGGAAGTGCAAAGAATGCATCATTCCATTCTACAGGTTATTACCTACTTAAATCCCTGAGATGATCCTTTTATTAATTTTGCGAGGTTTTTACAAATTTTTTCATTCATTGCCTGTACTATTTGACCAATGTCAAATTTTAATAATTTGATCAATTTTCTTACAACTTTACCGACTTCTGGCAACGTTTAATCCCCGACTTGGACTACTGGCAATAATTTTACGCAATTTCTACAGTTAAAAACTAACTACACAAAATTTCAGAGCTCCACTCAAAGATTTTATTTTGATTAAAAATTAACGCATTTGACCGCCCGCCCACGCTTCCCTCCCCAGGTTGGACTTCTGGCTACCGAGATATGTTTTCGTTCAAAGTCAAAAGACAGCGGTGTCGCGATCGAGTGAGACTGCCGTATATGCAACGGCTGATACATGCAAATGTAATATGGGTTGCATATATCACAGGGGGTCAAGTTACCAGTTTTGATTTAAGGTCGAAATATAGGTCGCAATCGAGAGTGGATCATAGCCGTTTGCGGAAAAAGTTTGTGTTTTATGTATATTGTTATCATTTCCAATGTTCCGATGGTTGCAAGAATTGCGAAATCTGTGAATTTTTACATAAAAATTTTCACTGCACCTTGTCATTTTTAATTTCCGTAGCAGCTCTTAGGCTATTAAAGAATAATAATGTTTTTGTTTTCACTACAATTTATTTCCTAAATCAGGACATAAATAAGTTCCCAATTCCTAGTTTGTATTAAATTACGTAAGAACCAGAAGTTTTGAAACAATTTCTGACGTTCTCGACATTCGGTCAACTCCTCCATTACAAGCAAACTTCCAGGGTAAATATACAAATACACAATTAGATCTCCACCAGGTTGGATCCCTAATAAGGCCATTCCTGCGGTTGTGTGCTACACAAAAACTCACTAGCGGTACTAATGACAAAGGACAACGGATAATGAACTGCTATACAAACACGCGTCAGACACCAGAGGGACCCTCGCCTCGCCGAGAGGCCGTACTTAATCTTCTCATTCCAAATTCGAGAGATTATCTCACCACAGCACGCACATACACGCACGTAATTTTCCGGCGTAGCGTCGGCGTCGTCTCCCCTTTATCATCGGAGCGCTGTTGACTCGACGTAGGGCCTTAATAAACCAAGGACCCTATTTAATTATTCAACAAACTAATAATAGAGTCGCATCCGATTCTATTACCCGCTCAAATTAACGCCGCACTTATGTTTTATGATAGCAGATATTGGCGTATATATATAACGCCGCATCAGGCGTGCGATTTAATAAGGTATTCTGAATGGTTGCCACCCGTTTAATTGGTAATTTGTTCGCAATATTATCGGCTGGATTGATTCATTAAAATGGCTCGCGAATGAATTTGCAGCTAGTTAGTGGTTACATAGTTACATTGCCGCTGCACAACTTATAGCCTAAGAGCTACTGGCCTCAACAATGTATCCATTTTCACAAGGCTCCAAATATGCTAAAATGTTAGTTTAGATCTCCCCAAAGAAGGAATGCCGGTATGGCTAAAGGACGTCGGTGGGGTAAGCCCCTTGAATTTTTTAAGGTGGGGCAAAAATGCAATTGATTATTACCGTATTCATCCCTACAGATAAGAAATTTTCAGATCTACAGTAGGGAAGCGGTGAAGGAAATATTGTGAATATGGGTATGTTGTCAAGGCCAGTAGCTCTTAGACTATTACTGCAGAACTAGTGGACCGAAGATCTGCGGTCAGTGGTGAACTAATTACATGCTGTAAATACGAGGCGCTCAGTCAACAGGGTCATTTAACGAATAGTAGTTTCCTATTATTAATTTCTCATAAAGTATAACATGCCAATAGGGTCAGAAAAAGATGTCGGCTCAATTGAATCAATAACAAGATATTCCTCATTTGAATAGAAAGTGAGCCTCAGCCTCACTATGTAACGGTTCATTTTTAACCCATGGCTTCATTCATTAGTTGTACGAATTTTTTTAAAGTTTCTGTTTTTTCTTATTGAAAATACCTTACATGAGCCCTCTATTTTTGTAGCACGGTAACATTTTAATTTTTATAAGTTGGCACTGCATTTAAGTACCTGGTTTCGAGATTATAAATTAGTAACACGATTCGACGAAAAACCTGCGCAAGGATATTCACTTATATAAGATTATATTTATTAAGTTTCTGGTATCTGCAGATAACTGCGTATACGTATATATATTTAATTCGTTACTGGATAAATCAATATGGCTACCGATAATCCAAGCTCACATTCGACCACTACTGATAATACGGTGGTTGTTTTCCACGTGTGATCAGCATAATAATTTACAAGATGTCATCAGCAATCAGCATTTTGTGTAAATGCCTCGTTTGTTCGTCAATAACTTTCAGTATCATTTTAAATATTAATCAGAAAATAATTCCACGACTTTCCCCGAAAGAATGTCAACTAGTCTTTGTACATTGCTGTATCGCGTGGATATGCAAAAAATAGCATATCATTGTAAATTTTATTTATCTTTTTTGTTTTATAGTTTAAGTTTGCATTTATAAAGTTGCCATTATTTACGTCAAGTTAACATAAAGCAATTTAATTAAGAATTTCATTTGCATTTGTGATAATGAAAACGCGGCTGATCAGCTTAGGTTATTGCTTTTAACCTACGTAATATATTTCGTTCTTGCTTATCATGTATTTGTATTTTTAAGTATGTATTATTGATTTAAATCTTGTTTATTTCATGAAACAGCGAAAATTGTTTCTTATATTCCTATTAAAATATTATTTATTCTAGTTTATCTGACGAAAGGGTTAATTGTTTGCCCACGCCCTGTTCCTCCTACCAGTAGTAAATCATAATAAAACGTAAAAACTATTACTGAATCCTTCTAATTACTGCGCTCGTGGGCCCTACTTGCTTCCTCACAAATTTGTATGGCAGGAAAAGGCCCTTATGGACACACATCATTCAAATCAATCAACAAAAATTCATTAATTTTTATAATATATACTTCTTCAGCAGAACTATAAACGTATATCAAATAATCACGCAGAAATGCAAAATTTATATAGTAGTACTGAAAGAAGAAATTCTTTGTCACAAAGGAAATTGAACTGAATCAAAGAACCGTTCTCTTTGTGGGTTAATAAATATACGCTGCGCGCTGTATGTAGGTCTAGAACAAGGATATTTACATGAACATCAAACAAGTGTGTCTCGCTATCTCGAGTAAACATTGAGCTTTATTTCCTTTTCGGTTGCGAAATCGAATTGTACGACAGTTATTGTTCTCTAAATTCCTGTTGATCCGTGTAATCCTCGACGATTTACGATAAGAAACGTATATTTGCCCGCAAAATATATTACCGTGTTTTTTATAAACCGGTAGGAATTTAGTGAAGCGGATAGATCCTTAAAGGCCTCGCTTTACAACATTTTTCTGGGGCACCGACAAAAATTATCGTCGATTTAATTTGGGAAATCTTTCCAAAGTATTTCTTTCTTCTCTCGACATCTATAAAAATCCAATCATAAACAGTGTACAGAAGTCCCAGGGCTGCCTTTTATGATTTTCAAATTGACACTAGATAAACTTTTAACATGGATTTTCATAATCGATGGTGAATTGATTGTGGTAAAAAACTTCGTCCGAAATATATTCGAAACTCATTTGCCCGTTCCGCCTACGCAACAGAGTTCGCCACATCTCTGCTAAGGTCCCATGTCCTTGTAGTCCAAAAAAAATTTCTTGCACATCTTAAAGCTGTATCCGCTATACTATTTGCCCATAAATAAATTACCATATTTTTTAAAAACCGGTAGGTAGGAACTAGTCTGTTAGCATTCACTCGAGCGCTATCTGAGAACTAATCTATACTTTTTCTCAAACATTTTTATGTAAATGTCATTCATTTATGTCGGGCATAAATAATGTAAAATTACTTAATTCATATTCTGCACAATAAAAGTTGAAATTTTTCGAATGCCTCCTTTGCACGGCATCCCGCCATTAAGTTCACTGGATATTTAAAGTCACGTACTTATTGCGTTCAATTATCGCGTGTTGCCTACGTCGTTATTTCATGAAAATGCTTCAGTCCATATTTAATTTGAATATCTTCAACTCTAATGATGTAAGTGTTCGGTTTTTATGACTGCTTATGTTTTAATTACCTACTGCAAGTATACATTGTTGTAAACAGCACTTAACTAGTATACAAATTTCTAATGACGGAAAAGTTAACGCTCATTGGGAGGCCTTTTTAAACGCTTTTATTTAACTTGCTTTATTGACTGTCTGTTTACTACAAATCTTGCAATCAAAATATTGTTACGTATTTTCACCCTAAAACCACCCTTCAGGATCCGTGGGTTCTAAATAATTTTAACAAGGGGTAAACCACTAACACTTTATTTAATAATTTACTGATTATACAATACTTCTTAATTAACCAAAATAACCTTTACACTTTGTTTACTTGATATTTAACCTAATCTCACTTTTTCACTTTTCAACTTCTTCACTTTTATAAACTTCTTTTTCCCCCCGTGGAACCTCGCCTTATATACTATGAAATTGCCTCCAGAGTCATCCAAAACACAATCGAGAATCTTCTCCCACCACACTCTAGAAAAGTCTATCTCTTTTTACTAGTTTCCAGTCACTATTAGGCATGGGCGTATGATAGGGGAGTGTAATGCATAACAATATCGACTATTATACGATTCAAATGTATTGACCCCTCACTTTAACCGCGACTATCTCAAAAACGTAGGAGCGGAAAAAATTATGTGTTCATTTGCGCCTATTGCAAATCATTCACCAAAATTTGAATAATGCACATTGGACGTTATATTGAAAAATGTCCTACTTTTTGAGCAAATTTTGACCACACCAGTTTTAAATCCATTAATATCTTGGAAAATATGCCTACTATGTAAATAATATTTTTGATACCGATTAAGCACGGCATTTTTTATATGAGGACATTTCTTCATAATTTTTCTAAAATTTTGCAATTATTCTCAAAAACGTGACCTCATGTTTATTCGGTTATTTATCAAGGTATCTAAAAAATGTTTGATAAAATTGGTTGAGTACATAAATTATAAATATTTTCAGAAAAAAAAATTCCGGTATATCAAGTATTAATTGAGGTATTAAGCCCAATAGACAATGTTAATGCGAGAGAGAGATGCACATAAAATAGCGAGGTCGACAGCACATCTAAGCAGTAAGCAAGCAAGCACGCGCTGCACGGGCACCTCACCTCTTGGGATCGAATAGTTTCCGAAAAAGAAGTTTCGTTTAGTTTCCTAATATAACTGAACGGACATGGCGGCACATTTTTGTAAATAATAACGAGGTGTTTGGACAAAAATATTTTAAAAAATTATAGGCGAGTCTGCCTGGGATTTTTCCCAAAAATTTTCTATACCATTTGAGTTAGCCACGGAAAAATTCCACTGAATAAGATTTTCTCATGAAAAATTTTCCTAAACCGCGATCTTCATGGTCAAATAATTGTTTAAACAAAAAAAATTTCGTTTTTATTTAATATAATGAAAACGGTTTGACGGATCCGAAAAAATCTTGATTCAATCGAAAGGAATTTACAATGCGCGTCGTTTGGCGCCAAACACAACTCATTTTGTCAACCCGTTCATTTGTTATAGCCAAAATAAGTTTCTGAATTAACAAATTGATTACTCCGAAGCTAATGAGGTCAGGATATTGTTTTTGTCAAAAAACATGCCTTTTATACCAAAGAATATACCACTTTTTATGGCCCGATATGTTCAATATTTTTTGATTGTTTAAACAATTAGCATAATTTGTTAATTAGCAATAACTTTTTTTTCGAAAGTTTGATCGACAAATCAACTTTAAACAATAAATATTGATTTCGGGCATAACCCCCATAGAAGTCTGCACGAATGCAACTTTTTGCTTGTGTGTATTTAAAGTTTAAATTAATTTTTCAAATTAACAAATGGAATATCTCGACTCTGTGTAAGCATATCGAAATAGGGCTTTGTGCATATGAAAGTGTTTGGAAAAATGAAAATTTTGAGACCAGAAAGAACTTGATCGGGTAACCGGAACTGGAAATAAAAGTGATATTGCCTGAGAGGCTCTAATTTGTTTATTAACAGCTTTTTGGACACAAGATTTGGTGTAAATGAAAGCTAACAAGTTTTTCCATCAACCACCGAGGATCGAACCCGCCACCCCATTGCGCGTAAAATCGTACTATTTTGACGCTGCGGGAGAGACTTTTTTAAGGGTCAAAAACGCGTATAACTCTTCAAGGATTGAATATTTTTTGTAGAATTTTTTGTGGTTGATGGAAAAACTCAGCTTTCATTTGCACCAAACCTCGTGCCCAAAAAGTTAACAAATTAGAGCGATATCATTTTTATTTCCGGTTCCGATTATCCGATCAAGTTCTTTCTGGTCTCAAAATGTTCCTTTTTCCAAGCACTGTCATATGCACAAAGCCCCATTTCGATACGCTTACCCAGAGCCGAGGTATTCCATATGTCAATTTTCAAAATTAATTTAAACTTTAAATAAACAAAAGCAAAAAGTTGCATTCGTGCAGACTTCTACGGGGGTTATGCCCGATATCAATATTTATCGTTTAAAGTTGGTTTGAAGTCGATCAAACTTTCGAAAAAAATGTTATTTGCTAATTAACAAATTAAACAATAAAAAAATATTGAAGATATCGGGCAAAAAAAAATACGGTATATTCTTTGGTATAAAAGGTATGTTTTTTCAAAAAAACAATATCCTGACCTCATTAGTTTCGGAGTAATCAATTTGTTAATTCAGAAATTTATTTTGGCTATAACAAATGAACGAATTCACAAAATGTGTTGTGCATGGCTCCAAACGACGCGTATTGAAAATATCTTTCGATCAAAACAAGATTTTTTTCAGATTCGTCAAACCGTTTTCATTTTATTAAATAAAAACGAAAAACATTTTGTTTAAAGTTATTTAACCATGAAGCTTGCGGTTTAGGAAAATTTTTCATAAGAAAATCTTGTTCAGCGTAAGTCTTCCTATAAAGGCGCGTCTCCATTATGGTCTGCTTTGCCGATCGGCATCGCCCCACTAGTATATTCGTCTTGGATTCTTTTGAAGTTTCCGACCGGCATATGCCGAATTGTACGTACCCACTTGCCAACAAATGCCGATCGGCAAAGCCGACGATAATGGAGACGCGCCTTTAGAATCCGTTGCTAACTCAAATGGTATACAAAAATTTGTAAAATCACCTCTTTTTTACCCCAGGCAGACTCGCCTATTATAAAAAAAAGTATTCGTTTATGCCATACCAACATTTTACACAAAAATAATAAGTGCTTTTCGAGATATGACCACTTAAAGTTTAATGTGACGAGAATCTCGGGTGCATTTTATGGTGTAAATTAAATAATTTTCATAACGTTTTAACCTAAATTATTAAAATTTCAATGACTGATGTACAATTCACATGTAATCAACATATAATTTTATCAATTTTTTCCGTTCCTTCGTTTTTGAGATATTCGCGGTTAAAGTGAGGGGTCAATACATTTGAATCGTATATTGGTTCAAAGCCAGAGCTTTGAAATTTTGAACACGCGTTTATATGTATGCAAAATGCATATATTTTTTAGTACATTTTTTTAAATAAAAACTTTGTTTAGAAATATTTTTTATATATGGTGAATCCAACAGGGCTTCCATAATTGTATAACTTTTGCCGATTAACATCCAAAAGCCTTATTATTTTCAGCCTGTCCTGAGTACGAAATGCTATATACTTAATAGCCATAGGTATGTTGAGGTTGTACAAATCTCAGATGCCCCACAAGGATCTTATCTGGACTCACGTTTGTTCATTACGTTCATTAACGATATTGTTGCTGCTAAAACCCTGAAGTGTCTTTCTATTTTTAACGAACTAATAACGTGTTAAAAAATTTGATGTTGATGCTACAATTACAACAAATGCCCTAAGCAAATCATTGCCTACTCCCCAAGGAAAAATATTAATCGATATGAGCATAGACAACAGCGTAAACCTCTTTCAATGTTCAATTAACTGCATTATAGCATAGTATGTTAAATTTAATACGAAGAAACATGTTCAATATGTTTATTCCAGTTCAACTTAAAATATAACGCCACATCTAGTAATTTTAACGTTTGAGAGAGTAAAATTATTTTCAGATATAATACTTCTGGTGCTGGTGCAAATAAGATAATTGGTGTTATATAACCATGCCATTAGTAATGTGTTGAGGTAAATCATTTGTGTGCAACATAAATAAAAGAGGCCCCAAAACAGAACTTTGGGGAAACTCATTTCAACATTTCTTGAGAGAGATACATGACTCTGTCTCTGACATGTAATCCAATATGGAGGACTCATGCTCCTAATCCGCCGCGCCCACCTCTCAATTTTGACATTATAAAATTATACTTAACCATACTATACCATAGACTAAATTTTGGGTACATCAGGATACGAGTTAGAGCTCCATTGCAGACGCAAGACAGCTAAACGAGAACTAGAGAGTAGAATTTCAATATTCACTTTTACCACATTTTCATAAACATATTGAAATTGAACATCATGCCAGTCAAGTTGGCATCATCAGGGACCATTAAAGTGTTAATTAAATTTCATTAGTCATTCTAATGATCTTTCCTGATTATGCCTACAAGATTGGTGAAATGCGTATCTACATTATTCAGCGTTTAGGGGTTTAAGATAATTATTTTAATGTCAATGTCGCATCCAAGAGTTTTTTAAGGGGTACCGATCACAGTTAAATGAGTAGATGCTCATTTTAATAGAAATAATTATTACTCACCTGCCGCGATTAAAGTCCATGAAACTATTTACTGGAATCGTAGATAGTTCTGTGCATTAATTGTATAAATTATTATTTCCGTCATGAAAATTTAATGTTAAATAACTTCATTTAATCGAGATGTTTTAATTAACATTTATTAATTAAAGCCACAGTAAAATTTATTATCACCAAAGCGCATACACATATATCTCTTTGGTATTTATATCCCAGCTTAATTTTAATTCAAGTTATGTGTGTATAATATATTTTATCGATAAATTAACGGAGATATAAACCCACCTAGCTTTAGGCTGTGTTTGAAGGTATCTAATAAACGTTACTTTTTATTGAGGAGATTTTATGTATGCATTTTCTGATACTTATAATACCTGAATTTAATTTATAAAGTGGATAAATTACATAATATCTTCTCCAATTCAAGAAAGGCAAATCTTGTATAGGATGTGCCACCACAATCTTAAACTATCTACATTTAATAACTGAACTATTAAAAGTAGTTAGGAAATTTTTTATACCGGGTGGTTCTTAGGGACAATGTTGCAGAAACATAATTTTCATTTTCAAACTGAAAATGATTGACTTCCGGTTTTGATATACTTTATACTTTCCATTTTTCTTTTATTTCAAACAACAAAAATGTCAACCATTCAATGTAAGTAGTACTATCATGCAAATTTGTAAAAGTTTTGCAAATGTGGCAGCACTATTGCATTCGCCTTTTTGAATATTATGACATCAGATTCAGTATCAACCTACTACGAAAATACCTAACTACAATTTTTAATGAATTTGATCTAGTTTTGATAATCCGGTCTACTGTACACTGGTACTAGATTGATGGAGAAACTACAATACCGTCGAACAACAATACTCTATACAGGATGCTTCTGGACTATGAAGCAATACCTCGGAAACGTATAGTTTGGGTTAAAATCACACTAAACGTACCTATAACTTTTTCTAGGGCGACCCGTTTCGGAGCTATTCACCATTATAGGTTTAATTTTCAAATTTTTCAAATCTTTGATTTAGAAGTATGGAGCCTTTCGGATCTTGTCTAGGAAGCCAGAGGTGGACCCGCCCTAAATGCTTTTAACCCCTAAATTTTGACAAATTAATTTTTGAAACTTACAACATTTTTAAATTCCTTGAATTATTTCCTAAAAAAAAATTATAATTCTTGTTGTACATCGCGATCCATTTTCGAGAAAAAATTATTTTACTGATAAATAACAAACATTAACATCTCCCTATTTGGAAAAACTCTGTTAGGAAAATGTTCCTGATAAAGTTATTTGGCTTTCAAACCATTACCCACAGCAAGTTTGTAACAAAATGGATGTTGGCACGTTTACCAGATGAAAAATTTATTATGCCAATAAACCACAATTACACACCGAATTACTTACAACTCAGTTCTACAGCGTGTTCTCTTCAATTAATAAATTAAAATATTTTCTTAAGAAATAATGTTCATGTTTCATTTAATTATTTACTATTTGTCAAATTTGACGTTTACATTTATTCAATTGTTTCTTCACAAGTTTCATGCGTTTGTATTTCGTGGCAATTATTATATTACCATTTCTTAGTCCTATCCTGTATGGGTAAATGGGTAAAATGATTTTATCTTGAAAACGGATCGATTTATTGATGTCAAACAAGAATATCTTTTTTTTAGGGAAGTTGTTCCAGAAATGCCACTGTAAGTTTCAAAAAGTAATTTACGAGCAAAAAGTATTAGGCGTGGTTCACCCTTCGCTTCCTAGAGAAGATAAGAAAGGTTCCATACTACTAAATCAAAGATACTTACTATTTATACTGTCCAAGTATTATTACAATCGATAAAGTAGTTTCCAAGAGTGAATAATAAACAGCTTCTAGAAAGGATGGTGAAACAACGAAAGTAAGTAGTGTTGGAATCCTACAGAACAGAGATGAAAGCTGACAACATACACACACGGATGAAATAGATAAGTTATATTAGTAGTATTAGTTTGTTAATCCTAATCCTTATTAATTATTAAACCTACATTACTTTCTTAAAACTGAAAACGTATTAAACATAAGGCAGTTCCCACAACAGCAAGGTTTCGACTGGCAGCTGTCACGTAGTCCATATATTGAGCTTATTTACGAATACAAGTGTTTCTCGGGTCAAATTAGTTGGGGTCTGCTTGATATACAGAGCATCCCAGATGTTCTCCTTGATCTCCTTTTATTTTTGGCATATTTTACTTTTTATTTTTTTCAGATCGATACCTTACGCTGGCAAATCATCAATCAATCAATCAATAAAGTAGTTTCCAAGCTATCAGCAAAAGACCTTTTCAAAATGTAACCTTTTAGGGTGAATAACTCCGAATTGGGGCACCCTAAGAAAATAATTATAGGTACTTTTAATATTATTTTAACCCAAAGTAGTTTTGAGGCCGTATTGTCGAAGCCTTCAGTATCAACGTTGCATTTAACTGAAAATCTAGACAATCAAATGAATATAATCGTAGTCTTTCTTTGTTCACGATCGTTTAAATATAAAATAAAGACATAACTCTTCTCGCTTATAAAAGTAAAATGCCCTAAGTAGCCTCGTTTTGGAGAGGTCGTGCGCCTAGCAGGCAACCGCGACCGATGGCGTGATGCTGTCAGGCGTGCCACACAGCAAAGAGAGTCCAACTGGAATGATGCAAGAATCGCAAAATATATGTATATATAGTATTGTAAATAAGAAGAGAAGTCTCATAAAGCGTTGTTACTTTGTTTTACATCTTCATCGCATGCAGTCTCCGAAGTTTATAACGTTTCAAGATGTCGCATGTACACTTAACGGAACTAATACCAACCGCCCCCATTACGCTCCGAAATCAGAGGGTGAAACTCTCTTGATGTGTCATAATCAGCGGCAACTCCGGCATAATTTTCATTCGCGAAAGGCAGAGAGAAATGTGGTAATCACCGGTAATGAGACGGGCTAAACTTGTATACAGTTGCCTGGGGAGAAGTGCGACACCACCATGTAAGAGCCCCTTCGCCCTTTGACGTCACGAGGGCCGTTGGGGATTGCCGCCGGTCCCTTTTTGTCACATCTGGCCCACCGCTTAATATATTAGGGGTGCGACCGCCGCAATACGCTTTTCAATTTATTTTCAAGTGATATAAATCATCAGATGACCATAATTTATGGCTATTTGGTGGAATAATATATAATTCATTCTCTATCAGATTTGTAACGATCTGACAGTTTAAAATGCCCTGATTTATATTCTTGGGTAGCCGCTCTTCATCCTCTTGTATTACAACAACCCTCCCAAATATCGATTTTCCTAACTTCTTTACAGTTCGGTAAAAATACAAAAAAAATCGGTGCTGTGTCCATTTTCAATAAATACTGACCAAGAGACAATGTTTTTTGAAATAATGGCCTTCTTTCACTTCCTAGAAGCAGTTTTTTACCCTTGTTTTCTTAATTTGTTCAAAAACAATAAACCCTGCTTCAAAATATTCTATTGTAACGAGGTGAATTTTCCGTTGCCAAAAATGCAAATTAAATTAATAACATACTTCGTTCTTTGCCTCGTTTAAGTTCAAACATATGTATTGTAAATCATAATTAGGTTCCCTTTGATTTAGTTAGTTTAAACTGCGATATAGGATTCTATTTTATACAGAAAATGTGATAAACCTGGCCATGAGAAGGCTGTCAGTAATATTAACAATAATTACAGAAATTGACATTGAAGGCGTTGGTAAGTTAGCCGGCGTAAATTAGTTTCATTAGAGCAGATTTGAATATGACTTCTCTCCGATCCGTTAGATAGTCAAGTCGACTATTATTCCGCTTCTTCAACGCTGTAAGTACACATCGAATTATCATCGCTGCTATGGTTTCTTGTCGTGGTTTTTTATATTAACACCGATAAGACTAATTCACTGAAATGCGTGCTTTAAAGAAATAATTTGAAATCTTTTCCGTTTAAATGTATCAGAATATAATTATCACGTGACTAGCCAAGTAAATTTCAATTTAAAGTTAAATTATTACAAAAGTAGGTAAGTCCGAGTTAGGACCTGTTAACTTCTCCCGATTTTATCCGAATAGCTTTGTTCTAAAGAATTTCCAGAGGGAAAAAGGACGTAGATGATATTTCGAGAGAAAACCAGAATACCGTTTACCGTTTATATTATTTTAATCGAGACCGTTTGTGATGGTACTGCGTTAAAATAATATCTGTTGTTCTACCAAATGTGTAGAAATTGTAATTACCGTATATTTTACTTTAACTAGTTCGTACTGAACGAATTAAAATAAAATCTGTCTTTGAAAAATAATTTTTGTAAAATTTCTTAGTGCTGTGGTTTTACTGATTGAGTAGAAATTTTAGTTTACCGTGTATTTGGTTTTAAATATGTCGTACTGATACAAATTAAAACAAAAAATCCATTACTTCGAAATAATTTTTAGAAATTTATTATAGTCCGGGAGTTGAGAACAAAATCTAGGCTACCATAAATAAATTAACTAACTTTATATTCTGATACATAGAAATTTTCCGCATCAACTCCGACAAGATACCACGTGGCCGAACCGAAGTTAATTTAATAATGGCACTCAGCTGTGGGGCTTGAGGCGCTTGGCAAACACCACATGAAGTGTTAATGTAATTTTAACATTTCTGAACCGAACCGAAATACGACCGTTCTGATTATTTCTGTCTGCCCGTCTAGGCAGAATAATCTCCGCCGTAAGCTGATACCAAATACGATAACCGTTTTATCGAGTGTAACCGAGGTTACACACCGCTCCGAATGGGAATTTGGGTTTGATCGTTTGATGTCCTTTCTGACAATAATGTCTAAATTTTGACGTCGCGCGCACACAACCTATATAAATCACTAAATCACTGTCGCCAACGTACAAATGTTGAAAGTATCACAAAATAGTGTGAGTGGCACACAAAAAACTTTTAGGGAGCGTCACATTCAGTCTTTCTCGATCGTTCTGTATATTACCTGTATAATTTATAATCTAATATTTGGTAGAGCTGTTTGCGTTGCATTTAACAGTGTTGCTTTAGAAAGATGTGTTCGGTTGACATAATTTGTCAAAAATTCTCCAGACTAATTTAATTTTGTTGCATTTAAATTAGCCGTGTTTATTTTTATTAACGTGCCCGTTTATTTTAATCCTGATAAATGACACCTTGATGGTGCGTCCCAAATTATCCGCGGTGAATAAATAATATGCCTTGCTCGCGTTAAACTTTGTTTTCGGGAAACATAATTTTTCATAATTTACCGACACCAATTACTTCCGCTCAGTCCATCGTCAAATTAACTCAATTTAATGCTCATAAAATACAGAACAATTTACCCCTTCAGCCGTCAGGAGGCGGGGGAACATACGCAAATTTCAATTAATTGAAGTCGTAGAGAGGGTGTAAACCCTAATGGGATACACATATCGTCCCTAAAGCTGCTAATATAAACATGGTTTTAATGTGCCAGCACCTGCTCCCTGCTACCTATAATATGATAAAACTCGCGGCGAGGATAAAGTTAGCGGATGAGCTTCATAAGCCCGACGTTGAATTAGTGGGAAACGAGACGAGCTGTGATTGATACACCAAGCCAATACGATATGATCATTGTCTGAACAATGTTCATCTATGGGTAATGTAATTATCGAGGTATATTTGATTGCATATTAAACCCGATATCAACAGTCGAGAATCGACTAGTGCTCAATGTATTTGAGATAACTTTGGATACTACCCCCTTCGAAGTTGAAAATGTATATTATTGTAAATTTTCAATTCACTGGTTATAAATATAAATAATCAGTAGTTGTTAATTTTTCTTTGGTCACCGAAGAGACTACACTGGGTCGAGTTCGGTGACAGACGCGTGTTTAATAGCTCCCACTATAACTCAAAATAAAGTCGGTAAAAACGGTAACAAATCGTACGAAATTGTACTGAATTAAAACGTGAGTTACATTAATTAATATAAATTAGCACGAGTTTGGCTTTTTCATATAGATGATATTTGATTAAATATCAAATAAAGCAAACAAGCGGAAGTGCAGTGCAGTGTCTCTAACTACACCCTAGACGGTCCAACTAGATCATTTTTAAGTGGTTTATGGGCAATAAATAGTCAGTATCAAAACAATATAGAGCAAACAAAGCAATATAGACATACTAGGCTGTTGTGACCTAAAGTAATTGTATACAGTGGAAAGTTTTAAGTGGACAAAATCAACCCAAAAAGAGAAAGGAAAGAAAATAAAATAAAACAGCAAACACGCTGCAGAAACAAAGATAAGCTATAACTTAATTTATTTTACTTTATCTGATATAATTGATTTTATTCTATTCTATTTGATTACTTTAATACCAACACCAACTTAATTTCTACCAACTCAATTTATTAATTCAAATAATAATATTTTCTTATTAATCTCAAAAATAAACCAGTACTAAACAGAAGGCAGGTAATACAATAGAAACATATGTGGAATTCGAAAGAAACTCGCGAGTGTTTATTAGTGTATTTCTTTACCAACATTGAAAGAAAGTTAAAAGTAAAATTGAAAAGGTATTAAACATAGGTAATGAAATAGAAAAATACCCGGAGTTGGAAAGCGGCAGTTGAAACTAATTACTACAAAAACAAATCAATATACATGGTGTACAAAATATTCTCTCGGGCCTCTTTCTCATAACCCGCCGTAAAAAAAATCATTTTACCACGAGACAGGGCTCTTCCTTGCACTTCCACCGTAAATGGATATTTACCTGTGGAACGGTTAATAAGTAAAGGCTCCTTGAGGTGAGCTAATGTATATATGTCTTGGCAGACAAACGAGGTGGACGCACTGATGCAGGACGTTGAAACGAAAACACGAATTTCTGGGAAGCAATTAGCACGACGAAATCCACAACACCAAACAAAATCTTGAAAATCATTTTCTGTTCTTCCTAAACTGAATTCGGTCCAGCATGTCGCAGTAGAAAGAGTGGTCTTTATTACTCACCCGCATGTATTGTTTGCAATGGAAACAACTACTCATTAACAGACGCCAATGAAGACTCTCAAATCACAAAAAACCATCTAGATTTGATTTTCTTATAAAAGACTTCATCAATGAGGACTTCCACATTTCCCCAAATATTTCTAAGGAATTACAATAAAATCGCAATTCTGATATGAAATTAGTAATAAGCGACCTCAAAAAATCATTGAGTCTAATTCCATCGGAAAAATATTATTAACCACAATTTTTTTTGCAGCAAAAATAAAGAAATGTTTTTTCAAATTATGTCTGAAAAACACCTCTGAATATATTTATATAAAAAATTTCGATAAATATACAAATACCTGTATAGTATAATAAATAATTCACAAAAAATTTTAGAAAATCCCGAGAAAATTTCAAGAAAACCCTTCATTCATAATCAGTAACCCCGAAAATCCCCTAGCCATATTTTTTTTCTTCGAAAACCGGACTTAATATACAGGGTGTAATCAGTTTCATGTCATTAAAAAAACTGGTAATGGGGACCGACTAGACAAACAAAAAACCTTTAAGACTTTTCCCTCTAAGGGCACTTTGAAAAAACTGATCTAGGTTAACATATTTAATATTATGGTAGACAACTATTGAGAACCACTGCTTTTTTTGGTCGATGGCCTTGTACTTCCCAATTATACAACTTATAAATTGTCATAAAAAAGTGCTCGCCGGCACACGCGTTGTCAAAGGATCATCGACCGCCTTTGATGTACCGCCTCAACTGAACTAAGGCAAGTATAAAGAGGTAAATAATTCGTTCTCTCTTCGTGCACAATTGCAAGCAAATAATGGCCATAGAGGTTTAAACAGAGCATTTCTTTACATGTGTGTTTTTTAATTTGGAACAAAATATTGGATTGTTTATAGTTTAGAAAATTTAAATGTGGTTTATTAACATTTGTAACATAAATGAGTGTCCTGGGTTAAAAGCTTACTACCTACCTAAATGATTCAAAATCTCTGCATCTGTATCAATACACAGTTCGGTACGTCGAATTAAGTACATGCGCACTTCGTTCAATACTAAACACTAAACTATCAACTAACGTTGTCAATAAAGAAAAATAAAATAATAACTTGGTACAAAAGCCAAAAAGGAATACAAAGAGAACGAACAAGTAAGTAAGTTGTGTCTGTACGTAATCAAGAATTTGACAACTTGAACGGTAAGTCAATAAAATAAATCTTAACTATAAATACACAATGACGCGAAATTCAAAAATAACAAAAACAACGAACGGCGGGTTGGACGTGTGTACATAACGAAACACCGACAGTAACTACAATATTGCACAAGGGAGAGTTAGAGTATAGTTCTCTTCAGATTAGATCTAGATCTAAACCTACCTCAATATTTTAGCAGTTCTCAAAAAATTTTATTGAAAATTTGCGAAATTTTTGTTTATTAACTATGAGCTTTAGACCCCATGTTATATAAGGTTTTTTTGTTTGTCTTGTCGTTCCCTACCACTAGTTTTTTTAATGACATGAAACTTATTACACCCTGTATAAAAACCATAAATTTCACAAAATCTTTTCAAAAAATTATACACACTTTTTTTTTAATCAACAGAATAGGGTGTGCTTTAGAGGTTTTACAAGATTTAATGATTTTTCTGTTTCATTCACTCGGCTATAATCCCGGACTTTTGCTTTGGTTTGATATAGTTTTGTCCTTCGGGTTGTCTAAAGTTATCTCCAGATGGATGGACAACGATCTAAGTTTTCAAAATTCCTACTTGAACAACGGGTAAACCGGAGTCTACATGGAATTGATAAAATTGTGGCAAATAATGTAGATACCAATCTTTCAAAATCAAGGTTGTTTATAAAAGGATTCGACTTAATTTCAAAACAATGCGAATTAGCATGTGTATCTAGGAGAATCGTCACAACACTTCGGACAACATTTCACTTGAGTTTTAACATTGGAAATGTTTATGTTCGCATATGGGGGTCGAGTTACCAGTTTTCGTTCAAGGTCGCGGTCGAGTGAGACTGTCGTATATGCAACGGCTGACACATGTAAATGTAATATGGGTTGCATATATCACAGGTGTCAAGTTACCAGTTTTAAGTTAAGGTCGAAATAGAGCGGTGCGGTGTAGCAATCGAGAGTGGATCGTAGTCCGGAAAAAGTTTATGTTTTATGTATGGTGTTATCATTTCTAATGTCCCGATGGTTGCAAGAATTGCGAAATCTGTGAATTTTTCATCTTAAAATTAATTCAGCAATCCTCTCCTGAAATTTTCCGAATCTTCAGGATTACTCCCTGTAGGCATTTAAAAAACAGACCGCTCTAATTTATTCAGAAGTATACCCAGGCTCCATGTCTCCCTATTATTTTAAATTTACTCCATTCATTTCGGACTCTCCCTGAATACGAAACAGTGTGGCAGCTAAGAAAAAACTAATTTTAGGCGACTTTTTTATTAGGGGTTGGCAGTCCGAAAGGCAAAAAAATGTAACGGCTTATATAATAAAATTTATTGCTTTGCTTACGAGCCATATATTTTCTTGTGGAGACCTACATAATAAACAAAATGATATAGCAAATGTGTCGACCCCAAATATCCTGCTTAACCCTCCCCTATTTCTATATAAACCGGCGTATAATAACATATAGGGTTGATTTTCATTTGTTATACCATCGTGATTCATACGAGATGTTTATATTGACGGTTTAGATTTATACGGTGTTGAGTGGTACATATCGAGGTCCTCAAAATAAATCTAGCGTGTATTTCTTGCTCGTATGTACAAGCTTTGGGATAGATTTGAATATTTTTGAACAAGTGGCATAAGAAGATTTGTAAAGGTCGTGTTCTCTTTAGCCGTGTTCTTATAGACAAATACGTCAAATTGGAGTAGGTGCAAAGCTGTTGATTCTTTTATTGCTTGCTTTTATAATTCTGAATAAGTACCTATAGTTTATCTCAGTTTAAAATGCAGACAGTGCTTGTAAAGATGGGGAACGTGTGTGTCTGTCTGATTGGTACATTTGGAAGTCAAGTTTACGCGGGGAAAATTAGCAAATCAGAACAGATTTCTTACCAGGTCCGGTAAATAGGTTGTTATTTAAGTAATAAAAAAGTGATATTTTTTAAAATTTTATTTTTGAATTTATTATATAAAATCAAACCAAGTTTTAATACAACAAATAATTTAAAAAAATATTTTTAAAAACAATGGTTTTCTATTAAAACTGAATTGCACTAAAAAGTAGAAAATAATTTTTATTCGGTGAATAAATTACAAAATGATGATGAAAAAAAAAAAGAAAAAAACTAGACTCTCATATATATTATATCACCTTCATCAACAATCAGCATTGTGACAAAACATTATGAATAGTATGTTGTAATATAAACAGCAACAGCAATACCTTATGAGCGCCCAATGGTTTTCTATTTTTTAATTATTTTATAATTTAATCGGTGAATGAAAACTATTTTCTACTTTTTAGTGCAATTCGGTTTTAAAGGAAAACCATTGTTTGAAATTTTGTTTTTATTTATTTATTTTTTACTTTTTAGTTTTTTTTTATTCAAACGTCATTATTTCGTTTGCTCTTGTCAAACTTATATTGAATTTAAAATGATGTCACACAGCTTATTGTATTCTACTTTATATATACTCTTTCATTTGATACCCATGTCGAGGGGGTTGTAAAAAATAGGTGATTCGCCATTTTGTGCCGGCAGCCATATTGGAGTTAGAATGACGTCACACAGCTTATTGTGTTCTACTTTATATACCCTTTCATTTGATACCCATATCGAGGGGGCCGTCAAGAAAAAGGTAATCCGCCATTTTGGGTGGCCGCCATATTGGATATACCATAACATTGAATATACCATATTGTATCGTCTTCAGATCCAAAGTTGTGTGCAAAATATCAGCATGATTGGATATCGAGAAGTGGTTAAAAATTCGATCACCAGATTTGAACATACATACATACACACAACAGTTCGATGCATTGGTGAACGCATTGTCGGTCCTTCGCGACACTGACAGATAAGTTCAAAGTACGGCTCTGTTTATTTGTTCCCTAGCTTCGGCGTTCTAGTTAGGGAAACTAAACATATTATTTATTTTTGTATGTTCTTTTTAATTTCTAATAGTGGCTATAATTTGTTTTGTTTTAAATTAATTTTGCATGAAAATAATAATTTTTAACCAAGATTAAAGTTGAAACTATGCACTTTTGCAGCGCCTATACCGATAAAATAGGTATAATATTATCATATTGTGCAACATGTCGCCCCCTTCAGGCGTATTATAAATATCATCACCGCGATCCATTTAATTTATGGACTCTGTCTGTGTATCATATTTTACATATCCATTTAGAATAACTTCATAGCAGGTGAACAGATTTATGATTTATGTAATTAATATTGTATAATTACATCATTAAAATATTTATTTGCATGTCATAAATTTAAGCTACGCTTCGTGGAGCAGGTTTAACGTTTGAATTATTTATAGTTCGGTTGATGCTGCTTTGTTTATTGTTTGGTTTGTTAATTTTAAAGCTGCTGGTTTCGTGATGGCATACTTGCGGTGATTTTTTTTTTGGCGTTACACTGGAGAAATATCGACATAATGAACATTCTTTACAATTTTTAAACGTTTCATTTATAGATTAAAAATTACCTTCTGATATTATTAATGGCAATTCTCTTACTCAATTTTTTTACTCACAGAAAATGCTACAGTAATGACTTATTATTACCAGGCTACTTTTTTAACAAAATTGATGAACAAATAAAAAGTTATTATTTATTAAAATACATTAAAAAATTAATTCATGTTTTGTAATTAAACAAAATATGTCTAAAACTAGTGACAAAAAAAGTGTGAAGAATATTCTATAGAATGTGCAACAATTATATAAAAAGTGCAGGAAATCGGCGAAAAGTATAATGGCTAGCTTGTTTATTAAGGGCCAGTTGTATAAAAGTGGATCAGCCATAGTTCAGCTGAACTTTGTTTAAAATCCAAGGATACCATTATTGTAACAATTGTAACCTTAGATTTTGAACCAAGATCAGCTGAACTTTCGTTGATCCACTTTCATACAACTGACCCTTAGTCATGTTATGGATAAGCGGGAAATTACCTAATCGTGTTAATATCTTTATCTTGCTAATATACATACAAGTGTTGTGGACTATTAGTCTAACTGAACACTTCTGATACTATAAAATATACGAAGAGAAATCGCGTAAATCGTTTTCAGTATAATTAGTTTAAACAGAAGCCCACACAGTAAATATATTTTATACCTAGGACTTTGCTTCTGGCACTTTGACAAAATTTTCCGGCGAAGCGATAAAAATCACTCATTAAATAATCTTGCAAACATTTACCTCGGTAATTGAATTATAATGACATTCTACAACCTCATTATCCTTTATTACAAAGGCACAATAAATACATCGATAAAATAATTTACCCATCGCCGACTTTAATGGCCGTTAACCAAGGTTTTGCAGCGGCTGTCTTACAACTAAGCATGGCAGTGTTAAAGGAAAATAGGTCATAAGTCTGCCATGACAGGACTATAATAGAAAAAGCGCCAGAGAATTTTTGCGTCAAAATGAGGTAGAAAGTTGCTGGCTGCTCTTTTGTTAATCTCTAGATTTTGATGACGTTGCTAAATTGGCGAATGAAAATGTCTTCTGCTTAATTTTTTACACTCAAAAGAATATTGAAAAAACAGGTTTTTCGAGGTAACTTTTTATTCAAAAGATAGAAAAAAATGTTTCAAATAAAAGTTGTAGACAATGAAATTATTTATGGACCTGTTTAAATCCGATGTCAAAATAATGACAACTAACCTCGAAACTCCAAAGAAACCAAGAAAACTAATGTACCACTTTAACTCCAAAATTATTTTCAAAAAAATACGTGTGACTAAGTTAAACATTTACTCAATCACAGCTAAAGGTATCTTCGAAAAGGTGATGCTGATCAATTTTGAAAATATTAATTTTTGTGACTTAATGTCAGAAGGCCGAAAATCGGGAAGATCACTATAACACTTGGGATCGAACATTAATGTAAGAGTCCTCAGTCTCAAATTGTAGGTTTCTATCTTCTAGTTTCATAATCCAAAGAACAATTTCTAGGCATTTTAACTTTTTTTAAAAGTATTACTTTAAAATTCATATTTTTTTCCAAATGTAGTTTCTTTTCCAGTGGGTTATTAAATTGTATTCAAATTTGTTAATTTTTCGATAAATCCGAGCAGGAGGGTAGAACCCAAGATATCGATATTTTTGAGAAATAACTTATTATGAAAAAAGTTAATAATGGTTTGCCGCGGAGTTTTAGAACATTCTTTGGGATCTTGCCTACTAAAATTTACTTTTATGTATCTTCCTACTGTATATTTTTTTAAAATGTACCAGTCGCCCACAAAATCAGGCACAACCCCACTTTTTCCTTTATTTTTCAAGCTTGAAATTTGAAATTAGGGTTCAGGATATTTAACACAAAAATACAATTTTTGACATAATTCGGACACAAAAACTCACTTCCGGTTTAACCGGAATTACTACTAACTTTTTTATTTCAAATAGCATTCTATATATTTCTTGTTCTTATTTGATAGAGGTTCGAATTATCTTTACAAATGGTTTTGCCAAAATCAAAGTCTATTCAGATATAACCATCTAAAATACTATGGTTGTAATTAATTACTGACAAAAAAAGCTCTACCGAAAAATATACAGAGTGTCATTTAAAAAAGGGAGTTCTGGGCCGTTTAATTTTTACAAAATACGCCATGAATTAATTAAAATCAAATTGCCAAAACAATAATTTGTTTCGGGTGGAAAATGTATAAAAATAAGTTTTGATAAAATATTGTGGGTATTTACTTGACATTATAAAGCAAAAACTAATGCTACGCCGACAATTTGCAGACGTAAATATAGCAAGCTGGATTTTTTTTTATCTCTCGAAACCGCTACAAGTATATCGGGAAGAAATAAAGATCCAGGATAAAGGCACCTTTTTTATTTGAAACTTTTTTTCTAGGAGTTTCTCCAGAAAATCATTTGACCAATGAACTAATGTTATAAGCATAGCACATATTGGATAAAATAATTTGAGGGGTGTACACTTTTCATTTCACCAACAATCATATGCATTTTGAAACGTATATGCGTGGAAGAGAAATTAAAAATTTTCTTCTAGTAGGAAGAAGTTTTAAACTAAACCCGGCATCAAAATGTTAACTCTTCATAATAGTAGGTGAGCCCTCGACCAAAATTTCGTGTAATCACGGCATGGCTAAATTCATGAAAAGGGTTTACTTCCAGTCAAAATAAACAACTTTTTTCCTTGTAACAAATTCCCAAAGTGTCGCGAAAGGGGTGAAAATTCATTTTCAGTTGCTTTCATATCGCGCAAAATTCACTAGACGTTAAAAAATACCCTTTTTTTCATTCCTGTCGAGCTGAATTTTCGATTTTGACCCTGCAATTTACGATGTCAATACATCGCCAATCTTCCTCTTTCAATAGAGACATAGAACGAGCTTCCACTCGAAATATTTATTTAGTTACGAACGTTTGATAATTCCATGTTTTTCAACTTTTTAGGTTAAATTTCAAGGTCCAAATAGGCCAATTTTCTCTCACTCTTTCCGAGCCGAATTTCCGATTTTAGTGGTACAATTTGGTATCAGGATAAAGTGACAATCTTCCTTTTTCCACAGAGACGTCGCGTGCTCTCATATTCGACGCATTTATTTAGTTATGAATGTTTTCAATTTTTACGAGAAACGCCATTTTTTTCCGTTCGTGCCGAGCCGGATTTCCGGTCTACCATTGCGATTTGCTATCAGAATAAAATGCCAACCTTCCTCTTTCCATGGAGGCTTAAAACGGCCTTCCGTTCCACGTTTTCACTTAGTTATGAACTGAAACATATTCCTTATAGGATTTTGCAAACAGCAGAAAAAATAACTATTTATAACTAAAAGAAAAACTACGTGTAAAAATATTAGTGAAATTTTTGCATTCTTTCGATAACCTGAATTCTGGTTATGCTGGCAAATTAAAATCCTAAAACAAATTTGTCAAATTTCTTATTTGACAATTCTCATTCTAACACTAGCATCCACACAGTCCCCTACGGCCATGCAGATTAAACTAGTATCTACATAACCCCTACTTATGGCAGTAGGGGACTGTGTGGATGCTAGTGCTAGAATGAGAATTGCCAAATAAGGAATTAGACAAATTCATTTTAGGATTTTAATTTGTTAGCATAACCAGAATTCAAGTTATCGAAAGAATACAAATATTTCATTAATATTTTTACGCAGTTTTTCTTTTAGTTATAGGTAGTTATTTTTTCTGCTGTTTGCAAAATCCTATGAAGAATATGTTTCAATACAATTATAAGCAAACAAATAATAATTCATTTTTAAATAGTTACGGACGTTTGAAAAAAACAATATTTTTAAATTTTTAAATTAACGGCCGGGTAAGGCAGGGTCTTGAAAAACCCTCAAGCTTACACCATATACAGGATGTAAAAAAAATACCGAAAATTGCATTAAAATAATTTTCTTATTTGTTGTCCAATTCCGCTGAGAATCGGTACGCGCAGGTATCGGACATTGCTGGTTACGAATATGACATCGGAATTGAGGAATTCAAAATGGCGGCACCAAAATGACGGATGAATTGATAATTTATGGTCCTATTCTGCTGAAAATCGGTATGTGGGTGGGTGTTACTGAAGTAGCAGGTTACGAATATAAAATCCAAATTGGGAAAATCAAAATGGCGGCACGATTAGCCGGACACGTTTTATAAATTATTGTCCGATTCGTCTGAAAATTGTCAGATCCTATTTTTCCTAGGTTCTCTGGCACCACAAGCATGTAATTATGTGGGAAACTGACGTACCGTGATGGCAAGATTTTCCAAGGGTCGGAAAATTGAAAATGTTCCTCCACTAGAGACACGGGCGAGGTGGGAATTGTCAGTTATTATTTTTCCTACATTGTCTAATATTACCTTAGAAAAACAAGGAAACTGACGTGCCGCAATAAAAACAAATGGATCATCTATATTTACATGTTCGATAAGCGAATTCACCCATTTAGCAACGTCAGATAATTCAGTAGTAATGGAACTTTTTCTTCGGGGAGTGATAAGCTGTTGAAAAATAATCGAAATATTATATTCATGCCGCGATAGGGCTAAAACCCTGGTCGAAGGCCCCCCTACTATAATAATATGTTATTTCTAAAACATATCGAATAATATCGATATCTCGGGCTCTATGGACGGAAAAGCTTAAAATATTTCATTCAATGAAATTTAATAAACTATTGAAAGAGAAACTAAATTGTGAAAAATATATGAAAGTTAGAATGACTTCAAAAATTTCACAATTTTGAAAGTAGAGATAAATACCTAAAATTTGAGTCTAAGAACTTCTACATTGGTGCGCGATTCCAAAAATGATACCGATTTTCCCATTTTCAAAATGGGTCTACATCACCGTCTTGAGAATGGTTTTAACTCTAATTGGTTTTTCACACTAATTGCCTTTTTTACCGAACATATTTTTGCGTTTAAAGGAGTAAGTAAGTTGATTTTGTTATTCTTTTTTAAACGTTGAGGTTTAATTTCATTATTTTGACATTGAGTTTAAATAGATCGATAGATAACTTTATTGTCTACAACTTTTATCTGAAATGTTTTTCTATAAGTACTTTCAGGAAGAAAAAATTATCGTGAAAAAACTTGTTTTCTCAATATTCTAAGGACATATTTATAAGCCAAACTAGGTTCTTATTCGGAATCAGAAAAACTAGCGATAAAAAAAACGGTAACCTTCTGCCTAATTTTGACGCAAATACTTCTGTAGCACTTGGTCTATAAAGGTTGCGATGAGTGTACCCATTCAATTACGCTTTAAAGAATGATGCCATAATTATTTGTTGTGCTGGCACGCTAGAACACAATTATATTCAAATTACTGTACGAAGGAAATTGTAGGGAATTACAAAATGTACAATAGGCCTAATCATCATCATCGAGATCCTATTGACTACATTCCAGACGTGTAAAAATGCTCATTTTAATAGTTTTTGATTGACTGATTGGAAGTCGTTAGTTTCATTTCAAAACATCGATAATTATTGTAAAATGTCATATGTGCATTTACAGAAAACAGTTAAAATTGTTTTGATATTAAAATCGTAATGGTTTTTTTCACAGAATGTCAAATGTTATGTGTAACGATAAATCTTCAGGTTAATAATTATTACCCTATTACACAGCTCCACAAAAGTTATGTACCAGAGACATGAGTACACAAATTTTGTGTATTTCTTATTGCTGAAACCGAATCCACAGCCCAAAAACCGATTTACCAAGTAATTACCCCTAAAATAGAGTGAACTTAATATACGATTCAAATGTATTGACCCTTCACTTTAACCGCGAATATTTCAGAAACGGAGGAGCGGGAAATTTAAAAAAAATTATGTGTTCATTATGTGTGTATTCTAAATTATTTACTGAAATTTGAATAATGTACATTAGATAGTTTTGATGTTCTGCTAAGTTATATTGAAAAATGTCCTAAGTACTTTTTAAGGAAATTTTGACCATACAATTTTAAATCCATTATACCTTGGAGAATATGCATACTATGTAAATAATATTTTAGATACCGATAAAGCACGGCATTTTTTGTACTACGAAATTTTTTCATAATTTTTTATTCTAAAATTTTGCAGTTATTCTCAAAAACGTGACCTCATGTTCGTTCGCCCATTTATCAATGTATTTAAAAAAAAAAATGATAAAATAGTTAACTACATAAAATATAAGCATTTTCAGAAGAAAAAATTAATCGAAAAAATTCTGGAACAACAGATTAGAGAACATAAAGAAAAATAATATTCTAGCTGAAACGTAATCGGGGTTTAGACGAAATTATAGTTGTGCTTCCGCATTACTGAAAATAACGGATGACATATTGACAGCAGTGGATAGCAATGAAGTCACAACACTGATTCTTTTGAATTATACTAAGGCTTTTGACAGATTAAATCATAAACTATTTCTAGCACTTCTGCATTATTTTGGTTTTAATAGTCCGTGCTGTAGCTATGATTAGTAGTTATTTATGTGGAAGAAAGCAAAAAGTAATACTTAATAGTAAAATGTCATCTGATAGACATTGAGTGTGGTGTGCCACAGGGTTCCATTCTAGGTCCCCTGTTTTTCACAATGTACACTTCTCATTTTATGAGCTGTATAAGAAACTGCCCGATACATTTCTATGCAGACGATATGCAATTATATTTATTATTCGATATTAAGAACGTTGCAGAGGCAAATCATAATGAACCGTGATTTAAGATCACTGATAAAAATGTCAGATGCACATCGTCTTAGTATTAATCCTTTAAAATCTTATATTATGCTATTTGGAAGAAAGAGAACACGTGAAAAAAATTAAAAATAATTTGATTATAACATTAAAATGGAGGGTGCTAATTCAACAAAAAATTTTGGACTTGAAATAGATGCTGATGTAAGATTTTCTAAGCTCATATCAAATAAAACAAAAGTAGCATTTGCAAACTTAAAACTCATTTATGCACAAAGGCAGATACTGAATTTTTCTGCCAGAAAAATGGTGTGTGATACACTGGTGTTGTCACATTTTCGCTGATGTAGTGTATGGACTTACTATTTTTTGCAGTCAACGTATACAACGAATTCAGAATTCTTGTGTTCGCCTCGTATGTGGTTTACGTGAACGACGGGGAGTTTTTTGCCAAATTAAGGACAGTAAAGTGGCTAACAATGTTAGAAAGACTATTGTTACATTCATTGGTGTTATTTGATAAAATTACAATTCTTAGCAGTCCACCGTATCTGTATAATAAAATTAAGTTACGCACAGATGTTCATAATGTCAATATTAGATTTAAACACTTAATTTCTTTTTTGCCACATTGCACTACTATGTATGAACGAAGTTTTTCTTTTAATATTTATAAACTGTATAATGAGTTACCATTTCCACTTAAGAATATTACCGGATATAAATTTAACAATGGTGTTAAAAATTTGAACTGTCAAAAGCAGTCAGTGAGGGGTCAATACATTTGAATCGTATATTAGCGAGGATTGGGTAAAGCTTTATAATTAAATGCTCTGGGTAAGCGTATCGAAATGGGGTTTTTGTGCATATGAAAGTGCACGAAAAAAGGAAAATTTTGAGACCAGAAAGAACTTGATTGGATAACCGGAACCGGAAATAAAAGTGATATTGCGTGAGAGGCTCTAATTTGTTTATTAACAACTTTTTGAGCGAGGTTTGCTGCAAATGAAAGCCAACAAGTTTTTACATCAACCACAGAAAGTTCTACGGTTCCGGTCCCGATCAAGTTCTTTCTGGTCTCAAAATTTTCCTTTTCGCAAGCACTTTCATATGCACAAAACCCCATTTCGATACACTTACCCAAAGCCGAGATATTCCATTTGGTAATTTGCAAAATTAATTTAATCTTTAAATAAACAAAAGCAAAAAGTTGCATTCGTGCAGACTTCTATGGGGGTTATGCTCGACATCAATATCTATCGTTTAAAGTTGGTTTAAAGTCGATCAAACTCAAAAAAAAAGTTATTTGCTAATTAACAAATTATGCCAATTGTTCAAACAATCAAAAAGTATTGAAGATATCGGACCAAAAAATATGGTATATTCTTTGATATAAAAGGCATGTTTTTTTAAAAAACCAATATCCTGACCTCGTTAGTTTCGGAGTAATCAATTTGTTAATTAAGAAATTTATTTTGGCTATAACAAATGAACGGTTCACAAAATAACTTGAATCTGGCCCCAAACGACGCGTATTGAAAATATCTTTCGATTGTATCTAGATTTATTCGGATCCGTCAAACCGTTTTCATTTTATTAAATAAAAACGAAAACAATTTTCTTTAAACAATTATTTGAACATGAAGCTCGCGGTTTAGGAAAATGTTTTATAAGAAAATCTTGTTCAGCGGAATTTTTCCTATAAGAGTATACAAAATTTGTTAAATCACCTTTTTTTACCCCAGGCAGACTCGCCTATAACTGAAACATATCAAGAAGTGAGGCGATTGTAGATATACGATACTATGTATAAGTAAAAGATGCTTCCGTGGCAGTGGAACTATGCGCTGGTATGGTAATTTCATTGTTGTTCCTTAGATCTCTGTTGTGGTTACTGTTTCTGAATTCAATTTTATTGTAGATATTGTGGTGTTTGAGTACTGATAATTTTTCGTATGAGGCAAGCATAATGTATAAATTTCCTCGCATCAAGTTTTAGCATATTTAACTCTCTCAAGCATGGTGAGATACGTATGTGTCTGGGTGTATTACATATATATGTAACAATTTTGTATTTTCTGGCTCAAAATTTTATTTTAAAATCCTCACTATTTCATTCTATTTTAGGTGATGTTTTTGCGTTTTACTAGCAAATTTCCTGGTAAATCGTGTTTTTGTCGTTCAGAACATTTTTAAAGATCCGGTTCCATAGTCAACTTATCTTTTGCAACCGTGGACTATGGCTCGGCGGTAATTCCAAATTAGTTTCAACTAATTATATAGTAAAGCAAAATAAAATCTAAAGAAACCGATATTTCATTTACAATCAGTACATCTTATTTTACCTCCCCCTCAACAAAAAGCGTGTCAGGCTACTACAATCGGTTTATGAACGTTTATATATCCATGGTATCGACAGCCATTAATCACTCACTGAAAGGACTTGAAATAGTGCTCGCACGTTATCTATCAACTGCCACATTTTCATGGCAGGGGATATACAACCACGCATTGTCGGGAACCTACAAAAGATCGAATCAAAACAGAGGGGTGGCTAAAACTCCCTCGTCGTCCCCCTTAGCGAAACCATCGCCGTCATCGAAAAGACAAAGAGGAAGTTTAAGAACGCTTATACACCATAATTCGAAATGATGGAAGATAAACATATCGATAAAATGTAAAAACAACTCGGAATTTAGATCCAATCTCTAAAAGACATTTTCTTTTATTATCTGCCATGCCATTTAAAAGTTGAGAAAGATCCCCGCAGCCTGGGCGAGATAGCCGAGATACGACTCGAGCTTTGAAATAATAGTAGAGCGACTACGACGTTGATTATAGAAGAAACATTTTTCAGAGGTAGAAAATATGCTACCCTAACAAAAGGGTTGAGGGGCCTATCCCTCAAGAGAATAAAAATTTACCACTCTTTTGGTTAGTCGAGAAAAAAACTGTAAGCAAAACATTACAAAAGTTGTTAATCAGTTGGGAACATTTTTATATACAGGATGTAGATTTTATCAAGGCCATCGAGAATATCAATCGTGCAAATAAAATTGTTTATACAAGAATTGTGTTGATTTTTACGAGCTACAGAATGAATTAAAGATATTTTGAATCTATGGCCTACTTCAAGTGTTATGGTGGAAAATCTCGAAAATGCGAAATATATCTAAGTCAGTGAGAAAAAAAAAGGAAAAAGAAAAACGAAAAAGATAAAAAAACATTATTTGAATATTTTACAGACAACACATTTTTGCCTCAATATTTTAAATCGACCAACCAAAAGAGTGGTAATTTTTTATTTCATCAATAATTAAATTTCTAAATACTTCTTAACAGAAGCCACCTTAACAGGTTGTATTTCTCTATACATCACAACAATTTTATGCTCTCTACACCGGCTTGACCTCTCCACTAAAAATCCCCCCCCCCCCCACACGGAGGGGGGTTATGGATAAGGCACTTGAAAATTCTCGTTGCCCAACCTCTCAACAGCATGTATCCAAATTTTGTGCATTGTATGAGGTTACAATGAGGTTTCAAAATTTTTTAAAATTCCTTGACAAAATTGAAAAAAAAAATCATATTTATCGCATAAAATGTTGAATAAGATAGGCTATTGATTGTCATATAGAAAGGAACTAAGACGTTCACGTGTTTTTATTGCAGGAATCGATCAATGGGTTATAAATGAAGAAAAAACCGCGGAGTGCTATTAAATTAGAGGGTGGAAATTGACGATAGGGGTGAAAAACCACCCCCTTTGGTTTTTTCAATACATCTCGTAAACAAAGCAAAATTTCGAAATATCTCATATGAAACTTTTTGTAGAGAATCAAATTTCCCATAGGAGTAGCATTTTCTGAATATTAAAAAAAAAAAATTTCATGCCGAAACAGCCGAACCAAACTTGAAAAAAGGGGAAAATTTCGATTTTTTATTTTTTTTGCTTTTTTGCCTGTATCATTTTTTGGGGCTTAGATAGGTATAGGCATTGCTTCAGATAACAAAAAGATTAGATTAAATTTCCTTTAAAATGGTGGGCGGAACAATTTTTTTGAATGAAAATTGACCAAGATATGACCATTTGAACCTTTTTTTTTTGCACTTCATCCCTCTTGTACGAATACTGTTTTCGTTCAAATTTTATTGAAAAAATTATTGTTTTACTCAATTAAAAAAGTTTTTTTACGTTTATTATTTGGTAATACATGACAGTTACAACAAATTAATGTTTGGAACAATGGTGCTACTACATTTCAGCAATAATATTGTCAAACTGCATATCGATATCATCATCTATATCTTTAGTAATATCGTCTTCTGCAATATCAGCTTCTTGTATATTGTCACAATTAATCCCCATGCATTCTTTACAAAAAATTGAACAGGTAATATTCATTTCTGCAACCACAGTTACTATGGCAACCTGTAGTGCAACCACAAGCAACTTTTTTTAAGCAAAATCTCTGGCGCTGGAGGTGCCGTTGTGCGAATCGCAATTAACCCGTACTTAGACCTTTTCCAACCCCAACTCAGAGGGTCCAAGATATTTCCTTTCCACTGCTGCATTTGACGATAAATCCTCAAGCCATGTTGTTTGATGGAATCACGTGTTGGTGGTAATTGCGTCAGAGAAAACTTGGCATTTTTAGACAGCTTACAAAACTTTAGAAATCCGCAGTTGCTCAGACTCATGTTCGTCTTTGCCCCATACAAACAAGCTGCAATGTATTCCGATGCAGAGGTAATATCTTGTTCAGTTGCATTGTCACGTAAGAATATTTCCATGTATGGTTGAAGTCGTACACTGTTTTTAGTTATAAAATTCATAAAAAAAAATTTGCCAATGCTGAAGAAAGCTGAAGTAGTAACCCAACCACTGTAGGCGTGAATAAATCCTAGATACTTCTGCAACTGATTGATAATTAAACCAAACATTTGTTGTTATTGTCATGTATCACTAAATAATAAACGTAAAAACTTTTTTAATTGAGTAAAACAATATTTTTTTCAATAAAATGCGAACTAAAACAATATTCGTACAAGAGGGATGAAATGCAAAAAAAAAAGCCAGGTTCAAATGGCCATATCTCGGTCAATTTTCATTCAAAAAATTGTTCCGCCCACCATTTTAACGGAAATTTAATCTACTTTTTTTATCTGAAGCAATCCCTATACCCAGCTAAGCCCAAAAAAAAGATACAGGCGAAAAAGCAAAAAAAAACAAAAAATAGAAATTTTCGCTTTTTTTTCAAGTTTGTTTCGACTGTTTCGTCATGAAAATTTTTTTTCATATTCAGAACGCTATTCCGATGGGAAATTTGATTCTCTACAAAAAGTTTCATATGAGATATATCGAAATTTTACTTTGTTTACGAGATATATTGAAAAAACCAAAAAGGGTGGGTTTTCACCCCTATCTTCAATTTCCACCCTCTAATTTAATAGCACTCCGCGGTTTTTTGTTCATTCATAACCCATTGATCGATTCCTGCAATAAAAACCCGTGAACGTCTTAGTTCCTTATTGCCCTGTTTTTTAAGACATAATCAGTAGCCTATGAACGATGAGTTAACCGATCGAACAGGCGTTCGATGTGGCGTAAGAGGATAATAAATCCGCCAACATAATGACACCAAATTCAAGGGGCTTTAACTTTTTTCTTTCGGTTTTTACATGGAATCATTTCTGTATAGCAAGCAGGCAATTTTACCTAAATTCTTATATTTCCTTACTTGAAAATATTTCACAGATACCTATCAGTTGGAGTTTGTATAAAAAGTAAACTTTTAAATAATCCCCACTGCAAGGAAACGCTAATCGGAAACACTATATAATTTTTAATAAGTAAGTATCTCGATAGCTTTCTGAATCGGCCTATAAGAATGACTATCAGTTTACATGCAAGAAACTTTTGGGTGTCACTGGTTCTTGTAATATCTAATATTTAATATGAGAAAGAACAAATCACTTATTCATTATGTATGCTGACGGTCTACTTTATAACATCACTATACGTTAGCTTGATTTTTAATTGCCCTATTTAACAGTCAGACCATGAGACTTTACTTATTTAGGGTCTAGGTTCATCATCAACAAACTAGCATATTACTTGTTCTCACTTACCGTATTAAAGTTACTCAATAGACGGTAGCAAAAAGGTACATTAAAAGATATGGGTATTACTCCCTGATACTCAACAAAAACATATATATAGGCGCCACCTTGTCTTTTTTATAAGTCGAAATTTACTAATTATCTCTAAATATATAGACTTATATAACCTGGGAAAACAAGGAAACGCCGAGTTATCGTAATTTTGAGTTAGCAATTATCAGAAAAATAAAAACTTTAAAAAAACATTAAATTAACCGAACTGGTATAAAAATTACTTATAAGAGATACAATATTAGTAAAACATACTAGAAGTATTCCAAAACAATATTTTTTTACCGTAGATCAAGCCTGAGCATACGTACGGTTATTCATAATACATCAAAAATAATATCATGAAATGAGTTAAGAAATGTCATGTTTTTCTGACGTTTGAAGAAAAACAATTTTATACCCTCTACACCGGCTTGACCTCTCCACTAAAAATTCTCCTCGGTTATTTCTCAAGCGGCTATCGATCGCAATAAGGCGAACAGTTCACCGCACCCACTTGACATCGACATTGCCTCAAGTGCTTCCACTACGACGATGACGATCTGGCGATATCCACGTCTTTCCCTGTCGCTACCCTCCGCCGCTGCACACCCCTCGTCAAAACCAGCCCCTGGATTTAATAAAAGGCATCAGGATTTAAGCGGCGACGGATGAATGACTTGAATGTTGGGACATTATTGATAAAACTTCTAGCAGAGTGACACTTATTTAAGATTGATGGTATCATTGAAAGTTCCGATATATGCTGTCAAGGTTATTTTCCGAAGCAATAGGTAGTCGTTTTGTCGGTGTTGCTTGTCATGCTTATCAATAACTTTAGATTTTTTGTTACAATAGAAGTTTTGAATATTTATCTCATTGTAATATGTTGTTGCATTTGGCATAAAACTGAATTTGAAACGGTGCAACTCTACAAATGCGGTAAAACGAATTTGACGTCACAAAATTGTCGAGGGCGACAGGTCGAAACGTCAGACCATTTGGTCACTCTTGACCAGCGCAAAGCTTTAAATAAAGTATAAGTAAAAACACTTTAAAAACAAGTCACAAAAAAATTAATGTAAGGATTTCGAGACATTGGCCGAAGGAGGTCTTAATATGGACGAAATTACGACTCTCTTCGGCCAATATCTAGAAATCCTGTCATTAAAATTTTTTGTAACTACGGAAACTTTTGGTCAGCATGTTATGATGAACTACCTCTGTGCAAAATTTCAGCTAGCTCTCGGGAGTGAAAGCCAAATTGCATTTAAAAGGTGCGAGGTCCCTCAGTCTTAGCATGTGGTATTATTATAGTCCAATCAACGTGTCATGGCTTATTGTCAAATTTACCAAGATTCATATCCGGAAATAAAAAATACGGTTGTACCTATAGAAAAGAAAAATTCTAAGATTGTGATTTGATGGACTCGATCTGAAGTGGCGAACTTAACCTAAAAATTTCGAAAAGTTGAAAAAAAAAACAGAATAATTGAAAAAAAAATGAGTGAAAAAGTTGTAAGTGCTAAAAAGATATTTCGTTTGCTATTTTTGTAATTATCAGTTGCGATTAACACTTTTCGAGACATATCGAAAAAAACGTCAAAAATCGGCCTTTCTTGTTTTCGCTATATTTTTTTCAAATTTACATTTAAATATTTACTATCAACCGTATGTATATGTATAGCTCCCGGCAAAGCAAAAAGCACATTTTTGAAAAATTTAAAGATATCTTTTATTTTTCGATATATCGATTTTTCGAAAAAAAGACGTTCTCGAAAATCAGATAGACTTGGTCCACAGAGGGTTCTACAGTAACGATCTTGTGATAATTTTCTTAATAACGAGTTGTACTATCATGCTGTGAACGAATTGAAACGGTTCCATTAATTTTAAAGGTAAATAAATGGCTTTAAGATAATAGTATTTTTTTAGGTTAGATTTTTTTAAAATAATTTTGCCAATTTCTGGGCTCCAGAAAGTCGTAGGACAAATTTATTATTATTATTTCTTTCATATTTCTGCCTAATTTTGTGGCGTGCGGTGTATATATAGTGAGGAAACACTTCGGTTTTTCTCAGCTATTTAAAAATTTTATTATTATTATTATTATTATTATTGTAAATTCGTTTAAAAATGTCAGTACCCAATCGATTCCCGTATAATTTTTTCTATAAAATTGAAATTTGCAAAATTATTTAAAAAAAAACTTAACCTAAAAAATGTAATGATTTTAAAGCCATTTATTTACCCTTAAAATTAATAAAACCGTTACAATTCTTTCACAGCATGATAGTACAACTCTTTATAAAGAAAATGAGCCCAAGACTCGTTACTGTAGAGCAAGTTTATCGGATTTTCGAGAACGTCTTTTTTTCGAAAAATCGAGATCTCACAAAATAAAAGATATTTTTAAATATTTCCAAAAAGCACTTTTTCGGCTTGCCGTGAGCTATACTTATGGTTGATAGTAAGTATTTAAATGTAATATTGAAACAGATACAGCAAAAACAAGAATAACCGATTTTTGACGATTTTCTCGATATATCTCGAAAAGTGTTATCGCAACTGATAATCACAAAAATGAGAGATCTTTTTAGCACCTACAATTTTTCATTCAACTTTTTTCGATTAAAATCATAGTTTTTTTTATTTACGAGAAACTTTTTTCCAACTTTTCGAATTTTTTAGGTTAAGTTCGCCACTTCAGATCGAGTTCATCGAATCACAAATCTTTCTGAAATTTTTTTTCTATACAACCGTATTTTCTGTTTCTTGGTATGAATTTTGGTATACCCTTCTACCTGTTGATTGGGCTAATTAGTGGGGGGGGGGTAGAGGGAGCTTCATGAGTGTAAAACCAAAAAGTTGACCTAGGGACTTGTAGGGAATGGGCATTGGCCACTATATTGGATAAAAAAAATTTGTTACCTCGAAAACTATTGTTCCTACGAAAAAATTATTAAGGACCTTTTTTTGCCCAGAACTGAATTCTTCAAATTCTTATTATAGAATTTTTTCTTGTAAAATCGATAGTTTTTGAATTACAGGATGTTAAAGTTTTTTTAAATGGTTTTTTCAAAATATTTCTGTTGACTTTATAAAAAAAAGTTATTATCAATCTTCTAGACCGTACAATTATCTATCAGTACCTATTTCTTTCTTATAAGTTATTTATTGTGGACTTAATAGTTTACGATTTACAGCGCGACACATATCACCGCTAGGTGCAGGAGCGAGTTGAATTACCGAATACATTTGCTAATATTCGAACTCTTTTCCACGCCACCCAGGAGGTAGTTTTTCGTCTAACTTGAGAGCCTTTGCGTTTTCCCGTCTGAATTTATCCACGATATTTTTGCAACCGATTAGTGTTTATACAAATTTCCAATTATTATTATTACTATTATAACTGAAAAACTACGTGGCAGAGGACAGTCAAATTTGGTAGCTAGTTGACGTTACTGCCAGTGAGGAAATGGGTAGACTTTCACTGGAAAATATATTGGACTGTCTAAAGCGAATACATAAAAAAAAAATTCGCTCAAATATAAAATCTTCACGTTTCATGGCATTCTAAACCTATTTCAAGTAAAAAACAAAAAATGTAATGTTTTTTACGATTACTATACTTTCATTCCACTAACGTAGATGTGGAACCAAAAATGTGGCAGGGGGCAATAATATTCGGCATTTAGTTAACACCATTGGCAATGAAGACACCTATAGTTTTATTGAAACATATACAAGTTAGTCATCCTAACAAATATATCAGGTTTGTAATAACAGTGATAACTACATTCTGATTATTAATCTCATATGCCTTTCTAAATTAATAAATTTTTAGAGTGACCGCCCTGTGTAAATAAAGAGAGAAGTTCTGTATAAATACCTTTACCGATTTTATCATGTTATCCTAACTCTAAGTATTTTTTAACAAATTATGTATAGGAAATTATTATTAGGACTATAAGGGAGTAGTCATAATTTTCTTCGGGCGGAAGCATTGCAATTAGTAAGTTTCTTAAACATCAAAAATTCAATTTTGATTTATAGAAAATTGAAAGTCAGGAAAAACCTCTGAGATAGCGTCAAAATCAAAATTACGTTATTTTGTAGCCCATAATCAATAGATTATTTGTGAATTTTTCCATGGCGTTGAAAAAGTGTTAAAACAGAATTAAAACATGGAAAATATCGTGCAAGAAAATTATTGATAGTGTTAAATCCTCCGTTATTTCTAAAGCTATAATTATATTTAAAAAATAAAAGCGTGGCCTCAGGAAATGGCTACTTAATCGCATACACGTATTACATGAAAAAAGATTTATACGAGTATATCGTGCTAAATAAAAATAAATCGTAGCTTTATTTTTATAACAGCCGCCTACTAAAATCGATTACGGCTTGAGGAATTTCCCTCGTCCTTGTTTTGACGTGGGAAAAAAATGTGTTTTTTTATTGAAATAAATAAAGAGTCAGTAAAACGCAGTCTGACAAGCTTGAAATGTGGGGAAAGTTATTTTGAAGGCCACATTTTCATCGGGAAGTCAATGTAGAACTGCTGTTTTTGCTATTTGCGGCTCACGTTAACACATTATTACATTTTAATCATGCTGGAAATGTACGGGGAATGAAAAAGTGAGTGAACCTTACCTTGTTATCAGTTTTGAGCTTTTTGGCAGGCGGGGGTGACGAACTTCGGTCGTCCATAGGCATGGAAGGTTGCAGTTGAACCGCGGTTGAGGAAGCCACTTTAGCTTGTTCCGGTTTCGCAGCGGATCCTTGGGCAGTGGCGGCTGCTGGACTTGGAGGCGGACCAGGAGACGGTCCCGAAGACGCGCCCTGCGGTGGGCCGGGACCCGTACTCGCCGGGAACACTGACCGCGGCGGTCCAGGTTGTGGCGCACTCACTCGCATAATACCGTTCATTTCGGCTACAGTTACACTCACAGCACTAGGGGCAGAGACCGGCTGGGCGGCCACTTTGGGGTTGGTGGGGTTAGGTTTGTCGTTAGACGAGGAAGATGAGGAAGAGGACGACGAGGATGACGACGACGATGAGGAAGAGGACGAGGATGACGACGAAGAGGAGGAAGAGGAACTATGCTTATCTCGCGCCTTGTCCCTCCGGTGACCGCTGGAGCCGCGCTTGCTGTTGCCCGACGAACTGTTAGACGACGCGGAGGCTGGAGACGCGGCGTTGGTCGCGGTAGCATGCTTCCCCGTCGGCGTGGCCCCCTTGATCTCCGTCTGATCGGCACTTCCGTTCTGTTCGTTGGATTTGACTATTTCGTGTTTGGCCTCCGATGTCTTGGTGCCCGGTTTGGTTCGTTTTATTTTCATTTTAAGGCCTTTGTCGGCAGTGGCCGAATGCTCGATGTGCATCTTGGCGGTGGCCGCCGCCTTCGAGGCCTGGGGCCCGCCCCCCGCGTTCGCTGCCATCACAGTACTCGCCTGCTGGCTGATGGTCGCGACCTCGTTTGTCTTTTCTATGTCCGCATCCAAGTCGATTATCAGATCGCCGATGCCTATATCCCACTCGTTGTCATCGTATTCGAAATTCGAGGGCTGGGTAGTCGTCGTAGCGGTGTCTGGCTTCGCCGTGGCGTTCCCGCTCCTGGAGTCCGCCACCCTCGCTCGGTGGCCCGCTTCTTGCGAGCTGGATCTCATTGGGGTCGCCATGCGCTAGTCCGGGCCCCGCCGCCGAGTCCCTGCCCCGCGGCGCCCGACAACTCCACACACTGCATCTTATCCCTGGAAAAAAAAACGAAAACATCAGTTATCACAAAACACTATAAACAAACTTGAGTACACATTAGGTATACTCTTCTTAATTTTTTGGAAATAATTATAATAATAGCAATGGGCGAAACAATCGTCAGTATGATAAAATTAAAAAAATATAATGCACTGAGTTGTATATGGAGTCAGAACCTAGACCATCATCCCTTATGTTAAAAGTAGAGTAAGCTTGATTTTCCCAACTATTAGCAATATAAAGTACTAACAATTTTGTTACGTTTATCTGTTCAATTGATCTTTCGTCATTTGTGCAGCTTCTGGGTATGAAATGATGAATGAAAACAGCTTTAGATGTATTTAAATATAATTTACTTGCTGATACAATGTTATAAAATTAGTACTCATAATTTGCATTTTTTACATCCTTTCTTCGGTAAACTCATGAGCAAACATTGTCTAATTATTATGAGGAAACAGTTTTGGTAAATCATTCACAAATATTAAAAATAATAGCGGTCACAAGATGGACCCCTGTGATACACCTATTTTGATATTTAATTTGTCAGATCAAGCCCCATTTACCTTCACTATTTGATCTTCATCAGATAAACATGAAGACAACAATTCATTAATTTTACCTAAAACCGGACACCATAAGCTTTTCCCTGAGCAAATCATGACCCACTAAGTCAGAAGCTTTGCTCAGGTCAACGAAAAGGCCCATTAATACATGGTTACAAACAATTCACCTATGTTGTTTCTAATATTTAATTTTGTGGTGTGACCATCCTGTATAAATGAAAAAGCAAGTTCTGTGTAAACACTATTATCTATTTTCTTCTTTTATGAAACCACGTTGAGCTAGCTGGCCATAATATGTTATGAATAGGCTTTATATAATTGATTAAATTCAATGTTCTCTAATATATTTCATACAACATACAGGAATGATACTAAGCGATAGTTTTCATTATCTGTTTTAACTCCTTTTTACAAAAAGTGGTATAACTTTTGCCGTTTTAAATACATTAGGAAAGATTTCAGATTACAGGGAAAAAATTATAGTATTAACTGTCATTTCATTATGTATTCAGTGGGGAACTAGCATCGACGGGCATTCTTTAAATACAATAAGGCAACCACGAATACTAATAAGAAATAATACATTATTCATTTGAGATTTCAAATTATACACCATAAAAACAGAAAACTCAAAGGGCGACGAAGAACCAACAAGGAACCGGATGGTGGATGGTTATTGTGATTAAATAACTCGGAGAAGACAGATATACGTAAATCTCATTTGATTCATTGTGTAGAAACACAGTTAAGATGATGAATAAGGCAAGAGGGAAACATAGCTTTATTAAGGCAGCAGTAAACATTACGTCAAAATATGAGCATACAGCAAACATCCAGGGAATTATACAAACACACCACATGTCAGTAAGATATGTGTGCGTAATCAAGTTACATAGAACCTGCTGTGCGTTGAATCCAACTCGCATAATAATAGAACGGTATGTGTGTGGTGAATGGCAAGCAGCGCATACCTGGTACTAAACATGCACACCGCTACATCACGTCGTACGAGGGGAGCACGCATATAAATATCTATTTAGATGGAAAAGAACGATGGCCTACTATTTATTGCACCTATGTCTTTTCTTTCAACGAAACAGATGAAAATATATAAGATTTCGCCTAATGTTTATGAACACCTTATACATATAAATAAAGGGAACGCGTCTAAATTCCTACACGTAATGCCGCGTGCCAGACTAACGACAGAAAGCGTTCCCACTGTCACTGGAATAAAAGTAGAACTAGAGATGGCGTTACTTTTATTTCACTAATGATTAACAGTTGCGTGTAGATATGGATGAATATAGTCAAATACATTTAAATTAACAAAAAGCATGTTATATGTGAAGTATGCCGCTAGCGCCGCAATAAATATACAGCTATAGATGGCGCTGCTTTTATTTCGGTAATGATCACTAGCTAGCTATGTATAGATATGGGTAAATAAAATATACCTAACTCAATAAACGAATAATTTAGAATTAATTGTCCGGCCAGTGTTCGTCAATATCTTTGATCAAAGGTAATATCCTTAATTCACCCTATCTATAAAAAAAATTAGGGACCTGGAGTGCCACTTTCAGAACGCAATGACGATTACTGTGTGCTGTAAGCAACGAATTCGGTAGACGTTCACCAATTCATCGTTCAGTATTGCGAGAGTGATCGAGTAGATAAGCTGCAAATGGTGTGATTATTCACTGTTGAGAACGTCTCGGTTTTGATTATCAAATTGGTTTGGCTGGGTTCCTTCTCAATATACCTTGAACCGACTGGTCTTTGACAGCCCCGAGTTGAAGTAAGTATAGTATTTCTACTGTTAATTTGAAAATTCAGTCTAAAGCGTTGCTTCCAGGATAAATCATGACAAAGCCTGATGTGATAGAATAAGAGCCGAAACCAAGTTCCTTACCTGCATTTGCTTCATTCTTAACATTGCCGGTAGCATAGCCGTAGGTTAAATGATATTTATTAACTAACATAATTTATTATACAGTATTCCTTTGTCAGTCTTTTTTTATGATTTATATACTGACTTTGGATATCATAAAACTTTGGATATCCTAAAACTTTGGACAAAAAAACTTTTAACTTGGATTTAATGAAAATGATGGCCGGGTGTAGTATTCCGTGCAATAAGCTGAACATCTGCTGTGTAGGAAATTCTTGGAAAATTGCATGTGGGAAATCTGAAAACGCTAGCATTCCTGTGGAACTGACAAGGAGAAGATATTGCTCGGTGGCTAGGTGACAGCATAAAAAAAGCGGTGTTTTGTACGTGTGATGAGCACCATTTGGTTAGATAGATAGATAGCTCTTTATTGGTCATATATCGGGTCATATATACACCAAATTATGCTTTGACACGTTAAATAAATGCAAAATATAGCAAAAAACCAACAAAATAGTGGTCGGTAACACATTGAAACATTTTACTGCATAATAGCATGTCCCATTTCTGGATTTTGAAAGTCGCAAAAAATCCAAATATATATTGCCCCTAACGAGTTGAGTACGTATGTACACTTTTACATGTTATGTAATTATTTAAGGGACTTTTGACATGGACAAGGCACTGGAGAATATAATCACAGGTTAAGGTAAGTATCTTAAGGCTTTTAAAAGCATTCCTACAATCATCCCTATATGATAACCCAGCAACGATTCTGACAGCTTTCTTTGCAGTGAAAAAACTATTGAGGTATGTGCCAAGTGGCCCCATATTAAAATGGCATAGGTAAGAGAAGGTTGAATTATTGCATGATATGCCCTTAGAACCGTTGACTGTAACAAACAATGTTTTAAATTGCGCAATAAGAAAATATTACGTGATATATTCTTGCAGATGTAGAACGTGTATTCTTCCCATGTCAACCAAGACTCACTGTCCCAAATAAAGCTCAAAAATTTACCGCAATGAGAGGCAATCTGTACAGAGTGCTGTCGTAGCGAAAAAAATCATAGTATCTGTCTTATCATTATTTAATACTAGTTTATTATTTAAAAACTAGAAGGGACTACTGCTTGGCAAATCATTAACATAAATAAGAAATAAAACCGGTCCCAAAACTGAACCCTGAGGGACTAGTGTCCCTCAGGGTTCAGTTTTGGGACCGGACCATTTAATATCAATGTTATCAGAATTAGCATTATTAAAACAACAAATTGATGACGATCAGTCAATGACGTAATCAACTCTCTACTGCCCTCAGAGAATTTGTAAAATTTCAGTTTGTTTACTAAAATATTGTGAGACACACAGCCGAAAGCCTTATTAGGTCTTAAAAATTGCTCATTCACAAATTCTTTGGCCTCGAAACCTTGACTAATTACATTCATCAACGAATTAATTGCTATAATGTCGCGTCGTTGACAATTTTGACCATATTGAAAATTATTAAATAGATGACAATTTTTAAAATTATCTTGATTTGAGATTTGAGAACTACCTCAACGATTTTGGCAAATAATGGCGCGATAGAAATAGTGTAATTAGGCGGATCATCAACACAATTTTTTTAAAACAAAGGTAACACTTTTGACAGTTTAATACGTTTTGAAAACACATTCTTTCTAATGCATTCATTAGTTAGTTTCGTGAGTGGAATGATAATAATGTATTTGATACAATTGAGAACTTTAAAGCTGATATTATGTTTAAGTCAATTCGAACGACTTTTAAAATCATAACCTCACCTCTGCTTCTTACCAATGGACGTTCAAGGCAGAATAGTTTAACTTATAGAGTAGAGGTTATGCAACACCATTGACCACAGAGCAAGAGTGATAGAATTCCACATTTTGGACAACCCTTGTATCTGTAATATCTACCTATTATCTTGCAGAACCTTTATTAGTTTTATTGGTCGTTTATTATTTTTACTTAGGATTCTTTACATTTAAATGTCATTTAATTTACTAACTTTAATTACCTTAATTGCTACTTATTTTGTTTTGTCATGTTGAATTGTAATTTTCCAGCAATAGCAACCCACGGTTTTTTATTTCGCGTGTGAACAAAACGTAATAAAACTGAATCATCTCGCGTATAAATATCATGTTATAAATAGAATGTTTTTTTATATTTATAACAAGGTCATAATGTCATTAGGTCAGTACCTTCATCAAAGCAAACCATTTTTTCATCGTATTCCAAACATGAAAATATTTTGCCTGAGATAAATAAAAATGGAGATAAAAATAACAGAGATGTTTTTATTTTATATATTTTTTTAAATACACGTAATTACAATAAAGTGGGCGAAGTTCAACAAATCCCAAATGATTTATTTCACTCTATTCATTCGGCGAGACAATTGTTTTTTAAAGTCTATATTGTCTGATAGACTCGCTATCTCGTCATAAATTAAAAGTAAATCAAATAAAACCAAACTATCAACTTTAAGGAATGCCACTTCTCGGTCAGACATTCTGACATTGACTATTTACCACATAGAGAGGACGACTAAAGGTATATTTCATCGTAAGTGATAAAATTAACATACTTCCTAAATCTGGGAAAGTTATCATTTAAGGCTCTTGAATTTGAGAATACCTAGAATTTGGACGAGTAATGTCGAAGACTTAGTCACTGGCAGAATATCGAAAGAAAGTTTCGGAGGCCGTGGGCATGAGGATGAACCTCTTAAAGACCAAGGTTATGTGACCAGATAACATTTAGGTTACACTCGACAATCACGCGTTTGAAGTGGTTGGAGTTAGAGCGAGATAACATGCTTCGGCAGGGAAATATTTACGGTTTCTGGTAACTTTTTCTTGATACATATGAGGTTTGTTTTGGTTTTGAAAAATACCAGTCCTCGGATGTCACGAACATGCGCAGTTAGTAAGTTCAGGACGCGTTTTACTAACTGCGCATGTGCCTGACGTCCGAGGACGTCCTCGGACAGGCTATTTCTCAAAACCAGAACAAACCTATATATTGTCATGAGAATAGAATCATTTTAGTTGTTTGTAAAATTACTAGAATGAAACACATCCAAGGATTACTAAAGAAGTTGAAGCCGTTGGTGACACTGGTAATGAAGTGATTTGAAGTGAAAATAGAGAATTCCACACTATATCTAATATATTCTACTCCAAGCACGTTTCGTAAGTTAAACCATGTTGTTATCATCTGCAGATGATTAAAAATAAAGCATTCAAGTGGCTAAGGGTATCGACGTAATTTGCAATTATCTCCACCTATTTCTGGAAAAAAATGAAGAACGTTCACAGCCCCTAAAAAGTATGTATTCTGAAAGACGTCGCTACACTTCGTATAAAGCATTGCACATTTAAAAAGATTATTTATGGGCATGCCTTAAGAAAACTACTTTTCTCTTCCCCTCGTAAAAGCCAAGTATTTATTGTCTCAGTAGGATAGATCGTTAAGCGTGGGTGGTATGCCGGTTGTAGGCGATAACTCCGACGTCTTTATCACGCCCGAAGAATCATGTAATGTTTCTTAATAATGCTAATTTATAGTTCTAATTACTATGTTCGTCATCGATAAATCGTAAATCTGCATATTTTTGCATCCCATTAGAACCTACAATCGACAACAGCAATTTTCTGTTCTTTGTTCAACTTCTAACAGAGTATATGATATGATCTATGCTGTTTACGACATGATTATATGCATGAGGTCGAGGTGTCTGTTATTTAGTACAAGGAAATGATGCGGCGTGTTGGAGTCACTCGAAAAAAAGCACTCTGTGGAATGAACATGTTGATGGATAGTTTACTAGATATATTATTATTAAAAATGCAACTTAATTCGAGAAGAGTCCGTAAAATCATGCCTATTGGCCACTGTTGGTGTTACGACCAATTAGACAATATGTAGTAGAAACAGATAATACATTATTATAAACTAAAACAATTACTAGTACAACCAATTAGAACAGGTCTAGTTGCCACAGCAGTAACATAAAATTACTAGTAAATGACTAAGAGATTGTGATTTAAGAGTAGGTATGCCTCGACAAGCTGCTAAAATTTGCAACAGGGGAGGTGAAAGGGAAACTCCAGTGGGCGGTCCTTTAAAAACGATAAAATATTATTTTATATATTTATAGTACTATCTAGTAGTAAATGGAAATGAATGACCGCGATTCCACTTCCGTATAAGCTCGAAATTAGTTCATGATTGTATATAAATTCTACCTGCCAAAGCTCAAAGGTTATGCCGACACATCTATATTATTCCTTCAATAAATACAGTATTTATAATTTAAACGGCTAGGTATTATGCTTCCTTAGAATTTTAATTTGTAATATGGAGTATACGAGTATATCTATATTTTTGCATAATGGAAAAGATATTCATTAATTAGTAATCTGCATTAATTAATAATAATCGTCAATAAGGAAATAGTAATATTAAATAAAAAGAATAAAGAGTTGATGAGGTCCGATAAAAATTATAAACAAAAATTAGTGGTATGCAATATTGCAGCTACGGACACACGTTTCAGAGTTATTGCTCCTCATCAGCGTAGCATGGCATAAATAATATTGTTATATTGTTAAAAGCAAGACCAACAAAGATAGGAAAGCACAGTATATTGTAGGTACTCTACCTCATGTGCCATATATGAAGAGCAATAACTCCGAAATACGTGTCCGTAGCTGCAGTCTTGTTTGTTATTATAGTACTAATTCTTGTTTATAACTAAATGGAAAACTTAACATTTTAATGTTGTTTAGTTTTCGTATGTGTAAAGCTTTAGCTGTCACATCATTCAACAAATCAAAATTTAAACTCTTGGATCCTTAGGGGATTCCTCAGGACTTCTTGAATTTTTATTTTGTAGTCTCCCTCAAATAATGGTAGTTTACCAATAAACAAAAATTAGCAACCATTGTTAAAATCAAAAATATACACCACGCAAGTTGTTTTATCCAATAAGTGTTATGCGTATAGTATTAGTTATTTATTGGTCTAATTTGTCTATACGCGATATTCTTAGAAACTGTTAAACAGAAAAAAAGTTTCAAATAAAAAAGGTGTCTCCATCTTTATTTCTTCTCAGCATAGACTTAAAGGGTTTTCCGTTCGTTAACTGAAACGTATTTTTTACAATTATTAAAATTTGACCTTCATATTACCACAGTTCATTAATAAATATGTAGTGATGACATAGTAAAATTGAGATCCATTAATGTTTTCGTTTTTTGAATTATGGCAAGTTAAACAAAAAAATAATTTTAATTATTATTGTTATACATCCAATAGACGCCGAGAATAAGAGAAATGATTCGCAGAAAGTCAGTGATAAGTAATTATTTATAAGCATTAAACTATTCAACGGATCATTATGAAATTGACTAGCTGTCTATCGAGAGGTAAACCACCGTCGGCACTCGTTCTCCGAATTTTAGGCAGGCTGTCGGCAGCCATGGCAGTGGCGGTCATATAATTGAAAGCCCCGCAAGTACGGCTGGTTGGAGTTACGCAGGCGCCGCAGGCAAGGCAGTCTCGGCAGTTCGTGTAATTTCTACAAGTGGTTGACCTCTCAGGTACTGTTTTGATAGCATATAGTATAAAATAAGAATTTCTTTACAACCCTAACCTGGAATTTGCAGACGTAAATGTAGCAAGCAAATGTCAATTTTTCGAAGTCAGCAACAAGTAAATATATCGAGAATAAATAAAGATTAAGGATAGAGGCAACCTTTTATTTGAAATTTTACTTTCTAGGAGTAGTAGTTCTCGATTTGACCAAGGAACTAGTGTTATATACTTAGCACATATCACATATTAGCACATATTATATAAAATAACTTGCCTGGTGTACACTTAGTTTTACGAATTATTATTCATATTTTCTTAAAAAATATATGGATGGGGAGAACTTACAAATTTGCTTTTATAGTAGACAACAGTTTAATGATAGATGTTTTAAACTAAACCCCGCATCAAAATATCATTAATAACTTTAGACATAGTAGGTTATTTCTCAAAAATATGGATATCTCTGGTTTTACTGGTTAGATTTTAAAAATCCAAAGCATCAATTATTTGCATCAATGAAATTTAATAGTGCATTTTTTTAAAATACGAATGCCAGAGCGATTCTAAAAATTGCAAAATTTTGAAAGTAAAAAAGATGGCTAAAATTTGTATTCAAAAATGTTTTCTCTACAAATTTTGAAAGCAGAGATAAAAACCTGCAACTTGAGTCTTAGGACGTCTACATGGGTGCGCGATCTCAACAAGAAAATATTTTCAACATCGGTCCACATCACCTTCTGGACAATACTTTTAGCTCCAATTTGTTAAATTTTCACGAAAGTTGCTTTTGCTAGAAAATATTTTCGGGTTTAAAGGAGTAAGTTGGTTTCTCTGTTTCTTTTTACATTTTGAGCCTAGATTTCATTATTTTGACAGATCGATAGATAACTTTACTGTCGACAGTTTTTATCCCAAACATTTCTTTCTATTTTTCCCAGAAATAAAAGTTATTATGAAAAAAATCCTGTTGCTTGGTCTAATGCAACAAACTGATGCGTGTGACTTGATGAGAAAATGGGAATATGTGCGCTTTACTTTTGTGTTTCTAACTCCTTTCATTGCAAATCGCATCGCCCCTTATAATTCTATATCCATGTGTTTACGACAAGAACACATCTTTAAAATTTAGTATCAATTGTATTGTCCAATAAATGTTTTCAAATATACCAGCATACCACCATTTTATAAAGAAGAATTGAAACACAATTCCACATTATTGTTAGTGTATGGGTGGCTACATATAACTAGTTACTATATTGTTATAATCCCGTACTTGAAGTATAATCAAAGAGTAGAGTACCTGTTAAGTATAATAGTAATTTAATGGAATTTGGTATTTTATTGGGCGTCCCGTGTTATTAGAAATGATTTGGTTTAATTTCTTAATTCGTTCCCTCGTTATATTTTCTCATTCATAAAATAATTCTGGGTGAAGGGCGGAGCTTAAACAATAATAAATCCAGAGGGAGCTCGTATCAGTGTAACATTTGTTGCAAAATGTGCCTTTGCATGGTTCCGTGCTATACATGTTTTTGCAAAAAGTATTATGTTTTTTGGAAAAATAAAAATAGTACGATACACAGAAAACACGAATGAAGGTTTGTATCGAGTCCTTTTTCTCATATTTTGATTCTAAATATTTTTAAAAAAATCATAAAATCTCTGCTAATTAAAACAAATCTTATTAATTAATACTATTTTTTTTTTTCAAAATATTAAAAAGATACAAACCTAGATTGATATGTTTTCTTCTATTTTTCGCCTGTACAAATTTCGTAATTGCAATGGTCTAATTATAATTTGTCGCGGACGGGGCGGCGTTTGAGAGTAATTTATTTCTGATTTTTAGACGGCATACCCACTCTTAAGTAGAATTATCATCTCGAGAGAGGATAATATCGATTCAGGAAGACAACTTCAGTAAAGGAAAGAAAAAATATTATTTAAAAATACAGGACATTTTTTAACAATTTGCCCTTTATCTTACAGTGGAATATATCAACAGTACTCATGACCTTCGAAAAATTAAAGCAAGCTTGAAATATAGGCGATGTTTCCAGTAAGTTTGTACGAGGAGTGGGTAAATGAAGTCTTGAGAGCTCGCGATGATGATGATTATGATGACGATGATGATAAATCTTTGGTGCATTGAAATTTAGTGAATGTAGAATTTGTGGACAGTCAACCATATGCTTAATGATGTTATGCAGGAAGATGATATAGTGCATGGGTCGTCTTTTCTTCAAAGGTACAAAGCCATATACATTTAGAATCAAATCATGTGGAAAACCGGTTACACTCCATGGTCCTTAAAGTACATATAATTTAGGAATTTACGATGGATATTTTCTAAACTATTTATATATCCTGTACATGATGGACGCCATACTATGGAAAAGTACTCTAGACGTGACCGTACTCTAGGGCATTATACATAAGAATCATGTGAAACTTAAAAGGTTTTAAGCCTCTAATTAACAATATCTTAACAATACCTGAAAATTTATTTAAAAATGAAACAAACAAATTTCAAATAATTCTATTCATTAAACGAAACTTCAGGGGTGAGTGAAGAATGCAATGTCCAGAAATTATAATTTTGATTACCGAACATCCAGGGACTACAGTATCATGACTAACTAAATACGTTAGCAAACGTTGTTTATGGCATCGGCCATTTAAAATGAAGAAAACGAAGAATAAAGTTGATAAACGTTCTTACAGTTTGATTCTTCTGGAACAGGGTACCTACACTACTTCACTTTACAATGTATGATATATTGATAACATTAATTTTAGGTATCAATTTACCAAAGCAGGTAGATGGGATGATCAATATTATAAACTTTTTAAAGTGTGATACAATTCTCTACAACTGACCCAGGTAAGGATCTGCCAGGACGCTACGCTACTCTTAATGCCTTTTTGGCGGGATGGATCGTTTTTTGATTGGTTGTTTATAAAATGACAGTTGGTCTAACTATTCCTAGCGTACTAGCAGGCTTAAGGTTATTTTAGAACAAAATGTTAAACAAAAGCAGTGTTTTAGGTAAATTACTCTTATATCAAGTGGACAAAAAGTGACCCGTTACACATGGTACTAGAATGGGCAAAATATTTACTATTTCTGATTATAAATCCAAGATTTCTATAAGGGCTTTTCGTGTTATAGTAATATGTTCGTTGAAAGATAATTTATTATCGAATATTATCCTAGGATCTTTTACAAAGCTAGAGCGAGCTTGTTATTTAACTGATATGCAAAGACTAGAGGACTTAATTGCCTAAAGAATAATATTACGTTGCATTTCCTGATGTTCAAAGGTACACCAATATTATTAATAGGTTCCAATGCGGCCTGTAATGCACAATCATGACTCAATTTTGGTGTAAAATTTCATTAGTAAACGGATATTGATAGAAGCAGTTATATGGTCCAAAAACATTGACCAAGAGGGGTCCTAATATAGAGCCCTGCAGGACCTCTTAGGAAAAATAGGCACGGTGGTCATTTTAAGAAAACAATATATTAAGAACCAACGGGGAAAAATAATTTGGATTGCAGTAGTCACTATTTATACTTTTAGTAAAAAAAATATACCGTGTGGTCATCCTCTAGAGCAACAAGTATTAAATAAAGGGTGCCAAACAGAGACGAACGTTTTTGGTATAAAATTTCTATTGTCAATTTAAAAATTCAGTCTAAAGCGTTGCTACCAGGATAAGGCATTACAAATCCTGTTTGTGATAGAACAACACCCGAGACCTCGTACCGGAATATTGCAAACGATATCTGTATACGAATATAATTAACCAGATACCTATGTTATGCGCTTACCTCAAACGAAAGTAGTCGATTATTTACCTGGCTCACCATCGTAAGTCCCTTATAAACTCTTGGTTCATTCTTAATATTACCGGTAGCATAGCCGTAGGTTAAATGATATGTATTTACTTTTATTGAATCATTTATGGAGTTGTTCATTAAACTAACATTATTTATTATAAATAAAGCATTGTAAATAAATAATTTACATCATGCCTATGAATTAACACAAAGTAGTAAAACAATATTTACAATAATTAAAAGGTGATTCTAAAAACTGTCGGTCGACGTTCGTGACATCGCTCGTATTATCAACTATTCCTTTGTAGGTTTTCAAACTGACTTTCGATAAACTATAAGTAATTTTACAGACTTTTGTCCGGTTATAATATACCTGTTAAATCAAATAGGTATCAAAAGAACAGTTGCAAGTGCATGTTGCAAGAACCATCAATAATAAAAACTGCGGCGACGAAGGGTCTCTCTGGATGATTAGAAAGTGATAAATCCGCCTACTTTGAACAAGCCGATGTGAGTCGTAAATTTAAACCAAGGCCTCGGCGGGGCGTTGACTCGAACAAATGCGTTGTAAAATGTTGCACTTCGTTCTATAGATCCTCGTCGATATTTAGATAGACACGAGGAATACGAAATCACAGCGCTATCTACAACGACGGGAAGTTTACTTCACATTTTACACATAATTACACATAGGGACAATGACACAAAAGATAAATCGGTATTGTTTTTAAATACCTTTGCTCAGCGGTCTAGTTATACGATTTTGTGTTAAAAATTATACAAGCAGAAAGCTAAAGTACGTAAATATACAGGGTGTCCTGAATTGCACAGACCAAACTTCACCAAGTGAGGGGACCAAGGAAAGCTTTATATCAAAAAATTACTCCAAGATGCTTGAAACTCGGATCTTTGAAGGTCCGCGTTATCTAACCTACAATTAAATTTAACAGGTGCTAGTTTTAGTATTTGGAACAATATTCAAATATACACCACCAAATAGAATACTGTAAGAAACGGTCTGCGGAATTTGTATCTAACTTGACTATGCCACAAGGCTCTGTGTTAGGCCCATCTTTCTTTAATATATTTATTAGTGGTATTACAGAGGAATTGGGTGTCAATTACTTTTACTAATATACACCAATATGTCCAATTTAATCATGGCATAAAAGATTCGGTGCTTACGCGTCCATTAACATATCGTGACCTTGGTGTAACATTTGACACCAAACTATAGTTTAATTGAGATATAAACACACCATTAATGAAAATTTGACAACAATGGGATTCAGTGGACATTAACATACTGAAACTGTTAAATCAATATTTCGTTCGATCCAATTCAAATGTTCATCAATAATTTAGTCATCCCATGCAATATATACATAATATACAAAAATAACAAAATTCAAAGACGTTTTTTAAATACTTTAAATGAGAAGGAAGATGGTGTCTATCGTGCTATTGGATTTCCGCAAACTGTACTGTGGATTTTTACTTTGACTTTGTAGATTCGTAGAAATTTCACAACAATTTTTGTTTAATAATACGTAAATAACAGATTGCAGCGCTATCTTAAGTTTACTACAGCCATGTCAGGTTCTAGTCAAAACTTATTCTATTTGTCGACTCCCAGAACTAACGTCCACAAATTCTCGGCACTATAAAAAAATGCGTCAAAATTATAATAATCTGTAAGACACCTTTGATATTTTCCACTGCAATATAGCTGCGATGAAAAGATTAGCCCCATAATTTAGAATGTTGTTTTATCTTAGTTCTATCTGCTTATTTTACTCTTTTTTGTTTCTATTCTTATACGTTATATATTCGTATGTATTTATTATCCCTGTAATTGGAAGGCTGTATTATACGTATTATAACATATTGTTGCATTTGAACACATTTAAAGGTACCTAACTTATTTTGAAAACACCAATTAGACATGTAGTAGTAGATTGCAATTCTCTATGGAACTAATAGTTATAAATAATTTAAGGTCATCGGCTTAGAGTAAGCAGTCACTTTGAATAATTTCCACACTATCAATTACATATAGATTAAAAGCAACGGCCTGAGAATTGATCCTTGTGGAACGTCAGACGTTGCCAGATATTTGATGATTAATGTATGATGTCCGCGCAACTTCCCAGAAGTTTTCGATTCAAACTGGACGATAGTCCGTTAAGCAGCAAAATAACACAAATAAGAGGGCATAATGCACCATTTTGAATTAAACAAACCACTATACTAGGCGCTGTCGATTATCTCTTTACGTTCTTTTGCCAAAACTTCATACACATTATCCATGTGACTGAATTTTCGATCGATCAAGTTTGAATCCGTAAAAAGGAAAAATCATATGGGTTCCGTACTTCGGGTGTGGATGAGACCATTGGGGTTGGCATAGAAGACGTTGTGCAAAGTTTATGGAAATTTTGGCTTTGGCGAATTTTTTCGTTTGGGGGCAAAAGTGAAAACATGGGTTCCGCACTTCGGGGGTGGATGCGACTAGGGGCGTTGCATAGAGGATGTTGTCGAAGAAACGTGAGGTCGAAATTTCGACTTTGGCGATTTTTGTTCGTGTGGGGGCAAAAGGTAAAATATGGATTTCGCACTTCGGGGCTGGATGAGACTGTGAGTGAGTACAAAACGTTGTGCAAAACATATTTATGGAAAAATTGGGTGATCCTAAACGAGAATGAGACCATGGGGGTTGCATAGAGGACGCTGTCAGGGACGCGTCCGGTCGAAAATTATAAACAAAAATTATTTTTCGTTTTGTAGTTGTCTTCCATATCCGGGGATGTGCAGAGGAAGTTAAGATTCTACACCACCTTGTTTTTAATTAATGAGTTATATAATTTTCCTTCAAGCGCGGATCCACCGTTGTGGGCACGGTGGGCATGCCCACAACCCTAATTGAGGTCGATAGGCTAATGTTATATCCAATGCCTTAATAAATTCAAATTAAAAAAAAACAACGCACCGCATTACACATACATTGTGAGCGAGCATATTGGTACATCTTTATACTAGTCGGTCAGTCGCTGCGACCATCGATAAATGAACCACGTGTTCAAATTTTTGTCGTAGTAGTAGTAAAAATACATTGAAATGTAAGCGGAGTAGCGACAAATCGCTTATTATTAAACATTGTTGAATTTTTTTCTGATGAACGCTGATTACTGATCACTTTGTTTATCGTAACTTATTTTATTCCTTTATTTAATAACAAAAAGTTAAAAATGAATCGTAATTTCTTAGGGTGGCCATTCCCTAGAAAGAGACATCCGATAAGGAAATATTTATTATTTTTGCCCATAACTTTTCTTTTTTAGTACGTATATTTAAAAAAACTATAAGAGTACCGAAGTAGAACCATAACAAGAATATTACTATGAATTTTCACTCAATAATTTCAGTGGTTTGCAAAATAGCTAAATTTAAAACTAGGAAATAGGAAGATCAACATAATTTTAAAATTTAAATCTAGCTATTTTACAAACCACTGAAATTATTGAGTGAAAATTCATAGTAATACTCTTGTTATGGTTCTACTTAGGTACTCTTATATATTTTTTAAATATACGTACTAAGAAAAAAAAGTAATGGCCGAAAATAATAAATATTTCCCTATCGGATGTCTCTTTCTAGGGAATGGCCACCTTACCCGTATAACCAAACTGTATAGAACCTGTATCGGGTCTATATGAAATCCTTTACCCGATAAAGATAGCCTATATTCTTTTGGTACAGCGACGATACGGGTTTGAATACATTCTGGATATAGATTGAATAAAGTAGGCATTTATCGATTCGATATCGTCACGATATATTTAGAGTTTAGACAACGCGTAGATTATCAGTCATGTATACGTTAATATACCTTTGGTGTATTTAAGCACATAAAATGCAAATAAAATAATAATTAAATGAAAAAAATAATTGTTCTGTATGTTATTTTTCGGGAATTTGTAGCACATATTACTTTATAATTTCTACTGTACTTATAAACTTATTTAGAAATCTTCAGATATCATTTCATTTACCTGGGATCCTGGTGGGACGCGAACCTACGATGCATATCTACAATTTCAGTGCACTAGTGTCTTTGCTCTCTGCGCTACCTAGCCTTGTGATCAAATCTAGCTTATTGTATATACATAGTTATAATAACCTCACATTTTCAAAAACGAATTAAACAATTCTGAGTGTAGAAAAACTTCTGACTTTAAATAATAAAAGTGATATAATAAAACATTAATTGTGATATTGCACGCTGTTATAAGTAGAAGTTCTTAAAATAAATGCAGACATGCCTTCTTTTTGTGCAGTGGTAAATTGTAGTAATGCAGCCAGGGATCAAGGGATTAGATTATTCTGGTAAAATAATTGTCAATGTCAAATATTATTAATTAATTTAAGCAGTAACTCAATTGCAGAGTTTCTTCTATGCATGGCCCAAATATAAAAAATAATGAATTCTTTGAAAGAAGACCATTGTACCTAGATAAATTCCGTCAAAAGTGAAGATTTACCAGAAGGAAAATAAAGCATGCTAGAATGTGTTTCAAACATTTTAGTTCAATTATTGTTCATTAATTGAATTCAATATATGCATATGTTAAAGAGACATGTCATTGTATTAAATTTAAGAAATCCAGCATCATTAACCGACAATAAAAATTCCATTTGGATTCTATAAAAAAAATGTGGGCTACACTTACATTACAAGCTCTTTATAATCTCAATGGTCAGGAAGATTTCGAAGAGGAAAAAGAAGAGCTGAAAGGGTACCAAATGACAGACAGATTTGAAAGTCCGCAGCGCAGGAATTTTGAAACGAAATTTGTATGCGACATGGAGAATTTAATTTTTAATTTTAGGGTTTAAAGGGAATTTTTTTTATAAGGTATAATAATCTGTTATTACAGATGGACAAAAGTTTCAATCATGTTATAAGGACATTGAAGAATCGCAGAGTTGAGAATTTACAGTTTGTGTGACAGAATGCCAATAAAGAAATTTATGATTTATTGTGCCACATAGAATTTTTGTTATATATCAAGTGAACCTATTAATAAATAACTCGATAAATAATAAAATAATGTGTTTTTTATTTATTTTTCCTATTTTAGTTTATACAAGTAAAATATCCTTAACATCAATTAAAAATTACAAATAAAATTATATTTACAGGGGTTCCACCATTGTGCACAGATATTTTATTATATCTGGATACATATATCTTTGTAAAATCTGATAGGTCTGTAGAATATTGTTCTAAATTAATCACAAACGGATCCATTGTCAATAAAGATATGTTTTATAAATATCTTCCTTGATGCACTTCATCGAGCTCTGCATAATAGGAACTCGGATCCACGTTGTATAATAAAAAAATACTTTGCTTTAGAAACATATATGTAGAGAAGTACTTCCCTACTTCTTTAAACTTGTTAAAATATTGTTATATACTCGATTATATCCAAATAACAATAGAGGCACATCAAAATTACATTGTAAACATACAAAGACTTTGAGGTTATTTTGGTTGATGATGTCTATAATTTAATGTTACTCAAGATGTGCGATAAATGGGGAAAAGTTAGTATCGATTATGTAAAGACTTGATATCTATTTAGTATAGAATATCTATAGATGACATATAAACTTAATAAAGTTGTAATACATTTTCCCTAATAGTAATGTTTTTATCGGAGAACTTTACAGGACCTATATTAATGAGTTATCGATAATATAACGATACTTTATATCTGCTATAAATGTAAATCATATATTCTATACAGGAAATATATATACAGATAATGCTTTATATTCTCGGTACAGATTAAATAGATATATATATATATCTATACAGGAAATATTTAGTTGTACTATAAATACGCTATATAGTTCAAATCTTTATCGAGAAATCTTTATAGATTATATATTAATCTATATAGTCCACGGGTAATTGTGAAATATTGGATATCGAGTCCGTAGTCCGACTCGCACTTGGCCGATTTTTGGGTGGCCGTGACCACAACCTTTTTTGGGGGCTGGATCCGCGCCTGTTTTCCTTTGGAAGTTCACCTGTATATCACTATTTTAATTCGCTTTAGGCGAAAGGAGCCTGGTCATTGTCTCATATTTATTTCTAGTTCAATGGGTCCATCCCGAGCAGTCCTTCAACTACCACAGCGACGTCTGTCATGGATGGCTGGATGGGTCCGGACATGAATTTCAGAAACCCCTATTTGTACATATTACTATGAATACAGTCTTTTGAACTGAATTGGATACCGAAGCCGATCCGATATCACTAACAAAAATATCATTAATATTATTTTCAATGATTTTAACCATTTCTTACCAAGGAATTAAATAGCTAGAATGATTTTATCTTTTTATGGTGTCTCATGCTCATCGGTGAGTATAGCAGCTAGCAGGAAACCGATAGCCTGACAATTGTCCCACAATGAATACTAAAAAGTTAAACGCTATCAACATAGAAATCTAATGTTTGTTATCCCATTATGTTCACACGAGCGAATATTCAGTCGCGGTTCAATTATTTTATGACGGTTTAAAATGTGCTCGATATTTAGTTATGATCCTGTTGTTATGATAATGTGTACTTGTACGTATCACTTAGAGGCTTGTCAATCAGAACGTTTCATCAGATAAACGAAAACATTTGGTAAATTACATTGAGAGGTTGACAACAAGTCGACAAATAACTTCAATGACAAGATTATGTAATAGGTGCGTGTTTATCCATATGAATGAAATAAACTAAGTAAATAACAAAATAAAAGTCGTGTAACTTGACAACTGATAAAATTATGTTATACAGGGTATTAATTAAATGGTACCTAGGTCATTTTTAGGGGCGAATTCTCCTAGACGTAAACTATTAAAAAAATTATAAAGAACGCAAGGTAAGTTATTTTTTATTGCAGTTATTATGAAAAACAAAAAATAAACACATTCTGAAAAATACTGAGTAAATGATATTTTTCATGGTATACAGGGTGAGCACTAGTTCGTGGACGTCGGGGTCTCCTCAACCGTTTGAAATTTGAAGATATGGCTTAGATAAAAATTGTGGGGTGTTTTCCGTGTTATCCTATCACAGGCAAGCTTTGTAATGATTTATCCTGGTAGGAACACTTTAGACTGAATTTCTCAATTGAGAACAGCAATACTATGGGTACAACATTTTTTATTGAAATATCCAGATAATTAGTGAAAATCCTCAATTCTTCAAACTATTTTCAAAATTCCCTTGACTTTTAACAGACCATTTAAAATCCCTGACTTTTCCCGGTCGCTATGAATTCCGCCCGGTAATATTTTCTTATAAAAAATAGGATTTAAAATAAGAAGTCTATAAATTACACATTTAAAAAAATCAAAATTAGTGTTCAAAATTTCGACCACCTGAATGTTTCGGATTTCAAATAATGTACTTAGTTTCGTTAATTCAAGCACCGCTAGATCCTATATTTGTTGAGGATTATTTTATAAAATTATCAGTTGGATTATTCCAGTTAATAGGCCCATCAATAATCGGTTTATACTAATGACATAAAACCGAGGATCGTCTATTTTATTATCGAACGTGTTTATAATGTGAAGAATATAGATTACGTCTTCATTTCCTTCATAAATTTCTTTCGGTTATTGGAAAACCAATTACTTCATACCATTTAGCTAAGTATCCTACTACCAGTTAAGGAGAACTAATGTTTATTAATGCCTCAATGAGCACGTTTATTATACGGTGATTAAATTGCAAGATCTACGGACCTGGCTGGTCTGATCTAGAAGACGGGAAACGATTTTTTCTCGTCTCCTTCAAACAAATTGCAGAGCTGCTACTCAGGTTTTAAATTACGTCATAATTGTCGAGATGATCGTAAATTAATCGATCGCCAAGTTGGCGTTTGTATTTTTTATTAAATAATATTAACATTTGTTAAGGCCTCTTGAATAATATACTGGCATTTTGTGAGCGGTAGTTTTAACTCGGAAAACTGAAAGCAACTTGCATCAGTTTTCTGGAAAAGTGGATAAATAAATAAATAAATTAAAAAACCTAATTCAATAACTAGATTTTACAGCCAAGTCTCTATAAAGGAAAACATCTTGACTATATCTGCACTCTATCTAGTATGTGGAAATAATTGGTCATAGAATTTTAATATTTGAGGCAGATGTCATAAAAAAAATTTGAAGCGGTGGTTTCTATAGCATATCGTCAAAAATGAAGTTTCTGTACTTTCATTAGCTTGCTCTAGTTACTTCCCCAATTTAGCAATGCAAAATATATATATCTTGAGACAAGCTTTTGGGTCGTGAAGAACATTGATAAGATGTTAATTGTTTGATTCGATAATTACTTCACATCCACGTAGTGGATTGGAAGCTTAGTAAAGACTTTTTTTGTTGAAATAGGTTTAGAATGTCATGAAACGTAGATATTCGATATTTGAGCGGAAAAAAAAAACATTTTGTCTGTCTGTTTAGTAATAAGGACGCGTAAGTATAAGTAATATATTATTGGATTTGTGTCGAACAATAGATAGTTTAAAAAAAATGCAGTAGTGCTCAGTGGTAAGCCCTATAAACATAATTCCAATTCAGTTAGACTTTGAAAGTCCCTGGTGCGTCCAAGTGTTATAATGTTTTGATGTAACAATTATTTAAAGTGTCTGTTATGTGTACCTGCAAAAATTTGCCTACCACGAGCTGCCACGTTTTACATAATTAAAATTTATTTATGCAGTTATGCAATACCAAACTCCAAATAAAAATCTTAATTTTATTTTATCAAGCCTTTTAATAATGGAGTGGGGGGGAGTTGAAAAATATATATAATCTAGTTCCAGATACTATTATAATATATTGTTATGTTTTATTATTATGATTGATTAAAATTTTTGATGTGAAACCATTTATATCTTCCAAATCAATACCACTAACTAAAACAACAATATTCAATTCTTAATTATCTCTGTAGCTCCGGCTATGCAATTCCACCTCAGATTGCAGGTTCAGGTTTCTATGTTGGAAATTCCTTTTTTTTTTTTTTTTATTTTATAAAATTAAAATTTCAATTGACTAAAATTTTTATTTATTACAACCCTTTAATTTCTTGATATAATTATATGAATGTGATAATTTATAAACATTTTTGATTTTAATACCTTTCACTCATTTCTTTCTTCGTAGCTACAATTCCTATCCTTCAAATCCTCTTAATTATTTCTTCCTTCACTTTTCTCACTTCTCCGACTAAACTTTATATTCTTTTCTTCTCTTCAAACTATTTAACTCCTTCCTTCTACTTATTTTCTCCACCTTACAATTCCTATCCTTCAACTCCTCTTAATTATTTCTTCCTTTACTTTTTTCACTTCTCCAACTAGCCTTAATATTCTTTTCTTCTCTTCAAATTATTTTATCGCCTTCCTTCTACCTATTTTCTTTTCCAAATTTCAAAACTTTTCTCACGTATCTGCCGTATCTATTGATCTTCTTTCTTCTACTTATTTTTCTCTCCAAAATTCTCAAATTTTTAATTTTTTTCAATCTTCTCAATCTCCTACCCGTATCTATTGATATTCTCTTTTCTTTTTTTTTGTCATTCTTTTTTCTTTTCAATCAAGAAGCCAAAGTTTTTTTAAAACAACTAAATTTAGATTATTATTACAAACCTGACCCCTTCAGCCCAAAATTAGAATTTTCATTGTCAGTGTCATTAAATTATAATAACCTCAACATATGACATATAAAAACTATAAAACAAATTCCCTAACTTAAAAACAGTTCTACCAAACTACAACTAAATAACAATTCAAAATATTTCAATTGCCTCATCAGATCTTTACCAAATCTGGAAGACATAAATAACTCCACAACACAAATATGCAACATTGCAAATACATAGCAATATACATGTACCAAATTTCAAGTGAATATCTCAATTTTATTGGAGTGGGGTGGTAGAAAATGAAAAATTTTATGAAACATTTTGCCTTGGCTTCTAGTGTATACCAAGTCTCAAGTTTATGTACTCTTATCAGCTTGTCTTACTTATTTCCCCCTATTTACCCTCCAACCTTTCATCGGATATGTTCAAAAAACACTCCAGTTCCAGATCTCGTTATAATACATACGTGTACGAAATTTCAAATCAATATCTTAAACCATTCCAGAGAAAACGTGCGGACAAAAAATAGTTACAGACAGACCGACAGACAGAAATTTTTTTTTCGCTCAAATTTAAAATTTCGACGTTTCATGACATTCTAAATTTGATTTCAACTAGCTGTCTTTTCTTAGAAAGATATGAGGTAATCCAGTCACAAGTATTTTCTCTTAACTCATATTTTTGAAGTTTCTCTATAAGCCAGGCATGATGTGGGAATATGAATGTTTTTGCATAATAATCGTTCTCTTACAGCCAGTTTTTCAATGTCGAGTTAACTTTTGTACTGGAGTTAACTCTGGATTAAGCGCACTGTTGCGTATTTCAAATGCGAGTTAACTTGAAACCTCGAGTTAAATCGAGGTTAAGATAACTCTAGATGAGGTATGAGTTAATTACAAATTTCGGCTTAAAACTAACCTAAAATTATTTTATGGTGTAAATAAATTATGATATTTTTCAAACACATCATGGATTATGATTTTAATGTAAATGCTTACAGCAGTAATGAGAAAGCTAGAAGACCCAAGGTAATCAGATATAGGCCAAACCACATGGAAGAATGGGATCGACACGATTTTTTTGCGCGATTTCATTTGCCTCCAAGAACTGTAGATAATATATTAAAAGAAGTGCAAGATATTATTTCGTATTCTACGAATATGTATTTGTTATCTTGTGTTGTATAAATATTAACATGCAATGTTTATTTTACATGAGGGAACTGGTTCCCCCTCATCGCATTCTATGTTGTGGAGAATTGTTGTAGCCGCAACTGTCTGTATGGTATCCATTTTAAGGCGCAGCCTTAGTGCTAATGCTCCTCTCCACTGTGTTTCTCGTTCTGATGTGGGATTAATTAAATAAATTCTCAGCATTATTTTTGATCCACACAAGAGGCGTCATAAGGTAGAGTTTCACAGGGCCGATCAACAGACCATCATTAAAGTGACCTCGTTAAAATAAATTGTATAAACAAAAATATAAATATTACTATTACATTTTACAAATAATATCACAGAAAGTTAGGTTAATGAAACATTTTTAACATCACAGAACTATAGAAGACATTAGAATACTTGTGCAAAATTCCGAAAATTTGGTTAAAATTCATACTTCTCATGTCAACATAACAAAATATTTCACACAACTCGAGTTAACTAACTCGAATGAGAAATAGTAATGAAAAACAGTTGTAACGTTAACTCGAATTTAGCCTCGAGTTAAGGTGCGAGTAAGAGTTATCTAACTCGAACTTTAACTCAACATTGAAAAACTGGCTGTTAGCGGTCAGATATTTTAAAATTTGTGAAAACACCGAACTATTGAGAACCGCTGTATACAGTTCCTTACTTGACCCGTATCACAGCATCCTACACTTACAAGCTATGAAGTAGAAAAGTGGCAACGTTGCCGGTAGCACTATCGTGTCTAGCTGACAAATGGCGCAGCTTTGGTATTATCGTGTTATGGTGGTATAATTCAGTTATTCGTCATTTTTTTCTGACGTCGACAGCCCAAGGAAGACTATTATTTATACGAGTGACAATATCATGCAGTAAAGATTGTGTGCCGTGCTGCAAATCAAATTACGACAGTTCGTTAAAAAATGACAAAGTGACAGTTTCGACAGTTTCTTTCCCCAAAAACGAGGAAAGAAAGAAACTTTGGATTCGGAAAATTGCACACGTGGAATATTAAAATAATGTCCGATTCTGTCTGGATGTATAGACTAAATATTGATAATGTGGAGACAACTGAAAATGAGTTAAAGTGCAGTGCAGTGTTGTAATTTCAAAACAATTAAACATTAAATGTTTTGTGGAACTAATGAGATATCATCTAATAATTTGACCTGGATTAGCCACCCATTTTGAAAATAAGCAAATGGTCATAAGTGCAGAATATATTAAGTAGATACTTACCAGTATTTAAATGAGAATTATTCCCCAGTGACTGACATTGACTATATTTTGCAAAAAATAAGTGCATTTTTGAAAAAGGGTTTGACAGTTATTGAAAATACCGAAAAATGTGAGTACATATAGAAGTAGCTTGAAATTAATCTCTGATCAGATTAAGTTAATGTTAATGAAAAAGAGACGATGTCACCCCTCAACGATATTTTTTTCATTGGTGGCTTTTATTCTTTCACCGAGTTGTTAAAAAGAACCTACTGCCTCAGAAAAGCTATCTATAAAATATTTCCTCATCACTTAATATTGCTCCTGATGACCTTAAAAACACTAGACATCTCCTGCATGAATTATTGTATTATATAATTTACCTAATTGGTTTGTTTATAAAGTTATTTAATTAATGAAATATATTTTTATTCTCTCCTAATTATTGATATTCGGTATAATTTAATTGTACTGTTCATAAAGTTATTTAATTAATGAAATGTCTTTTAATTCCCTGCAAATTGTTGATATCCAGGCGCACGATGCGCTCGCTAAATAAATGATCTGACTACTAGATGTCCAGTTTACAGCGTTGCCAATTTTAGGTAAATGGGTTGTAAGTAGAGGAGGCTGTGCCTGTATTAAATAACGAGTGGCGAGGATAGTTAGTTGATAATTACTTTGGATAAGACAAATGTTATACATCTGAGAACGGCTGTTTTTATAGAACACGCCAGTGTCAAATCATCCTATCTACTGTGCATCAAAACAAGTTAATCTTCGCTGCGAAACCGGTAATCATAGTGAATGGAAGTTTTTTTCAATTAAGTAATACATAATGACAGTTATCGTGTATACGTGTAGCATTTCAAAACACGCTTATTATCCGCAGCGGTGGAGTTGAATAAAACCTCAGATACGCTACTGGTTATTCTACAAATATCATTATCAACATGCGCGTCATGTCAAGAATCGGATGTGGTTTACGGTTCGGTGAAGAGAACGGCTCGAAAGGAGGAGGGAAAATAACGAAAACCGACGGGAATATAAAGCGACGACAATGGGAGAAACATATTCAGAGAAATGTTGAAAAAGTGATGCCGTGCCAGTCCATTTGCATACCTCGAAACTTCAGCGCCTTCCAAATGGATTTTTAATGTTTAGCTTAGTGTAAAACGAGATATCGCTGACGCGGAAAATGCGTTACTTTTCTTCTCTTTATAGGCGCATGAATGCAAATTGATGTTGATTTTGATTCTTTTCTGTTGAGTGTGACTCCGAGTTGGCTATGGCTTTGGAATTTTCAAATGTTCAGACACGGCGTCATGTACATTTGTACACATACGTTACAACGGTAAAATCTGTAAAAGATAGAAAGGAAAATCGTGTTTTGGACAATTACATTGGTGTTTACACGCAACAAGTACAATACAAATGCATATATACTGATGACAGATGTAATGAACTCTGATGTAGTCAGGAATCATGTTCTTGTAGGAGTACAAAAGTACTCACGCTAATATCTTAAGAATGACGAGTGATATTTCAGTAATCTAAGAACCGCAACAAATAGTTGCATGTATTTACATTGTGAAGTATATACAGGGTGTAATTAGTTTCATGTCATTAAAAAAAACTGGTAATAGGGACCGACTAGACAAACAAAAAACCTGTATGACTTTTTTCTCTAGGGACACTTTGAAAAAACTGACCTGGGTTTACATTTTTAATGTTAAGGTAGGAAACTTTTTGGGAACCACTGTTTTTCAGGGTCAATGGATCAATAGTTCCGAATATTAGAAATAATAAAAAACTGTAAAACCCGACTTGTGTTCCCGCTGGTAGAAGTGCGGCACTTCCATGGGATTATTTGTACCGAACTTTTTATACCACTAATTATGAAAGTGTAATTGGGGAACCTTAAACGATAAAGCACTTCCGCACCAGCTGCATTTCCACCACTTTCTCCATACACCAAGTGCATATCCGTGATCTCTGGATAAGTGTAATCTCCCATAATGTTCAAAATCTGCGTTTTAAAACACCACACTGTGATTTAACGTTATCAATAAAGAAAACAAAAAGAAAAACTTGGTCCAAAATCCAAAAAGTAACACAAAAAGCACGAACGAAAAATAGTGTCTTATGTAACCAAGTACTAACGACTTGAACTTATCGTTCAAGTCGTTAGTACTTGGTCAATAAAATAAATCTTAACATAAGTGGCACAAAGCCAAGGAACGGCTAGGTCGCGCGCCGTATGTGCGTTATTTACCAAGGAAGGACACAAACTGAAATTATTACTTGAGAATATTACAAGGGAGAGTATAGCACTCCCAATAACATAATTTGGCGGCGAAAAAGCAAAAAACATGGCGGTGTCCTCTGTCGGTCGCTTTTAACTGCTTCGTCGGCATGCTTTTTGATGATCTCTTAGACGCACCATACTTATTTGCAGGAGTATGCCAGCAGTTCTCAAACAATGTTATTAATTATTTTGTCAATTTTTGTTTATTTTTTTTCTTCAAAACTATGAGCTTTAGACCCCATGTTATATAAGATTTTTTGTTTGTCTTTTCGTTCCCTACCACCAGTTTTTTTTAATGACATGAAACTAATTACACCCTCATAGTTTTGGAGAAAAAAAAATAAACAAAAATTTCGCAAATTTTCAATAAAATCTTTTGAGAATTGCTGGAATATTGAGGTAGGTTTAGATCGTCGCGCGTGTCTTTGCCTATGATACTGTGTAGATAGCTATAAAATGTCGGCGGTCTTTAGCGGTGCGGTAAATAAGATGAAAGACGTCGACGTTTTCTGAGTGTTTAGTAGATCTGATCTCAGGAAAAATATACTCTGACTCTCCCTTGTGCAATATTTTAGTTTCTGTGGGTGTTTCGTTATGTACACACGTCCAACCCGCCGTTCGTTCTTTTTGTTATTTTTGAATTTCGGGTCGCTGTGTATTTATAGTGAAGATTTATTTTATTGACTTTACCGTTCAAGTCGTTAAATTCTTGATTACGTACAGACACAACTTACTTGTTCGTTCTTTTGTATTCCGTGTTGGGTTTTGGACCAAGTTTTTCTTTTATTTTTCTTTACTGACAACGTTAGTTGATAGTTTATTGTTTAGTGTTGAACGGAGTACGTATGTCCCTTAATTCGACGTACCGAACTGTGTATTGATGCAGATTGCGAACAATTTACTTAGGTGGTAAGCTTTTAACCCAGGACACTCATTTATGTTACAAACGTTAATAAATCACATTTAAATATTCTAAATTATAAACATTAATCCAATATTTTGTTCCAAATTAAGACACACATGTAAAGAAATGCTCTGTTTAAATTTCTACGGCCATTATTTGCTTGCAGTTGTGCAGGAAAAGATAACGAATTATTTACCTCTTTATAATTGCCTCAGTTCGGTTGAGGCGGTCCATTAAAGGCGGTCGATGATCCAAGGCCTTTGCACTTTTTTATGACAATTTAAAAGATGTATAATTGGGAACTACAAGTTCATTGACCAAGAAAAGCAGTGGTTCTCAATTATTTTCTACATTAATACCAAAAAAAAATATATTAAAAAGGTTGACCTAGGTCAGTTTTTTTCAAAGTGCCCCAGAGGGAAAAGTCATAAAGGTTTTTTGTTTGTATAGTCGTTCCCCATTACCAGTTTTTTTTAATGACATGAAACTGATTATACCCTGTATAAATATTGCAAGATATGACATATTAATGCAAAGTAACGATAATTAAAACAAAGCAAATATTGTTGATGCTATTTATTCAAATTAAAGTTGTGATAAAAAGTGTTTGGGTTCATTATATATTTCACATGTTAATTTCCAAATTGATACACAAGTACAAAAATGTGAGGTGCACGTTAAAAAATAGGACATACTGTAAGTTTCTTTTTTATGACGAGCAATTTTTTTATATATTCAACGGTTAATGAGTTATCAGTAAAATAAGGCTTTTTTCACCGAATGGATGTTTTTTTGGGGTTTTCTCGGTACCTCCAGAACTGATTTTATTGGTTTTGTGATGTATAATCCCTCCACTAACACTTACTTAAGGAAAATCTCGGATAATATATTTTGTTATGGAAATCTTTATACTTAATTATTGGACTACTAGTCCAAAACGTTATTTGTACTCGTTTAGTATTTTATCATATTAGCAGTAATGTCATAAAGGTACAGTCGTGGCCATATATAAATTAGGTCGTCTCTCCAAACTTTTTCCCCCACTATTTACATTGCGTAAACCTAATTGACCCATTGGAAAAGTAATCAACAGTTGTATGATGAAGTTTTCCTTGAATCGTATTTTCTTGATAAAAAATTGGCTAATATCAAATACGCATTTCTTAGAGTTAATGGTTTAGGAAAAATTCTTTTAGGTTTCTATAGATGAATGGTGGTTACAGTTGCACATAGGACATACTATTATGTTTGTGTAATGATTATGGTCCAGGATTGCTGCAATTAAGTTTTAAGAATGCGTACATACTTATACAGGGAGTTCCAAAATTCCCGCATTTCCCTTTAGGTGCTGATTCTACCAGCAAACATAGTAATAAAAGGTCCTTTAAATATTTGTCAGGAAACGTTTACTAATTCAGCTACTGTCCTCTGGGAATAATTTGAAGTATGTATGTAGGTACGTGATTATAATGAAATCTTTTGCATATTATTAGTTAACATTATTTCTTTTTACTGTGTAGAAACTAAGTAAAGAGTTCACTTAAAAGGGTGTAATTTTTTTCATAAGAAACTGAACCACCTTCAGAAAAAGGTAACTAAAAATGTTGAAATCAAATTTCACCCCGATGCCCGATTAACTGAACTTTGTTATCTAATATGGGTCGGTGTAATAAATGGACAAATAACTGAACCGCATATGTGTTTAATCGACGTCATTATCGATATAAAGCAATAAAATTCAGTTAACCAGGAGACTAGGTGAAATTGTATTTAATAAAATTTTATGTTTTCTGCATAGCGGGTCATCTTTTTTGCTACGCTTGTTATTATTTTACCATATTCACTTATAACTGAAATTTACACTTGGTACCATTGCCAAAACACATCACGAAATTTCTTTGAGAGTTTTTTTTATTTCACCTTCTAACGTAATCGTCAACAATAAATAAATAAGAAAGTTAATTGTCCACCAACATTGTTACAAAATAAACCTTGTGAACGCTTCTAACATTCGTCTATTTTTAGAAAACAATTATTGTTGGCGTTCTGAAACATGCGGTTTGAAATGTTCGCTCTCTGATTTTAAATACAACCATTAGTTCGAGCTATAAAATAATTCATGTCGACATGAAACGTTTTTATTAATAATAATTGTTTTCCAATTACATACATTATAAATTAACGAGTGTAGTTTTATTTGTAAAGTCATTATTAAACAAGTCAACACTTAAACGTATTTATAGCCAAGGATATAAATATGAGTAATGTAATGATATATGTAACATGTTTTATTGTTATTGATGAATTCATAAAAGTATATTTTGAAATGTTTATTTAACGTTTTAATTGGGTCGATTCAATCCCGATATTTTGAGCTGTTGTTTTATGACTCCGTAATTTTACGTACCCATAAAAAACATATTTACCAATCAAATTCGGGAAATGCCCCTCCGGTATAAATGTCGATTCCGCATCAAGGACAATTGATAAAATTTACCTATCTTTATTTACACACGTACAGTCGTGATCACTTCCAACCTTCTCAGTTTATTTGATAATTTTTTTCTGCTTGAGTATACTTTGCCTTTGAGTATTTTTTCCATCCAGTGGGCTGCCGTTAGAAAATATCTTCGAAATTAATACAGATGTCTGAAGTTCAGTATACTTTTGTTTTTCGGACAGCATCTAGTAAAAACTTGAAGGGGCTGGAACCCTTGGTGTGAAGTAATTCGGTGTGAAGTAATTACCATAAACAAAAGAACACGATGAATAATGAACAACTATCATATTTGTCTGCTAGTGTCTTTTCTGTAAACGTCGAATTCTAACTTATTTTTACTATGCCTCATTACTAAAATATCAAATAATACAGGTTCGAACACAGCTTATAACAGGTTGGTTTTACCCTTGTTTATCCTTAATGTATAATTATTTATCTTCGGTTCTTTTAAAGGACAAAGCTGTTAAAAACTGTACCGAGATGTTCACAAATCTGTTTAAAGTAAGTTGTATACCGACCTATACTACTAGAAATCTATTCGATGATGAACTGCGGTTTCGTCCAAGTTGGCTCATTACTTAAAAAATAGAACAAAGCCCCATAAAAGAAAAAACACATGATACTTTGAGCTGAAACTGTCGTATCATCTTGGTCCAGAACAACTAGTAATAATAATTTGTAGATAATATGAACTGTATCCTGATTCTTTTATTCTTAAGCGTAAGATATTGACTTTTACGTGTGTACGTGTCTTAGAATGTTTCCAAAAATATTGTGCCTAACAAACACTTACGTACACTATTGTCAAACACGGAGTAGGTAATAATACCAATTCACTACCAAGATCATGTAGATTAATCGAAAACCAAAAAATTTCCAGTTTTATTGTAGTCCAATTGGACATTAACAATATCTAACTAATTTTTGTTCACAAAACCCAACATCCGTTAATTTTACTACACAGCCTGCAATTTCTACCTAACATTAATAAAATTTGCCGATATTCTCTTATTTTATTGGTCATCAAACAACATGCCAACCCCCATTAGTGCAGTGCAATTAGTCACCACATTGTAAAAGAAAAAGGTGGTTTACAATGTTTCATGAAAATTTATATTTTCCAAGGTATAACGATTCGAAGATTACGATTTTAATACATTGGGTTGATTCTACGGTTGGTTCCTTGTGAAACATTCTTCAATAATTTAAATATACAGGAAAAATTATGCTTTTTAATGTTTCAAAAAGTTTTATTAAAACTCTACACGTGTTTCGGCTTATTAGGCCTTTATCAAGAGTACAAGATAATACTAAATTTAAAATGTGTTCCTTACTTATTTATACCTAATGGAAGGTATAAATTATTCAAAGCTTTTAATCTATTTATTACATGCAACTAGTTATATGATTCCTATCCTATGTAAATATACTACAAATAAGTTCTTAATGTTAAATTATTTTTTCTAGAATATTATGACCCATAAATAATGTTTGATCATTAGTTACATTTTTATGCTTTTTGACGGCTTTCATGATCTCAAATTGTTCTAGTAAATCTAACTTCTTTCCTTTATTTTCTGTGTGGAGTAATTCGACTTCCTTAAAATTAACAAAATGATTATTTTCTATGCAGTGTGTTGACATACCGGTGCTATGTATACCATTCGTTATTGATTTTTTGTGTTCAGCGAGACGATTTTTTTATTTACGACCAGTTTGACCGATATATATAGCATCGCAGTCATTACATTTTAATTGATATACACCTGTTTTTTCTAATAAATCTCTTTTGTCTTTATTATTAACTAACATTTTCCCTAGATTATTTTTATTAACAGAAATAGTTTTGCATCCTAGTTTTTTCAGTTTATGACTAATTTTATCACTAATCTTAGGCCTATAATTAATACATTTATATATGTCAGTTCTTTGTGGAGTATCAGCATAAAATTCTTTAAGTAACTTTTTCTTTTGTTTATGTTTTATTAATTTATCTATGAGGTTTTAAAGAAATTAGGTGGTATTAAAGAAATAGCTAGAAACAACGGTTATAGTGAAAACCTCATAGATAAATTAATAACGTCAGGATCACCATTATATGTTTATGAAAGCTTTCTGGAATCCTTAGAAACTTGCGAGGATTTCAACTTTGCTGACAAGTTATATATAATAGGAGATTTTAATATTGCGGAAATTACTGGGGCGGCATATGACCTCAGAAATGGTACCTCTAAAGCAAAAATAATTAGTCAATTAATAAGTGAATACGATCTGTACTCTATCAATAATATTAATAATGGAACAAGCACTCTAGACTTGGTCCTAACAAATATTACAGAAGCAAGAGTAAATGAATGTGAGACGCCTATGGTAAATATTGATACCTTTCATCCATGCTTAGATATTACCTATAGCTTAAACGGTGCAATACCCGAAAATAAAACAAACATTGTAAACGGTAATAATCCCTTCGATTTCAGAAAAGGTGATTTTATTCGGCTTTACTGGATGCTTTCACAGTGTAATTGGTCCGAAGAATTACTTACAGACAGCGGCGACAGTTGTGTAGATAGTTTTTATGATACACTAAATAAAATGTTTGAGCAATGTCTACCTAAAAAGAAAACTTTTGCCAAAAACAGATTTCCGGTATGGTTTAACAAAGAACTTATCTTTAAAATAAAAGAAAAAGAGCACTACTTCAGAATGTCTAAAAAAAGATCACAGTTACGCGAGCACTACGCACAGAGGTTTTATTGTCTAAGAACAGAAGTAAAACGTCTTTATAAAATTTGTTATAATAATTATGTAAAAAATATTGAGTATAACATACGTGATAACCCCACTAATTTTTGGTCATATATAAAACAACAAAGACAAAATTGTAACATAGCTTACCGATTTAATTATAACGATGTTGATCTTGATAATGATGAAGCAATAGCGAATGGCTACGCAGACTTTTTCAAATCTGTACATAGTCCAAGTAATTTGCCTAACAACGCTGATACGAATTTTCCTAGCTATAATCTAAATAACTGCGATGTAAATAATGTAACTGAAAACGAAGTATTAATAGCAATTAAGTCACTAAAGCCTAAGGCAGCCATTGGGGTAGATGGTATACCCGCTTATTTTTTTAAAGCATACGGTGGACTGCTCGCAAAGCCACTTGCCATTTTATTTAATTTGTGTCTCAAAGAGGAAATATTTCCCAATAAATTTAAGGTAGGACGTATAACTCCTATTCACAAGAGCGGGAATACTAGTTTTATAAAAAATTATAGACCAATAACAGTCCTACCATGCCCTTCAAAAATATTTGAGAGGGTGATATATAACAGAATGTACTCACATGTTAGCCCAGTCATAATTAACCAACAGCACGGTTTTGTACATAGTAAATCAACAGTTAGCAATTTGTGTATATTCAGTGACTCAGTTGCCAACGAGATTAAACATGGATCACAGCTTGATGTCATTTATACAGACCTAGCGAAAGCATTTGATAGGGTCAATCACCGAGTACTTATCCTAAAATTGGAATCTTTTTCCTTTAGCAGAAACACTTTGAACTTTCTTCACTCATATCTAACAGGGAGAACGCAGTTTGTAAAATTTAATAGTAGTAAATCCTATAACTTTAATCCCACATCAGGAGTCCCTCAGGGGTCCATTCTGGGACCCCTGCTTTTTGTTTTATTTATCAATGACATAAACCTTTATATCAAGCACTCTAAATTTTTATTGTATGCAGACGATCTAAAATTGTTTCTAAGAATAGAAGCCTTGGAAGACTGTAATCTATTACAGAATGACCTGGATGCTCTCCTCGTGTACTGCAACAAAAGTGACCTTACTTTCAATGAGTCCAAATGTAAAACGGTCAGCTTCACGCGGAAAAAAAATCCTATTATAAATGACTACATAATCAATAACACGATGTTAGATCGTGTCTTTGAAATAAAAGACTTGGGTGTCAAATTTACGAATAATTTTAGCTTCAACAACCATGTATTAGATATAGTCTCCGAGGGTTACAGAAAGCTTAGTTTTATTACTAGATCTAGTAAAGAGTTTAACTATGATACCTGTATATTATTATTTAATTCATATGTTCGTTCTAAACTAGAATACGGGGCTATAATATGGAACCCAAAAACTATCTTATACTCTGATTTGCTAGAAAAAATTCAAAAAAGACTACTGAGGACTTTATTCTTTAGGAAATATAATTTCTGGCCATTGTTTATATCTTATACAACGCAACTTTTAGATTTTAATATTAATTCACTCCAGAAAAGAAGAAATAACTCTGAAGTATTGTTTATATTTAACGTTTTTAATAAAATTAATGACCCCGACATTTTAGCTGAAATTGCTATTAATGTTCCCGATATTAGATTAAGAAAAAGGAATAATGTTTTTAAAATAACAAACACTATCTCGCCTGTTGGCCAATGTCTCATTACCACAAATGAATTTATAAAAAATCTAGATATAGATTTTTTTAATATCAGCAGAAGTAAACTGTTAAATTATATGTAATACTAGTTGTAGCTTTATATTTTTAACGTATGTTTCTCCTCCACAGTACTGTTTCTTAATTCTTAGCTTGTAGTAAAAACCCTGTACACCATGTAAGTGGAATATTGTATTCTGTATGATGTGCAGTATAAATAAAGTTCTATTATTATTATTATTATTTTTTTCTATCTGTAAGGTTTGAGAAATAACCATGTTATGTGCAAAACAATGAGTGCTTTATAATTTTTACTTCCCTCGCATACCGAAGGGAAGTATTGTATTCGAGAAAAATCACCCTCCGAGATTTCTTCGGATTTTCACGTTTCAGATCATGTAGATTACGACAAATATAGGTTTTTCAATTCCGTCAGTCTGCCTGTCTGCCTGTCTGTTGATTACTTTTCCAGTGGATCCCTTAGATTTACGCAATGTAAAAAATTGGGAAAAGCTTCGACAGGCGACCTAATTTATATGGCCACGACTGTACCTTTACCGCATTACTGCTAATATGATAAAATACTAAACGAGTATAAATAACGTTTTGGACTAGGTTTTCTATACTTTTGCAGTTGAAATATATTCCTAGCACTTTTTTAGTAACATAAAACAAGTTAAGCCACGTAGGTAATATAAATAACAATGGAACTTATTAAGAACTAATGACTAATTTTCCTATGTATATAATTACCTGAAGATTATCTACACCCATTATTAAAGTAGGTAGACATTTCTAGAAATAAATATGGTCTAGGATTAAATATGGTCAATACGGCTGTTGCTCCTTAATCCAGGAAATTAGTTATTATTTATTCTAATTCAGTCATTAATCTCGACGTAATAAACACCTAAAGCCATATAATTTTACATAATTACGATTATTTATATACATTGCTTGCTATACCTAATGTACTTTTAAAGATTTTATATTGGAAACATCTTAAAATTTTGACTTGAATGTTAATATTTTCAAATTTTCCCAGCAAACTTCTGGCGTACACATGGCTTTGTTTCTGGGCTACACTTCTAATTAAATCGAAGGGAAAGGTTTGTTTCTACAAATTATATTCACATAAAACAAGTTCCCACACATAACATCCAATCAAAATTTTCCTACATGATTTTAACAGAAATCTATATGCTATTTTAATGTTTAACAGTACCTATTTATACTTAGTTGACTATTGTTGTAATTATTCTTTCCTCTCTTTATAGTACTTTACAAACATTTATATTATATTTACACTTTTATTACTGTATTTTTTATCTTTCTTTTTATTAGTTTTATGTTATGGGTTAAGTGGTAAATAGAATAGCACTAGTAGCTAAACTTTGCCCTTGATGTATTGTTATTTATTTTATGTTATACTATTATAATGTAATATTATGTGCAGCGCAGCAATAAAGACGATTATTATTATTATTTTGGTATTGGTATTATAGTCCAGACAACGGATGCTAAAATGACAAAAATCTTTAACTTGAGTGCTAGCGAATGGATTTTGATGAAATCTTGTGCAATGTGTTTGTAATGACGTTAATAGAAAAGTTGAAAAAAGAAAAAGATCGAACGGGGTAGAAAACACCCCTTTTGTCACGGATTCCGTAACTTGTAGAAATAGGTTAAAAATGAAAAAAAAACAATATATTTACCTTTTTTGGCCCAAAATAAGATGTTTTTACTCTAGTGAATTTTTTCGAGATATATGCGTATTTTTCGAGATATGGCCACTCGAAAATTCCTAAAAGTGGGGGAGGGGAAATGTAAAAGTTGAGAAAAAAACATCTGAAAATTAGAGATGCACCGACTAGTGGCCGACTAGTCGGGAAAGCCGACTATTCGGCCAATTTTGTAGTCGGCGACTAGTCGGTGACTATTAGGCGACTAATCGGCGAAAAAATAAAACATACCTTGCTGAATTAAGAGGGCGTTGTTAATAATATTTTAATAAAGTAAAACAACGCATATCTAATATGTTGGAACAACATTTAAAAAAAACACTATATTTCACTACATAGTACATACTACATGATACAAAATAAACAGTAAACATAACCTTGTTACTGATAACAAACGTTTTTATTTTAACAAATGCAAAAACAAAAATTAAACTTAAAAACCAACTCAGGAACATAGGAACTTATGCTATTATTCATTTTAAATATTATTTTAATCTGAACAAAATAAGAGGGATCAGATACAGTATAGAAAATATTGAAACAAAATAAATAAAAAAAACATTGTTCTAGTATATATTAGTATGTAATTTATTACAGTACATCACATACCATAATTTTATATGATTGTTCATATTTGAGGTATTAGCTGCTTTTCCGCGGCCACCGCGAGAAATTACCGATTGGCATTGATTACACTTCACTTTATTGCCATTGCCTCCTTCAGTTTCATCAAATAATAACCAAACACGTGACGTTTTTTTACTTCTTTTTGACATATCTATATCTAATAGTTCTGCAGCTAAAATTCAATCCAATACACACAAAAACTAACCTTAAAACAACCGGCAAACCATGTTCTAAGTGAAGTGAAATAAACAACAAAACAGAAAAATACGTGTACGTGACTGTTGATAGGTCCGTCGCGTCGGCCAGCGGCCTGCGACAGGCAACGAGCGATGGCACACGAGGTTTATCGAAGTCGGCGCGCGAAGAAATTGGCCGCGTATTTTGCTGGCATTTAAAAATAGTCGGCTGGGTCGACTAGTTGGCTTTCCGAAAAGCCAATTAGTCGGCTATTGACTAGTCGGGAAGAACCCTAGTCGGTACATCTCTACTGAAAATATCCAAGTGAATGTATCATCGAAATACAAGACATTTTTATAGGGTCTTAATATTTTTAAAAGATTTAGAATTGCGAATTACAAAACCTAGATTCTTGTAACCGAGATTAGAAACATAGAGAACGTGTTCATTAAATAATAATTTCGAATCGAACTTAACACCTAAATCAATTTTTGATTCCACTCTTTCCAGAATAAGGTAGTCCATAAAATAGGAAAAATCCATAGTTCGCTTGTTACGTGAAAAAGTTAATATTTTACATTTTTGAATGTTGAAGGGTAAATGGTTATCTATAGACCATGTAACTAAGTTATTGATGTCATGTTGCATTAGTATAGAATCCTCGCAGTTACGGATGATTTTATACATTTTTAAATCATCTGCAAAGAGTAAAATTTTACAATTTTTGACTGAATAAACAATATCATTTATAAATAACAGAAATAGTAAGGGACCTAAATGTTATCCCCGAGGGACGCCAGAGCTTGCACAATATATTTCATTAAAAAACCATCATAAAACTTGTTTACAGATCTGTTTGATCTTCAATTTTAATTCAATTCAATGTTCATCATTAAGTTACAATAAAACTTTCACAAAACTTGGTACAAACCATTTGATTTTTAAAACGTTACATGAACGTCGTAGTCGCCCGGTATGTTGTGTACCTCAAGAAAGAAGCGAACAAATAAACAGCAGACCTATCTGATTGCCCGGTATCAAGTTTAAATCCAAACTTTTTTGTACTGCTATCTCAAGTGAAGGAAAGTCATCCGTGTGCCTGTAACACCAAGGACGGTCATAATCTTTTATATCCTCTAAGCTCCAGTTAATCGACAACAACATATGATATCAAAAGTAGTTGTCACACCTGATTACCCACCCTACCTAAAACCAAACCAGTTCTGGCTGACAAAGAGTACGCCGAGTATGGAATGCGGAGTCCCTCGGTCTACGCTCATCGATCCTTCCTTCCAACACAACCACTACAATCTTCACGCTGCAGTAACGCTGCCGCCGAGAGGCGTGTCGAAATCACTGTTCTTGTTGAACAGGCGCTTTTCTGTGCTACATCATCTTGTCAACTTTTTTTACTTGTACTACCAACCAAGAGAATGTGGGGAGCATGTACCGCAACAATGGGCGATTCACGATTCGAATCTGACATAATTATATCTGTTTACTTAGCAAGAACGCTAACTAACGGGCAATGAATACTCCATCTGGGTATACCGAGTTTACGTTTGGTACTTTTGACGTGAATCTGTTTACAGGAATGGCAATATCTTATCAACATTTCATCTTTCGTAAACCCCAGCATCGACATAATACTTTCTCGAAGTCAACGAGGTAATCTAATTGATCTAATATATAAAACGGAGTAAGTAGTAGGTTTCAAAGAATCGCATAATATTCGATAATTTGGAAAGTGCGGCAACTGCTACTAATGTGGGTTTACTCAATGCCCAACCTCCCAAACGTGCTCGCAAATCTTCGACCTCTTAATTTCATTCTTCGTAATTATTACAAGAGTCAGTAACACCCGAAAGTTTTTTGTTAAAGCGTTTCTTTGTAGTGGGGATTATTTAAAAGTCTACTTTTTATACAAACTCCAACTGATAGGCATTTGTGAAATATCTTCAAATGAGGAAATATAACAACTTCGGTAACATTGCCTGCCTGCTATACGGGAGCGATTCAGAACTAAACTTGTTTCACAAAACAGGTGATCCGCCATATTGGATTTCGTATGACGTCACTCATCTTACCGTTTTCTTCTTGTCAAGCCCTTTCATTTGATACCCATTTGAAGGGGGTCGTAAAGAAAATGATTATGTGCCATCTTGGGGAGGCGACCATGTGTCATTTGTCAAAAAAATTTTGTAAATGGTACATTTTGTCACTACCAAAATTTACGACGTCATTGGTTTTTGAGTTATGACGTCATCATAATTTTTTTTTATGGAAACAAACATTTTTATGTACTGTTTTTGGTGGTATATTCCTTTAGCTTTCTGGTAATATGAAAAAAATTGATATTACCTAAGCCGTTCTTTTGGAAGAAAATATTTTTATTGATTGGTACCTTACGAGAAAAAAATCATCTCCTTTGCTCAAATTGCGACCCTCCAACCATTTGGCATTGACCAAGACGGGTCTAGACACTTTGCACGCTGTTCTAAATCATCTCATGCGCAATTCGTCTCATCTCCAAGCCAATTCTGTCTTTCAATTCTCCTATGGTATCCGGTCTGTTAAAATACACCCTTGATTTTAAGTAACCCCAAAGAAAAAAGTCTAAGGGGGTTAAATTCGGTGAACGCGGGGGCCACTCAATCGGACCTCGACGACCTATCCAGTAAAAGTGTCATCTAAATACTGACGCCCTGCTATCCAAAAATAAGGTGGGGCCCCGTCTTGCTGAAACCAGACGTTTTCAGCAGGAATACCTTCATCTTCATTATTCGGAAACATAACTGCTAAGGCTGGCACTAACTCAACTCGCAAAAACTGTACCAATCATGCCTGCTCACACGTTACTTTGCCTCGTCGCTGTGTATGGACTTCTTGAGTCCAATGAGGATTTTCGCGTGACCAATACCTACAGTTATGCCGATGTACAGTCCCCTTTAAAGAAAATGTAGCTTCATCAGAAAAAACAAAGTTCTTTAAAAAATTTGGATTTTCATCGCACAAGGTCATCAACTGTTCACAAAACTATAAGCGCCGATCTGGATCGTCCTCATTCAATTCGTGGATTAATTGCACTTTGTATGGATGGTAGTTTTCTTTTTTCAATAGACGTATAACAGAAGTTTAACTCACGCTATGATTTAAAAAGCCAGCTCTGCCTTGTCGAAAGATGGTGGTTTTCCTCACTTTCTAGAGGAATATTTAATTTGGCTCCGTTGCTTGTGCTAGGGCGACCAGATCGAGGGAGGTCAGCTACACTGCCAGATTCCTCATATCTAGCCACCAATCTACTTACAGTGGATCTAGAAATTTGCTTTTCAGTTTTCGGGATACTTGGCATTGAAAACATCACATGCTTCCTGATGAGTTCTCAGCCTATCACCATATCCCACCATCATCGAAAGTTCTACGCGTTCTCTTTCGCTTAAACATGGCATTGCATTCACTAGTTTTACACTGTCTCTGAAGTGTCACAAAAGTGAGGTTCCACACGTGCCAGGAATAAAAAAGTTATCGATACTTTACACAAAAAGGCCTGTATCTCTCTGTTGTTAAGGTGTTTTATTATTTTTCGTGTTTCGTTTTTATGTCAAATGTTTTCATGCTAGTTAAAACAAAAATGTAGGCAACAAGATTTATCAGTCCAAAAGAAAGTGGAATATTACTCGTGAATTGGCAAAAGATAAGGTATTTTTACATATCCACCTCACAAATCTGCAATGTTTAAAAGATGTTTTACATATAATGTTTATATTCTTTATAATAATGTACCAGCATCCATGAAATCCTTAAAACTAAACTTATTTAAAAATCAATTTAAGAAAATTCTTTTTAATGCCTGACATTAAACTTATTTATTACGTTCTTCCTCGTATTGGCTGCCTATCCCATTTTTTCCCCTTTCTCTATTTTCAGTTTAAAAAGATTTTAGTTTCCTTTGTTGCGTGAGTATGATTTTGAATCGCTGTATATGTTCATGTATTTGTAATGTATCTGTGTCACTGTTGGAGCTGAACTTTGAACTTTTTTTTAATTGTTTTCAGCTCCATTTTGCAACTTTATTTAATTAATTATGTAATAATGTGTATATACTTTGATTGCAAATAAAATTATTATTATTATTATTATAAAATGTCATTTTTCCAAAAGAATGGCTAAGGTAATATCTTTTTTTTTATCACCTGAAAGCTAAAGGAATATACCACCAAAAACAGTAAACAAAAATGTCTGTTTCCATTAAAAAAAAAATATGATGGCGTCATAACTCAAAAACCAATGACGTCATAAATTTTGGTATAGTAACAAAATGTAGCATTTACAGAACTAAAATCGACCTGTTCGAGGATTTTTTGAAAAATGACACCAAAGATATGAATTTTGTTTCTTTAGGTTCACACTGTATACACAGATACAGGTCGACTTAATAAAAGCGTATTAAAAATCGGTCTTTTTCAATTTTTTTAAAGATTTTTAAACATTTTGAAAAATGAAGTTAAAATGCACATTAAGACTTCAAAATTTGGATACATGTTGCTGGGAGGCAACGAGAATTTTCAAGTGCCTTACCATAACATGGTAATCGGCCTATAAGAATGACTATCAGTTTAAAGCAAGAAACTTTTGGGTACCACTGGCTCTTGTAATAAATGTAATTATTGTATTCACCCAATCTTACACCGAAAGGTCTGGATGACTCATTCATGTAATGTTTGTTAGGAAATACTATAAATGCAGTTTTATTATGAATTTTGCTTGTGGTTTCATTTACACCTGACAGGTTTTAATCAAAATAATTACTGATAGTAACATAACATCGTATAGTATATTATTTAACGAGTTATGCCTATTATTCACGAGGGTGAATAATAGCCATCACGTAAATCACCATAGCGAATATAACCATTATATGCGAGTAGAATACCATAGTTTATCCACGACTATAAAATATATTTGATTAAATTTTTTATTCATTCGTCATCATACATAATTTTCTCGATTTTTCGGGCCACAAGTTTAATTAGGCAGTTTCTGCAACTTACCTTTATTATCTCTGGCAATGTCAAAGACATCTCGTTTCCACTGTCAGTATCATTTATTTAATTACATTACTCTTTTTGAGTAATATGGAAATTTATTGTAAATCACGTTGACGTATAAATTTAATTTGACACATAACGGCGTACTAATAAAATTTAAAAACAAAATTGTATGACAAAATAAGGTCTGTTTCTGAAATGTTACACAAAATTATCTGTTCATAAATTTCATAACAGTAAAATTGTTCACAAAATTGTAGCTATGACAATTAACGAATTATTCCATTTAACTGGCCATAAATTCTACTAATAAGTTAAGAGATTCTTAAATGAAAAAAATGTATTCATTTTTTGTTAGAATAATGTATTGTACTAGTTTGAATTCATTTTAGTTATCCAGGCAATGCTTTAGACTGAAATTCCAAATTAATACTAGAAATACTGTAAAAACCACAATTTTTTTATAGATAAGTATTATGTAACCTCATATTTTAACTCTATTTTTAAGCATATACCTATTTAGCCAAGAATTTATGTACATACAACAATGCCTGTAAGATTTACTCCATAAATCTACACCGCGAGGGAGTTTAATGTTTTATTTTATTATCATCATAGGATACATTACATTTTGAATAATAATCGATACAATACATATTTAACGTAACTAGGTACAGCATAGATGCGGAAGTAAAGGGAAATAAGTATATACACTAATTTAACCTACGTACATATGCCAAGAATACATACTTATACCAAAGAATTTAGATAAATAGAAGCAGATACACATTTATAATTATAAGTGTGTTGTCAACATCTCGTACTCAAGTTCAGACATTACATTTTATAATTATCTCTTTCTTTATGATAAAAATTACTATAGCCCCATCTTTGTTGCAGTACTACTGTTTTTAACATGACAAATAAATGTACGACAACAGGCTATTTTCATCCTCAACGTGCCTCAACTACACCACAAAGAACACATTTCTTCACTATTTTTGCGATTCAACGAGAATAATTGTTTAAATTTACAAAACATGAAAATAATTTTGAGGTTAGAGTAGTTAAAACAGACACAGTTCTTAAATTGCTAAATTCCACATATGTCTTTGCTACACTCATACCACGGTCTTGGAGTGATCGCAACAGAGATAGCGTTATAGGCAATATTGTATCTTAGAACGAAATGGTGAGAAAAATGCATGTTGGACATGATGGCAACAGTATCGTATAAGTTTTACACTTTATCTCGGCTTCTATTTATATAAATTCTTTGACTTATACACACATCAGTATTACAAATATGACAATTTTAGGTACCTAGGCAATTATATGGCTACAACTGCCTGTATATACCCTATGTGTTTAATAGAATAATAAAATAGAGGTATAATTATGATTTGGATACTGAAAAACGACGTGTAAGGTCTTTTATATAACGGAGAGAATTTGGGATGGAGTCTTTTAGCTTTTTAGAAAATTTGAGCAAAAAAGTTATAATTATGTACAACATAAAGTTTGCAGACACTCCTGAATTTTTTTATATTGCTTATTATTTTGATATTTAATGGAAGAAGATTGTAGAATTTAGATCCTAAATAATTCATGAACTTTTTGTCTATGTTTCTTTATTTGTTGGTATGGTTAAGTGTTGGTTTATTCTATTTCGAGTGACAGCAATGATTAATATAGTGTTTAACTTTTGCGTGCTTGTGTACAAAACAGCACGTTGAAATGGTGAATAGGCTACGAACATTGCATATTCTAACAGTGTATAGTAAGTTTGTTGAATATAGTCAGTTTTTCTTTAGTATAATTTTCAGTATTGTATTTTGAGCTACCAATAACGACTTTAAAGTTTTTTTGTAGAGACCACCCCATACAATTATGCGGTAACGACTCAACCAATGTTTGATATTGGATCCATCCAACACAATCAAGAATCTTCTCCCACCACACTCTAGAAAACTCTATCTCTTTCTACAAGTTTCCAGTCACTCACTATTAAGCATAAGGGTATCAATCTCCAGTTTCAAGGGGGTGTAATACATAACAATATACTGTAAATAATAGGTTTTGACTTAAGAATTGTCTTAAAAGATAAAATTTGTGTATAAAACACCTAATTCTGTTTGTTAAGTATGTTATATGACAGTCCCATTTTAGGTTCTTGTCAATTACAATACCAAGGTACTTAGTACTCTCCTTTATTGTATCATTTAAGTTGTCTACTTTTCTCGTTATAATCACGACATGCGGCTGTTATAGAGAAAGCAATGTAATTTGTTTTACTTACGTTTAATGAAAATTTATACGTATCTAGCGAATCTTTTACTTTTTTTACCTGTTTTTACTCGCTCCCCTGTGTCCTCCCAGGAAGTTCCACTGAAAACTAGTGCAGTATCATCTGCATAAGAAATGACTTTATCATTTATGTTTATGTTGGTTAAGGAAGTGATATACCTATACATTGAAGAGTATTGGTCCTAATACTGTACCCTGCGGTACACCAATCTGTACGTTTTCTGGTTCACTTAATGCGTTCCTAATTTTTACACACTGTATTCTATTTGTTAAGTAGGATTTAAAGACTTTCAGCACAATGCCTCTAACTCCATAGCTTAAAAGAACATTAAGAAGTTTCTCGTGAGGTACCGCGTCGAAAGCCTCGGCTAAAGCTAAAAATACAGCTATACATTTTTTACTTTTATCTAGGGTATCTGTTACCTCCTATATTACTTCATGCATTGCGTCGTCAGTGCTTAATCCCTCTGTAAACCCAAATTGGTTGAGAGAGAGTAATTTGCTACTCTTTGGGAAGTTAATTAGTCTTTCCTTAAGACATTTTTCAAATACTTTCGCAATATTATTAATTAGGCTTATTGGACGATAAATTGCTAATTATAATCGGGGTTATAGTGGATACTTTAAATTGACTAGGAACTATCCTGGTTTTAAAGACCAAATTTATGGGGAAATAATGTGTAAGTGTATGGTTTTTAAGATTTTCGCGGTAATTCCATCTGGTTCATGAGAACTATTGTTTTTTAAACTGTTTATTTGTCTAATGAATTCATTATTATCTGCTGGTTTTAAGAATATTGATTTATCTTATACTAAAGTGTGTATTTATTTGGTTATGGCATTGTGGAATATTATTTAACATCTCCAAACCTATACTTGAAAAATAGTTGTTACAGAAGTTGGCCATGTCTTTGTCACTATTGAAATTATTGCTGGTGTCATCAAGAATTTGAAGATTATTGTTGCCGCTTTTTTTGCCCTCGGAGATAAGCTGATACATTTTTTTAAATATTGTTCGAATTTTCATTTATTTTATTTTGGTAGTAGGTAGTGTATTTTTTGCATTATTGATTATTTTTTTTAAATTATTTCGATAAGCCCTATGTTCAGCTTCTTTGTTAGTGGTAAAGTATCCACCTCCGTTAAATATAATTTATGGTCGTATCATATTTGCTTCGACTTTGTGTAGGTAGGTAGGAAACAAACTATACAGAATATTCGGAGTACCTATTCCTATATCTAACCTTATAGAAGTTATAATAATGTATTGCTTATGTACGTTCGGTATAATAATAGTAATTTCAGCTGTTTCATACAATTTAATCTTTTTGTTTTAGTTTTCTCACTTTTTAGTATTTAAAAATTGAAACACAAAGGGGCTTTTTACCTAGAATTATATTTAATTCATTACCTGAGCTATTTGTACCTTCTATGGATCCAATATGACAGACAACAAAGCATAAACTCCAACAAGGTTAGGGAAAACCACTCTATCACACTGTATTTTACAAACACATTCACAGAAACCACACTTTTTAATTAAAAAACATAAACACTATCAGAAAAGGCTTCAAACACTACACTTTACAACCCACAAACGTATAAACACTCTCCAGAAAATGTTTCAAGTCGAAAACTAAAACTACTACACACTTTTCAACTAACAAACTTACAACACTCCAAATAAATATTCAGAGTTAAGAAACAGCCACAGACGAATAATAAAATGCTTGTTTACAGAGAGAACCGACAACAACTTTACGTCAAAACCGTAGGTCGCAACTAACAATCAAAACATCTGCTAGCCTTGTCAGGGTCTCTACAGCCAGCGCCACCTTACAACTACTCATTGTTCTAAATAGGGGTTTTGAACATTCACATTAACTAATGCATTTATGCACTCTCACAGAAGGGCTTTGAAAGTTCCTCTGATGACCCTGGCTGGAGCTATTGTAATGTTTATATATAGAGTCTAGCAAAAAGTACTGAAAAGTTGTAGATTGGGTAAAAAATGTATTAATATATAATATAAATATGTTTCATTACAATAAGCAAACAAAAAATAATTCACTTTTAAATAAATTAGACAATAAACAAGCAATATGAATGTAGATTTACAAGAAAAGGAAAAATAAACAGGTTAAAAAAAGATGAAAAGCAGCAACTCGTCGTGGATATTAATTCTTTCCTTATGGACTATTGCCTAACCAGGGCCATTATGTCTTGACACTAGAGCCAGGGGCGTGCGTTAGGAAATTCGCACGTACGTAATTCGAAGAAATTAAAGCACTCAGATTGTGTTAATTATGCCTGAGCTACCATATGTCTTAAATTTAAAATATTATGCTTAAATCTGGCAACATTATCTTCACATATTATAGCATCGCAGCCGCAAATATTTGTCACACCACAGTAGAGAAATATACAGTAGACTCACTCCCTATATAGTCTTATGTAGAAAAAATGGGACTTGGTATCGTTTTTTATGCTCTAGACCAGACCAGAGCTGACCAATGCACAAGACCACGCACACAGAGGAGAATGGCGCCAATTTTAAAATCGAGTACCGAACTCTCCTATTCGCGCGCTGTAACCGAGAACTAACTTGTTTCGTACTGAGTGTAGCCCACGCGTCGATGGCAAGAGTGGGGGGTCATGGACAAATATGACGGGAAGTGACCAAATTGTATATTATTAAACTGTGGTTATACTGAACTTCAGTTTACACTCAGCAGTGTTGCCAATTGGCGGACTTTTGTCCGACTTTCGGACTTCTTTCTAACGCTGTGGACATTTTTCGGATCTTGAATAATTTCGGACTTTTTCGGATTATTTCGATATCAAACATTTATTTCTCTATTTTTTACAAAAAGTACGTGATTTGTTTTTTAATTTTACTTAATGTATTTATAATGGCAATTTAATTTAAAAAATTCTCATTCTTCATAGTTTTAGTATTTTTAGAAAAATTCTTAACAAAATTAGACTGCGGCACCCAAAATTTGCGCAAGTGGCAACACTGGCAACCTTCTAACTCATCTTCTAACTAAAATCGGACATTTTCGGACTTCTTCACGTCAGTCGGCGGATAATTACAGGTAATACTATTGGTAGCACTGGCACTCAGTGTTATTGTGTTCGTTTATGAATCGTGTGGTATTAATTGATTTATAAATTACGCATTTGTTGTATCATAGTGCCTTAAAATTTTATTTTGTGTGAAATATTTATAACGCATATCTACAAAATTTTATGATTCAATCCCCTATTTGCCCTAATAGCCTCCCCGGGCACGGAGAGGGGTTATGAGTAAGGCACTTGAAAATTCTCGTTTCTGAATCGGCCTGTAAGAATGACTATCAGTTTCCATGCAAGAAATTTTTTGGTGTCACTGGCTCTTGTAATAAACGTCTATAGGCGGTCTCTACTCGCCATGTCATTTGCTGAAGCGTGATTGAGAGGTAAACATTTCAACGCAAGTCAGTCTAATATAGTACACACATATACTGGATAGGAAAGTGAAGTTTTGAATGACAAGTGAGACGTTAGAAATCATATCAAGTGGTAAACATTGATAATGGTTTCTTTAGTCCAGTAAAAGTGTATTTTTAGTTAATAAAAGTATTGTGTAGTTTTCAGAAATTACTAAATAAAGTGTTAGCGGTTATCCCTTGTTGCCACATTTTGAAAAAAAAAGTAGTAGTAGTAGTAGTTGCATTTTTCGGGTGGACCATCGAAACCCAAAAAAAAACGTCGGATCGAAATGAAAGTCATATCGACCGACTCGAGAGCGAATTTAGAAAATTTCGCCCGTCGGTCTGTCTGTCTGTCTGTCACGCCCAGCCTCTCTAATCCGTTTTCGGATTTCGATGAAAATTGGGTGGTTAATAGGAGACCTTTCGAAAACCTTAACGCCGGAATCTCGGCTCCGTTCGAAAACCGGAAGTACCCGATATAGACGTTTCGAGTTTTTCGGGAAAAATTTAATAACTCGGTAACGGGCAGTCGGATCGAGATATTTCAAAGAAGAAATGGTGCCGCTGGCAACGCTCTACAAATAAATATAACAGAGACTATGTCGAAAAACAAATGAAAATTGAATTTTTTTGCAAAAACTGGTTTTCTCGAAATCGAGCTAGGAAGCACGATAACTGTCCAGGATATTGATCGATTTCGATGAGACTGGGTGGAATCAAAAGTACAAGGCCACAAATGAAGCCTATTGCTGGCGGCCCGAATGCGTTGACCGCAAGTATTTTTTCCAGGACCGAGTATGATGTTCCAAAGAAATTAGTAACTCCCGAACCGAAGAACCGATTTTGATTTTCAAAAATGGCGATTGTAGGGCTCGATTAGGTCTATTAGTTGACGTTTGTGAGAAATTTGACAAAACAAAAGCGAATCTACAAATCCAGGAAAACTTGATTTTTCTGATAAATTCTACAAATTCCGAACAGTTTCCTAATAAAAATCGAAAATTAACGATCGATCAATCTCTATAACCAGTATGTAAGGCACGGATCTTTTTGGACAAAAAATCTGATATACATTTTTTTCGAAAAATTTAAAATAAGCGAGTTATTTACGAAAATGTGTTCCATAGAATTATTTAAAAAAATATTACAAATTGATAAATTCTCCGTGCGATGTAGGTGCTAAAAATAATATAATGTTATATTTAAAATATCATCATTAATGAGCAACATGCATGAATTTTAGAAATGCAATAATTTATTATTTTTTCGTTATATATGTTATATAAGTTGAGACAGTAATGAAGAAAAGGTTTAAAAAAAATGTGTAGCCTAAATAAACGACTTTGAAATTCAAAATTTTATGGGAACATATCCACGTGACTGAAAACACCACGCTATCGGTCTGACGTCGTTCGGCATAATATCTAATGGTCGTCTATCTGCCAAGGTAAATTGTTTTGTGTTTTATAAATGTGTATTGATATTTTCATAAAAGAAATCATTCATTTATTTATTTATTTTAATTATTAAGTGGTAAAAATGACGGACAGTGGGTTTTTACGTGGCCAGAGTGACAATTTGCCTGTTGTTGGTGTGTTTATGATGACAAACTTTTTTGCTACTAATACTGATTTTATTAGTGCAGAAATTGGAGGTACTAAAGCAACAAGGTATGTGTCATTCATTATTCTAAACATTAATTCAATTGTGCCCATTTTTATCCTTTTACTGAAGTTAAATATAACAAATTTGTACCTAACTGTACCTAACCTCAAAATATTTTAATGTTATATTAATTAATATTTTTCATCTTAGAATGCTTTACTTTTTTATATAATAAATACCTCCCGTAGGTATATATAAGCCGCCTGTTTTTTTATTCTTTGATGAGTCCTGCGTTTTAATCGAAAATTCATTCTATCTTTGTCTATCCTTAAGAATAAAAAAAGATACAATGAATTTTCGATGAAAGCGCACGACTCGTCGATGAATAAAAGAACACGGGGAAATATATAACTGGATAATATGTAGAATGTCGAGAAGTTACATTATTCCCACCGTTCTTATACCTACATTTATACATTTTAATTCAAGGTTCCTATTAACAGAAGTTAGTAAACTTTCGTATTCCTATAATTAGGAAAGTGACCAAATTCACCATGACATGTAAACAAATTATCACAATAATATTAGGGCTAGGTACATATTTTCATAATATTATTATAAAATAATTAGTTTTAATGGGTAAATTTACATCAAAACGATCCTGGCAGCAATATAATCTTGATGATGACGATAATTCTGCATTTCGGTCGTCTCGTCTCATAGCTCTGCACCATTTTTTCCTAACTTTATCGCGTCTAGGCACAATAAAAAATAGCTTTTTTGAGTTTTTATTGTAGTATTTGTACATTTGGGCACAATACAATATTTATAGCTACTTTTCTTTGTATTTTCCATAACACAACATAATAAATAATGTGTACACATTCGCAATCACAATACGTTTTCCGTCGGTGCGATGTGCCCTATGACGTCACACACAAGTAGCGCGGAAACTTCTCCATTTAAACGCAGTTAAATTGACAGCTGCAGTAAATAATTTTTTTAACCTTTAATTAGAACATAAAACAAAAAGAAAATACTGGAAAAATAATGTTTTTTAATGATCTATTCATCTGTGATGTTTAAAAAAATTATGCATTTTGCTCATTTCCTTATTTTCATTTACTAAATAAAAATAGAACCGATGCCTTTTCTGTGTTTGAAAATGTAGTTAGTCTTTACTTTAGTCAATACAAAAAGAAAAAAATAATAATAAAACATGTCAAAATGTACTGAGTCATCTTGCGACCCTCTGCTGAAAATGTACTGAATCATCCCAACAGCGATAAAAAGCATATCAAAATGTACTTTTTTTTAGCTTGTTATAATTGTTTTTGAACCCATTTTCCTGAAGGGTATTTCCAAAAGAAGTGGAAATACCTGACAATTTGGTGTCAGGAACAGGAATTTTAACAAGAGGATTTATCGGAAGTGTTTGAGAAGGTTGGACATTATTCTCGGGAATTAGTGCTAACACGGAGGACTAATTTACTAGACTCTGTTCGCGGATTATGGTAATAGGCTTTATGTGACATTGATGGAACAACAAAAAGATGGACAGTAAACCAAAGAAAAATTTGAAGATAGCATCTGTAAACAGACTTGCTACTAGAGATATATTTTATGTAATTAAGGTGACCATTTACTAGAAAGAGACATCCGATAGGGGAATATTTATTATTAGTGGCCATAACTTTTTTTCTTAGTAGGTATATTAAAAAAACTACAATATTACGTAAGTAGAACCATAACAAGACTATTACTATGATTTTTCACTCAATAATTCCAATCGTTTCCAAAATAGTTAGATATAAAACTCCGAAATGGGAAGATTTAGCACAATTCTTAAATTTAAATCTAAATATTTTGCAAACCACTGAAATTATTGAGTGAAATATTATCCCTATATGTCACTCGTGCTTTCATGTTTTAGCTATAAATTTTCTTCTCAAGGTAAATTGCCAAACACTAATATAACGCTTATAAATTGACAAATTATTATCATAGATTAAATCCCTCGCGCTGAAGCATTCGGGATTTAATCAAATAATAAAGTGTCAATTTAAACCCCTTGTATTACTAGACAACCACGCCTTCGAAAAACAATACCACGAAAATTCAAAGCACTAGCGATATTACATACTGTTACGCGCTTAGGCTTAGGTATTAGCAATGGTGGCAGGTAACTGCAATACCATGTCTCCACAACTGGATGCATGCACGCCATCTCTGAGACACAAGTAGTACGTTTTTTAGAAGCTAGAAACTTATATAAAAGGATCGAGATTTCTACATTATTCTAGATTGCCGTGCGAGGTTATGGTCTTCACTGGATGGTTCTAGGGGCAATTTGTGGAGTATATAAGCCGATGTAAACACGCGGAAAGGAAGTTTGTAAATTAATTAAGGTTAGAAACTCACGCAACATTGTTAAAGGATATTTTAGTCAGTAAAAGTGTATTTTAGTTAATAAAAGTATTGTGAAGTTTTCAGTTATTATAGGTAAGTTATTCAATAGTGTGTTAGTGTTTATCTCTTGTTATAATTTTGGAACCAACAAATTTTTAAGGGAGGTTTCCTAGCGGTGGAAACATGTGAAAATACGATAATTTTCAATGCTAGGTATAAAGCATTTTTTAACATAAATTGAACGGTTCACGGAACACGTTAATGGCTTCTTGGCCTAATATTTCGTTGCGCCACCCTTACATTAACAACGATGGAGAGCGAATATTATTTTTCTTTTAATTAAGAAAACCAATAAAAAAAGTGAGGGTAACACCGGCGAGTGACTTTAATGAAAGATATCCACCCCTCGCAGCCCTGCCTACGTGCCCGTACAGCTCCGTCAGCTCCGCGCTCTCAAGTATAATCCATCTCCTCTAAAAACGAATAACCCGCGTCCCGAATGGCAGACGGCAGAACCAATTTAGTTTGTCTTCTCAGGATGGAAAAACGGCCGTGCACAACACAATGGAGAATAGAGCGAGACGGCACTTTGTCAATACAACTGCGCTTTATCAGACGCCCTATGGAGCCCGTAGTGATGTTTTATTTATCACGCCAAAGCGAGCGCTATATACTTCCTTCGGGGGCTCGCCGCTCACCCCCTAACGCTTCTGTCCCGGCGGGCATTTATAAGGCAAATATCGGAAAGTTCCTCTCTGTTTTATTTATCGCGAACTTATTCAAATGCTTGGTGAACATTTTGTAAATTGTTGCCAATTGGATAATGAAATGATAAGTTTTATTTGCAATCGAAATAGGCGGGGTTGAAAAGGCGATCAATCAATTGGAACTAATACTGTGGGATTGTGAAGAATTTATCGAAACAGATTTGATACCGAAAAAAAAAATTGCTTCTCAGTGCCGGGCCAATATTGACTAGTAATCTGATATTCATATAGATGATTTGATCTATTGATCCTTAGTAAGAGCTAGTACTAGCTACTTTTAAATGAAAAAAGAAATGATAACAATAATGAAATCATTTTTAACAACGAACTAATGAGACAATAAAGTAATAGCTGAGGAATTTAACTGGTTCTTTCTAAAAAGTACAGGACAAATTACGGTTTTAAATCCAAATAAACATTATAAATTTGGGACACATATTCATAGGAAGTTTTCTTACCGTCTTAGCACCTAGAATAAGCACCTAAAGGTAAATGCGGGTATTTTGAGACATCCTGTATTGCTTACTACTTACTTGAGGTGTGATGTGGGAATCTGGGGATTATAGGATTTTCTTCGATTAGTTTAAACCCTGAGACCTTCTACCTGTGTCCCAAATTTCAAGTTTATATATCAAGTGGATCTACCCTATGGGTAGTGATTATAGCGAGTGACGAATGGAATTTGTATAAAGATTTCCACAAAAATTGAGCGAAAATGTAAAAAAAAGTAGATAGGTGAGGTTGTTTTTATCAGTCAATGTCAAATATAATTATTTCACACTTATTCATAGAAATTGTTTTGGTTTTGCATGAATCATCTTTATGAGTGGCTTTATATCTTTCTGATAAGCTCCATAATAAGGGCGAAAAACGTTTCAAAGGCTAATAAGCATTTCCAAGAAACAGAACGATAGATTTCATGAAAATGTAATCTATTAGAATGAATTTTCTTTAAGACGAGGTAGATAAATAAATTCATTTTAGGCCTTTGTTCTCATTTTCAACTGAATCTTCATGATCGTAGGGGGTTATGGGGTTATGTAGATACTAGTTTAATCTGCATGGCCGTAGGGGACTGTGTGGATGCTAGTGTTAGAATGAGAATTGTCAAATAAGAAATTCATTTTAGGATTTTAATTTGCTAGCATAACCAGAATTCAGGTTATCGAAAGAATGCAAAGATTTCATTAATATTTTTACACAAAGTTTTTCTTTTAGTTATATAGATAGTTATTTTTTCTGCTGTTTGCAAAATCCTATAAAGAATATGTTTCAATACAATTATAAGCAAACAAATAATAATTTATTTTTAAACTGAAACTGTTAAAAAATGCACAAGAACGAAGAAAATAACGTTAATAATGACAATAACTATGTTAATAAACGTAAAAGCGTAGGGCGCCTGATGAGTAAAATTTTGTTTTTCCAGCGCTCTACGCTTTTACGTTTATTGACGTAATTATTGTCATTATTAACATTATTTTCTTCTTCGTTTTAGTGTATTTTTTAACAGTTTCAGTTTGTTTAACAGCGTGTTTTTTAATTTTCTAAAATTATTTATTTTTATTATTATTATATAGTTTTTTTAACCTGAAAAATTTTAAGTATATTTGTCATTTCCTTCGTACATTGTTTTCGCCCATTTATTGAAGTCCATAAAAGACCATATTAAATCCACTACTTATTTACTCAATTTTTCCAAAACTAACGTGGTAAAAATATTTGAAAAAATTAATATATTATTTTTGCTTAAATAACGTTGCCTGAAAATGTAATTGCATTCTCTCAATTCTCAATGTCCAAATCTGTGCGAACACCGTATTCTTTTTATCCCAGATAAAACGTTGTTTGCATTTAGGGTGTGATTCTGTTTGTTTGTTTTTAATTTAGCGAACCGCCCACTTAATCTCATTCCGAATTTCACACATTTGAGTTTCACAAGGAACACACCTCGGCATTTTCCACATAAAACGTTTGCCCACTCGAGCACTTTAATTTGGTCGATCGTATTTTAAATTTTTTATTACGCGTTTGTCAACACCGACAAACACAGCAAAAATATGCGAACACATAAATTTACAAAATAATGAATTATTTATAATGGCAAATAATTTAGCATACACTTGCACAAATTAAACGTTATCCGCACATATCGCAAAGTTCAGGCTAATTTGTTTAGCTATCTTCTATAAAAAACATTCTAATTGCTCAATGCCATCGAACCGTGAGTAGAGGTCAATGCTTAACTAAATAATATTGCTCATTAAATTAACATAAACAATTTAATTTAATAAAGCCGCGAGATGATTTATGAAAATGAATGCAAATTTTATTCCAAAACGTAAACCTAGGTGAATAGCAGGAACCAATTTAAGTAGGCGCATTAGGCGATTTAACTAACCATACCACCTGCAATTTAATAGTCTGATAGATAGACACTTTAGTGCAATTAATAAGTCCAGATATTGCCATAATTTGCAGAAGGCTGCAATTTTAATAGTGGGTATGTTTGAGCGTAGGTAAACACCCTCTATAAGGGTAAATCTCTAGCACCGCGAGGAGGGTAGAACAGAAATACAAACCAATTTGAAAAACAATTTTTGGTTAAATGATGATGAATACAAGCAATGAACAAAAAACAAATCGCTTATTCGTCGTCATAAAGTCAAAACCCTATATCTAAAATATACAGATTCGGCAAAGTTAGTTTAAGGTACGTAAGCTTGTTTCTGCGCAGATAAACCACGCTTTGTCGTAGAACAATGCAGGGCATTGGTATAAAACAACAGCGCCATCGCTTGACCGCGTCGAGATGAGAACAGCGCACCCATTCTGCTTTTAATAGCGTAGCTGTTTAGACGTGTGGGAATAAAATATTAATCTCAATTTCGTTATTAAAATGCCGTGTGTTTATACAACTGCAGAACAGGTGCAAATTGTAAAGTGGTACTTCAGGGGCCATTCCACTGAAGACACAATAAATTTATTTACTGTGGCATATCAAGACAGACCAATCCCCTCAGATAGCATAATTTCATACATTATTAAAAAATTTGAGAATTTCGGGTGTGTCGTGAATTATTGTAAAAAATGCTGACAACTCGAACCCCGTCATCAGCAAATGAGCGAAGAACGTGAAATTCGCGAAAATAATGTCTGTGCACTTGTTGAAACTAGTGAACCTTGTTCTAACAGGCAAATTGCTGATGAAGTTGACATGAAGGAAAGAACTGTAAGAAATATATTGAAAAGAAATGGGTACAGTTGTTTTAAAGTTAAACAACGCAAGAAATATTTCCCGAGGACAATTTCAAACGGATGGAATTTTGTGAAATCATGATAAATAAAGTGAATGAGAATGAAAACTTAAAGAATATATTGTTCACAGATGATCCTTTTCATTACATAGGAAACACAATCCATCCGTAGTACGATATTGGTCTCGAAAAAATTAACATTTGAGTGTTGCTGTGCGAACTCAGTATCCTCAAAAGTTGAACGTTTGGATGGGAATAGACAATCATATTATAGGCCTACTGCTAATCGATCACAATTTAAATGGCAATAAATATTTAGAGCTTTTACAAAACCAAATAATTCCTGCAGTTCAAAATCTTCCTGTCAACTTTGACGACACTTGGTTTCAACAAGACGGCTGCCCAAGTCACAATACCTCTTAATTGTTATTAATTTTCTGGAAAGAACATTTCCCAATCGTTTAATAGCTACGAGGGGAATGATAAAATGGCTCCCCAGGACACCTGATCTAGCACCCCATGATTTCTTTCTGTGGGGCTTTTTAAAGGAAACCGCGTACAAACATGCGTTTGAAGGAGCCAATAATTTAGTTAATTACGGGAAAAACTTATCCAACTTTGTGCAAGCATTACTCCAAATCAACTCAATGATATGAGAGGTTCATTGTATAATCAGTTTGGCTATTGTTTGGCACAAGAAGGTGGTTTGTTTGAATCCTTACTTCATTAATTTATTGTTTGACAATTATTAGTTGATTTTAGTTTCTGAGGGTTATTTCAATTTATTTTAATGTTCTATTTTTGTAATTTAATAAGAATAATTTGTTTTTTGATAATTATTAGTTGATTTTAGTTTCAGAGTTATTTAATTTTATTTTAATGTTCTATTTTCATTTCGGTTTTAATAAGAATTATAATTTTATTCCCTTAGCATTTACGGCTAAAAAAGAAACTGCAGAAATGCTTTCAATAGAAGAAGTTATTTGTGAAAAATGTGACAAATAACTTCTTCGTTTTTGATGAAGAGATATTGTCTCGTTTCGTATTAGAAATTATTACCTACGTCCGCACCCATCCTTAGTTCATGCCGTACTAAATTCAATTCATTGTGTGCCTCTGCTCTCACGATGAATGTGTTTAAAAAATGTTTGTTAAAATAGTTAATTATATAAAATGTATAAATAAGCATTTTCATAAAAAAGAGTTAGTATATATCAAATATTAATTTAGTTATCAAACGTAAAGGATAATATAATTCCAAGTTTGCACTATTATCTATTACGTTTGATAATTAAATTAATGTTTGATATATACAAATTATTTTTCTGGAAATGCTTACATTTTACATAATTAACTATTTTAACAAACATTTTAATACATTGATAAATAACCGAATAAACATGACGTCACGTTTTTGATAATAACTGCAAAATTTCAGAATAAAACATTATGAAAAAACTTCCTCGTACAACAAATGCCGTGCTTTATCGGTGTCTAAAATATTATTTACGTAGTAGACATATTTTTCAAGATATAATGGATTTAAAACTGGTATGTTCAAAATTTCCTTAAAAATATGGACATTTTTCAATATAACAGCAGAACTTCAAAAGTGTTCAATGTACATTATTAAAATGTTAGTGATTGATTTAGAATAGACTTATAATGAACAAATAATTTTTTCAATTTTTTCTGCTCCGTTTCTGAGATATTCGCTGTTAAAGTGAGGGGTCAGTACATTCGAATCGTATATTAGCACTAAATAACCTGGTTGGGAAAATCACCCTACAGTGGCGGCCCGTGAAATTTTGGTAAGCTATAACTTACTAGTGGAGCATGGGACCCATGCCAAACTTTAATGGATCACTACCACGACCAAATGGAGACGTTTTGTGGAAAAAATATTTTGTTGGAATTTGAGGTTTTTTTTTTTTTTCAAAAAATGCAGTGCCTCCCCATGGAATCTGGAAAAGTACTTGTAAAATATCTACAGTGTATTTTTTTCTCGAACAAGGAAGAAAATATAAGGACATGTTTTTAATTGTATCAAAAAGTCTTCATTTTTTAAAAAGTTACATCATTTTCAAATTTTATAAATTAAATATCAGTGTAAAATAAAATTTCAAACTGATGTAACTTTATAAAAAATGAAGATTTTTTGATAAAATTAAAAACCTATCCTTATATGTTCTTCCTTGTTCGAGAAAAAAATACACTATAGATATTTGACAAGTACTTTTCCAAATTCCAGGGGAGGCACTGCACTTTTTGAAAAAAAAATCGCAAATTCCAATCAAATATTTTTTTCCACAAAACGTCTCCGTTTGGCCGTGGTAGTGATCCGTTAAAGTTTCGCATGGGTCCCATGCCCCATTAGTAAGTTATAGCTTACCAAAATTTCACTAGCCGCCACTGTCACCCTATCTCTATAGGCAAAGGAGATTGCGGTGGTAGCATTTCTCGACATTAAAGGAGCATTTAACAATGTTATACACCAGCCAGAACAGTCGAGCCAACCGTAAGTGACTGGATTCGAGCAATGCTAGAAAACAGAATCATCACATCTCTAAAGGGGAAAGCGGTGAGTTTTAGGGCCACAGGGGGACGCCCACAGGGCGGGGTTCTCTCCCCGTTCTTGTGGTCACTCCTTGTGGAGGACCTGCTTGCCATTATCTCTCTGTGGGAAGTCGAGATTCAGGCATATGCTGACGACCTAGTCATTCTGGTTAGCGGAAAATCTGAAGAGGTACTTTCCAATACCTTTCAAGAGATACTAGATGCTATTCACATCTAGTGTGAGAGGGAGCAGATGTATGTCAACCCGCACAAAATGGTAATTATACCCTTCACTAGAAAAAGGAAGCTGGACAACCTGGAACCATCTTCTGTATCAGGTGAAATCATTCCATTTGCGGAAGAAGTGAAATACCTAGGCGTTACCCTAGATCAGTCACTCAACTGGAATTCCCACTTGGAAAAGGTAATCCACAAAACGAGACCATCCCCGTGGACATGTCGAAGAGTTTGGGGAAAATCTTGGGGCATTAGTCTCCAACAAATATACTGGATATACGTTACGATCATTTAGATCAATGATAGCGTATGCCTCAATAGTTTTAATGTAATAGGTTTTAAAAACCCTAAAACTGTTGTGTCTTAACATTTTTCGCTAGCTATCTAGCTATCTTACTTTAGGAGGTAATCGACCGCTTCCATACATGTCAGCGACTCTGTATAATAAGAAACTACACGCAATAGTTATTTGATGTTTCTCATTCTTTACGGGGGTAAAGAATAATGAACCGAAAGACTTTTAAAATAATTTCGTCCGGGGGGACGAAATTATTTTAAAAGTCTTTCGGTTCATTATTTTTGAAATTCTTCGGTCGTTACTGTGTCATCTGACGTTCAATTGTTTTTTGTTTTAAAATTCTAATTACCGAGAAAAAAGTACGGACGTATAATTTTTTTTATTCTTTCGTAGACGAAGAATCAGCCAATGAGGTCGAGCGAGGTCCTTAAAATTATCACTCTGTACCATACACAAATTTAGAAATATCAAATATGAAACTCGAAAAATATCATACGAAAAATTTTTGCGTTGTGGTAGAGAAGCAGAGCAAAGATAGGCGGACAACCATGTATCAACGGATATAATATATGCATATTATAACATTTATAACAAAATGGATTCATATCAGGGCAGATCAAAACAGTTTAACTTTTAAGTTTTCACGTTTTAGGCCTTTAGGGATTTACTGTTCTGTACTGTGCCGAGAGAATAGTAACCAGTTCATTTACAATTCAAATCCGATTGCACCATTTCATTATTAGAAGCCCGTAGCCATTATTATACATCGGTCTAAAACCAGTGTCTATTAGAGTTTTTTCTTGTCAGTCAGATGGAAAGATTAGCCATCAAAGTCAGAGTACAAGAGTAATATATCTATCCGGCGAGCGAACGTCTCGCATTGGTATTCCGACTTAAAAACCGACCATCAATTCTCCGTACCTGGCATGGGCACAATAGAAACACAAAACTGGTTTTCCGATCGACCCTGTGGAGACGGATCACCGAGAGTTACGCGTGGTATTTATAATAATTAGGAGCTGCTTGGTGAGATACGAACATTAAACTAGCTGTAGAATATTTGTAGATACATTTCTCAAATAACATTTTAAAAAACAAGAACTATCTCCAAAATATAAAAAAGTTACTAAAAATTAACGAATCACCACTTCCACATCCAGATTCTCCATCCAAGTGTCTTTAAACGAAAACTTCTTGAGACTGTAGATAGGTGCGTTTTTTGATCCACGACTGGTGGCAGTAGAATTACCAGAATGACATTTACCAATAAAACCACGAAACTGAAATTATAAGTAGGAGGTGACTTTCTTGAGAATCTTAGGCTATGATAGATCATGAATGATGATGGTAGGTATAGACATTTATGCATGTAAATTAGGGTGTCCCTTATTTTCCGACATTCATTTTTTTTGTCTCACCCCTAAAGAGTTTACGTTTGATATAAGAATAACACACCCAAAATTCCAGCCCCCTAAATGAACCCCTTCCCGTGCCGACTGGGGTGTGAAATTTGATAAAATACATTATTTTTATAAATAAAAACCCCAACTTGTAATATTTTCAAATATACCCTTAAATTATTCTTTATAACCCCAAATGATTGTTATTTGGTATAAAAATAAAGTCAAAGCCATATCAACCCCTATGATCCTTACCTACCCTTATCCATCAGAGGTTTAAAGGTAAAAGATATTTTTTAAGTAGTGTTTATTGTTCAAAATGATTAAAATATTTGCATTCATGTGTCTTTCTTACAATCTGGATGCATTTTTCTGTGCTCTTGTACACTTTGCTGTTCATTCTTTGTTAGAAGACCATGGAAATCATCCATTAACTTTACCGAACTTTCGGTAATGTGACAGACAACTATAAGTGACATTATTATTTTAATTAAAATTTTGTTTTTTCCAGGTATTTTGAACGCCCCACTCTTTTACGATAATTAACATCATTACTGTTATTATTAACATGATTTTCTTCTTTTTAGTGCATTTTGTAACAGTTTCAGTTTGTGTTTAAACGTGCGTTTTTAATTTCTTTTATTTATCTTTAAAGTAAAGTCTCTGTGTCCTCCGCAAACAATATCAACTTATTCGTTTTTTCCGCGGTAATGGCAGGTTCTAATTAAGGCCTCGCCAAGGTTTGCGCAAAGTGGGCTCGCTCAAAGTGTTGTTAGTTGAGTTGTAATGCATCTCCTAATGTGCTGAACAGGAAGTCGAGCTAAATGAAAGAGGAAATTAGTAACGAATGGTTGAGATTCCGGACGCCGCACATCCGCGTTTGCTCAAAGTGACGACTAATTGACTACTAAACATTTACAACTCTCCTGGCGGCTTCTTCAGCCTTCCTCGATTAGATTGTTTGCACTGAAGGGTTAATTATTTCCGAAGCGCGCTTTTTAAAGGGTGAATAATAATTAGGGTTCAAAGGCACGGTGGAATGGGGCTCCCGGTGTCCAATTGCCCTGGAAATTTAAAAAAATATACGAGTTCTAATATAGTGCATTGTGGGGCTAATGGAAAGAGTCAAGCAGTCTGTTTTCACTTAATTCATAATGGAAAAGGTGATCATTTACATTTCCTCAAAGTGTAAAACTCCAATAAATGACTTTTTCATAATATGCTGCCAGGAATAATTAGTAGTATTACTAGAAAAAAGTACTAGTAAGTATTTCAGTTCTAACAAAAAACTTATCACACATAAATATAAAAACATACATCTTTGTAAACAACTACTTTGCCGGCCTCATGTCACGATCAACGTTGGATTAAAACAAAGAAAATTTACACAATAATGTTATTTTAATTTAGACTATCCTGTTCAATGTAACAAATAACAATTTAAAAAAACACTCAGCCAAAATAAGTTATATCGAACTTTTAAAACATTCACAGACACGTGTTTCGGACTCTGCATCTCATCAGTGACTACTTTCACAGCTTAAAATTCTGACAAAATCTGAGCCTTTTGCCGATATTATGTTTCACGAAGAAATTCTTAAAAACACAAAACCCTTGGACTGGTGGAAACCCCAAAGAAATGTTTACATTATTGACAAATTATTTTCGATTATCAAGCAAATATTTTTTGCTGCTGCTAGTTCAGCCTCAGTTGAGAGAATATTTTCAACATTTGGTTTAATTTATGCCAAGATTCGAAATCGTTTAGGGACCGAAAAAGCAGCTAAATTAGTTTTTTTGTACAAACTTTACAATAATTATTAACCTAATTTAAAATTTTTGTTTTGGAGTAAATAATAATAATAATAATAATAAATGCCTTTATTTCCCACAGAAAGAACAATTTACAACATAAGCAAACAGATACAAAACAAACATAAAAATATTATAAATACACACTTATTACATAATAGCTAAACAACCATGGGAAATACAAGGGGAAGTTCACTCAAGAGAGTGCTCTACCACTTAACCCTTGATACTAAACTAGATTAAACTAACAATAATAATTAACTAATAATAATACTTAAAATAATAATGATTAAAAAAATAAACCTAAGATTAGGATATTTAGACAATATATGCTGTTTACACAAACCGAGAATGAGATCAAGTATAGAGTATCCTTATTATACATTGAGAAAATACTTATATATGCTCGTTTTAAATTTAGCGTTCGTGAGAACCTTCAAACTATCTGGGATAGAGTTGTATAGCTTATAAATATTATATCGAAAGCTCCTTTCAAAAAAAGACGTTTTGTGAGGAGGAGGCGTCAATTGACCTTTACGTCTTATATTAATATTGTGAACATCACTTCGAAACGATATTTTGTTATATAAATAGGGAGGTGACCGAGATAATATAATTTTCTGAAACAAACAAAGGGCATAGGTTTTAAGGCGATCTTTTATATTTAACCAATTTAATTCGTTCAGCTTATGAGACACATGGTCAAATTTTCTAATACCACATATGAAACGGATACAAGAATTTTGAACCCGCTGTATTCTGCTTAGGTAATCTGTGTCTAAGCATGGTCCGTAGACAGGAGCACAATATGTGAACTGTGATAACACCAGTGTCTCACAAAGCATTATTTTCGTGTTTTTTGTCAAATAAGATCTGTGAGGGTATAATAGCCTCAGAGCAGTCATGTTTTATTTTCTTTTAGAGTTGGTTCTGTTTAATTTGTTTCCTTTATGTTTCTGCTAATAATCTATATGAGAACTTAGATAAAGCGTTCCTTTGTTGGTATCCTTCTTGACCTGAGTAAGGCATGCGAACTTGTATGCTTTGCTAGCCTTAGAAGAAAACTTGAGAGCCATAGCACAAGAGATGAACCACTAAATTGGTTTAAGAGCTATCTGTGTGGTAGAGCACACTTTGTTCAAATTGATAATTGCAAATCTGACGTCCTTGGAACTTCAGCAGGTGTACCACAAGGGTCAGCTTTAGATCCCTTACTGTGTATTATTTATGTGAACTATTTTATTGTGGACGACTCTGTTTTATTCGCTGATGATTCATCTCTTTAAAAATCAAAATGTAATATAAAATATACGGTAAACAAATGTAATGTAAGGCTCTCACAAGCTCAAGAATGGTTTACAGAAGATAGGTTTGTTCTAAAAAATAAAAAATGTATATTTTTAAGGTTTAGCACCTAAAAAAAAATTATGGGGAAAGTATTTTTATAAAGACAACTAGTAGTACAGGCAATGAAGGTAAAATGTTGTAAAAACCTCGCAAAAATTAATAAAAGAATCATCTCTGGGATTTAAGTAGTTAATAACCTGTAGAATGGAATGATGCATTCTTTGCACTTCCAAGTTCAGGAAAAATTCAAAAAAAAATTGGAAAAACTTTTTGATTTTCGGTTTTTTTTGCTCTAACGACTAAAATAATGAAAATACAGAAAAAAGTTTTCAACAAAATTTGTAGTTCGCCTCTTTCTCTACAAAATTTTTGTCTTACTTAAGCCGTTTAGGAGATAAATCCAGTTTTCCACTTATAGTATTGAGCCGCTCCGAAATGCGCGGAAAATGAGAATTCTCTGGGAGTTTCGTACGACCGGACATATCGATCGATAATTATTACTATTCAGAGCCGCTAAAAAAAATGAAAGAAACGTAAAATGTAGAGAAAAATCTCAGCTTTAATGTGGAAATAATCACAAAATTCATACAAATTTTTATCATAGAAAAAAAAGTGTTAGAAGATGGCTTAGTAAACTTTATACAGTTGATTTATTCACATCTTTGAGATTTATGCATCCTGTCTATTTCTCCCGTAACAATGGGTGCATTTTCACTGCATGGATTCGATTCCACGCACTTTAATCTATATTTCGTGAAAATTTTATTGCAGAATGTTAAGAAACAAATAAGTTGTATATGTTTTACTGTATAATTGTGCATTTTCTGAACGTGTATGAATAATGTAGACAAATTCAAAAAGTACTGCGCGCATTTAAAAAACTCTAAAGTCATTCGAAAGAATATGTTTTATTGTGCTTATAATCCAATAATTAAGACTGTGCTATTATTATTACTTAAGATATAGCGAATTGAACTCCAAAATTTGGAGGTGATTGATCGATGAGAAAATACCCTTTACTTTGATCACAAGGCATATTTTTCCAACAAAAGTAATTGCAATAAAATGTTAATTGGATTAATATATCATTATGTAAGAATATATAAGCAAAATGAATTATCATTCTAACGACTCCTGGCAAAGATATGAATAAATCTGTGGATCAACTGTACAAAGTTCACTAAGCCATCTTCTGACACTTTCTCTCGATAAAATTTTTTATGAATTTTGTGATTAGTTCCACATTAAAGCTGAAACTGTTCTCTACATTTTATGTTATTTTCATTTTTCTTTAGGGGCTCTGAATAGTAAGAATTATCGATCGATGAGCCGGGTCGTACAAAACTCCTGGAGAGTTCTCATTTTTCGCGCATTTCGAAGCGGCTTAAAACTATAAGCGGAAAACTAGATTTATCTTCTAAACGGCTTAAGTAAGACAAAAATTTATAGAGAAAAAGACGAGCTACAACTTTTATTGGGAACTTCTTTTTCTATTTTCATTATTTTGGCCGCTAGAACAAAAACACCGAAAATCAAAAAGTTTTCCCAAATTTGTTTTTAAATTTTCCCGGAATTTGGAAGTGCAAAGAATGCATCATATCATTCTCCAGGTTATTACCTACTTAAATCCCAGAGATGATCCTTTTATTAATTTTTGTTACCCTAAATTGTTAATTTGCCTGTACTATAGTGTTAGTATTGGGCTTACATATATCAGACCACTGTTCGTGGTCTATACATATTGCCATTTGCTTGCTATTGTATTAAGTAATCAGTTATGTTGTTGACAAGTCGGTCTTAATTCTGTACTATCATGCGCAGTCGGATGAGGTTTCAGCCATCTTAAAAGTGGAGGACGCAAATAAAATCTAAATGGTTCAAAGCGGTTGTTTTCTGCATTCTGAGGCACTAAATGATGTCAGTGAGTGTAGAAACTATCATACCAATTTTCTTCTTCCAGAAATCCGATGTTTTGTACTTTAAAGTTCCAGCTGCCTTAAAAGTGAAGAACGCAAATAAAATCTAAGTGGTTTAAAATGATTGTATTTTGCATTCCATTTCTTTTTCAAAAAAGCACGGTTCTTGAACTATGATTGCTGCGGTGCTCTCTGTTAATCGTTGTCACGATTTGTGTCTCACCGACGAGAAGCACTCAAACACCGACATGATCAAAACTAAAAGAATACTGTTATATTTGCGACTTTCTAACTTAATTAAAAGAGAGCGTCTGCAAAACATGTCCATGTAATAATCACTTACGATAAAATAGTTACCAACAATTCATTTAATTGTTTAATATTTCTTTAATGGTTTAATGATACAATGAGCCTTATAATTCCATATGATACGGCCCAGGAAATGAAAGTAAATGCACGGCAAATAGCTTGATGTATATTATTTACACAAAACACTATATAATATCACATTGTGTTGTGGTGTTTTCATTTAGAAACCAATAATAGATTACTATCAATGAAATACGGTTACTCTAATAATCAGGTGTCAGATACGGATCAGGTGTATGCCAATTTGTGTAATTATTTTTTTTAATTAATGTATATTGGCCTAGGCAATCATTAATTAGCATATCAATAAAATTATTAGTAATTTCTGGAACCAACGCTAATACTATATCACATAAAAAAAATTAATTTGATATTGTTTTAAAATAATGTTTAGTTTGCCTAACAATTAAATTAATAGTTTCCAGTTAACGAGTTGCTGAATCATTTTTGTCGAAACCCATATTTTTTACGGTTGCATTTTCAAGAGAAAAATAGATCCCATATTTATTATTTTTGGTCATCATTACAATTTTTTCTCAATACGTACACGATAATTACAACAATGGTGCCAAAACGGTTTGGCAGGACTGTAAAAAATAGTTGACGGTGGTACCGAAAAATGGGTCAAATTGTTAAGATATCGAAAAATGTTATGAAGAAAAAGTGCATATAGAATACAACAAGGACCCCATATATCAAGTTTGAAGCAGATATGAGGATAAAGCATTGAAAGTAAAGAGACCCATATGGAGATGTTTTGTTATCCACACATTACTCTTTTCTGTATAACAAAAATTCGGTTGATCTCATTTGTTTGACCACAATAAATCGTCATATAACTTAAATAAGAATATGCCAAAGCGTAGTAGACATTCATTAAGTTTTTCGTGTTTAGAATATTTTTTAGATTTACAATTGTAAAATATGCAGAGTTTAGCTTACTGGTCATGAAACCAATATGTGCATCCCAGGTTAGTTGATGATCAATATAAAGACCTAGAAACTTGCAGTTATCTAATCTTCCCAACGTTGTATCGTTAAGTTTTAAGTGAAATTCTGGAATTTTGCGTCTTTTAAAGAAGATTATGTAATGAGTTTTACATGGATTAAGGACGAGTTTATTTCTACTACACCACTTATAGAACTCGTAGGGCCATATTTATGCCTTGCAGTATAACTCATTTCCTGAGGCAGCGAAGGGCCGATAGTGGTATCATCGGCGTATAGCACTAATTGCATATCAACTCTGTTCCCCGTGTATTTTACCACATCATTGATGAATAGAGTGAATGAGAGTGGAGATAAAACACTGCCTCGAGGTAGAATTCACTTTACAATATATATATTTCCCAAAAACACTTTTTGCACCATCTTTAACCAAGTTCCATTTGCTGAACAATTTCTTAAGGGTAGAAAATTAAAAATCACTTCGAAATTATTGGGAACTATCCTTCAGAAATCACCGATCGGTAAGATCGTATCTTATGCAAACAATTGTTTGCGATAAAAAATAACCAAACGATAACTAAACGATTTAGATCTGTTTGCACATTTGTCTAACATCCTATTACTCAACATTTAATCAAAATAAATACAAGATAAAGTTTATTTTATCAAGCTTATATTATTTTGTGTTAGAGAAATGATAAATAAATTAACCGATAAATAAAAATATGGATGTAATGAAGGATTTAACTGCCACAATATTTCAAACTTTTTTGTATTCCCTCAGTTTACAATTAAATGATGATGCTTATCATCTGGTCGAAATAGAGCATTTCCGTACTTTTAATTACTGTAGTATACACCAATTATCTCGTTTGCTGGAAGTTACCCTACCTACGTCGCACAGTGGTCAATTTTATTAATCTAGGCGGACATGGACATAATCCACATTTCGAACCCATTCCAATCCAAAAAATTATTAACATATCTTTGACTTTATGATTAGACATTGTTTAGTAAAGGTGCTTTAAATGTGATAATGTGTTGTACTTATTCTGTGTCATGGAGTATGTACCAACAAAGTATGTAGTTTTTTATTCTTAAACAAAATCATCAGCATTTATTTTTTTGTAATTTTTATAGAGGTGTTTTTAACCAAACGATAATTGTAATTTTCTGAATATCTACAAATTCTTACAATTGTTTAGTTTTATCCATCTTGATTTAAGTTTTGTGTTTTTAAGAACTATAACTGCCTATTAGTACTTCATTTTATGAAAAAAAAAGGAGGATTAGGAGGATCCTTAATCTTCCTAAACTTCAAGTTTATAAAAATTAATGATTCCTGGTTGGATGGGGGAAATTAATTTTAGTGAACTGGAAAAGTTTATAGCCTAATCATCCATCAACTTCCAAAACATCTGATCTGTTAAGGTGGCCATTCCCTAGAAAGAGACATCCGATGGGGAAATATTTATTATTTTTGCCCACAACTTTTTTTTCTTAATACGTATATTTAAAAAATTATAAGAGTACCTAAGTAGAACCTTAACAAGACTATTAATATGAATTTTTACTCAATAATTTCAGTGGTTTGCAAAATAGCTAGATTTAAATTTAAAAATTATGTTAATATTCCCATTTCGTAATTTTAAATCTAGCTATTTTGCAAACCACTGAAATTATTGAGTGAAAATTCATAGTAGGTAATAATCTTGTCATGGTTCTACTTAGGTACTCTTATAGTTTTTTTAAATATACGTACTAAGAAAAAAAAGTTGTGGGCAAAAATAATAAATATTTCCCTATCGGATGTCTCTTTCTAGGGAATGGCCACCTTAAGGAAATTATTTATGATGATAGTGATAGCGACTTTTTTTGTTTGCTTACTTTTATTTTTATTACCACTGACATATATGTTCGTATATAGAGCAATTAATTTTAAATACAAGTTAAGTTACAACAGATCTTAAGAGTAGATATGCCTCGACAAGCTGCTAAAATTTGCAACAGGGGAGGTGAAAGGGAAACTCCAGTGGGCGGTCCTTTAAAAACGATAAAATATTATTTTATGTGTTTATAGTACTATGTAGTAGTAAATAGAAATGAATGACCGCGATTCCACTTACGTATAAGCTCGAAATTAGTTCATGATTGTAGGTATATAAATTCTACCTGCTAAAGCTCAAAGGTTATGCCGACACCCCACACATCTATGATATCATTCTAACCTAAACGCGTTTTTAACATATTATTCCTTCAATAAATACAGTATTTATAATTTAAACGGCTAGGTTATTATGCTTCCCTAGAATTTTAATTTGTAATATGGAGTATACGAGTATATCTATATTTTTGCATAATGGAAAAGATATTCAATAGTAATCTGCATTAATTAATAATAATCGTCAATAAGGAAATAATATTAAATAAAAAGAATAAGAGTTGATGAGGTCCGATAAAAATTATAAACAAAAATTAGTGGTATGCAATATTGCAGCTACGGACACACGTTTCAGAGTTATTGCTCCTCATCAGCGTAGCATGGCATAAATAATATTGTTATATTGTTAAAAGCAAGACCAACAAAGATAGGAAAGCACAGTATATTGTAGGTACTCTATTTTGTACCTTCGTACCTCATGTGCCATATATGAAGAGCAATAACTCCGAAATACGTGTCCGTAGCTGCAGTCTTGTTTGTTATTATAGTACTAATTCTTGTTTATAACTAAATGGAAAACTTAACATTTTAATGTTGTTTAGTTTTCGTATGTGTAAAGCTTTAGCTGTCACATCATTCAACAAATCAAAATTTAAACTCTTGGATCCTCAGGGGATTCCTCAGGACTTCTTGAATTTTTATTTTGTAGTCTCCCTCAAATAATGGTAGTTTACCAATAAACAAAAATTAGCAACCATTGTTAAAATCAAAAATATACACCACGCAAGTTGTTTTATCCAATAAGTGTTATGCGTATAGTATTAGTTATTTATTGGTCTAATTTGTCTATACGCGATATTCTTAGAAACTGTTAAACAGAAAAAAGTTTCAAATAAAAAAGGTGTCTCCATCTTTATTTCTTCTCAGCATAGACTTAAAGGGTTTTCCGTTCGTTAACTGATCCTTGCAAATACTCACATTTTATCGACATATGGTTTAAGAAAAAAACGTATTTTTTACAATTATTAAAATTTGGCCTTCATATTACCACAGTTCATTAATAATTATGTAGTGATGACATAGTAAAATTGAGATCCATTAATGTTTTCGTTTTTTGAATTATGGCAAGTTAAACAAAAAAATAATTTTAATTATTATTGTTATACATCCAATATACGCCGAGAATAAGAGAAATGATTCGCAGAAAGTCAGTGATAAGTAATTATTTATAAGCATTAAACTATTCAACGGATCATTATGAAATTCACTAGTTGTCTATCGAGAGGTAAACCACCGTCGGCACTCGTTCTCCGAATTTTAGGCAGGCTGTCGGCAGCCATGGCAGTGGCGGTCATATAATTGAAAGCCCCGCAAGTGCGGCTGGTTGGAGTTACGCAGGCGCCGCAGGCAAGTCAGTCTCGGCAGTTCGTGTAATTTCTACAAGTGGTTGACCTCCCAGGTACTGTTTTGATAGTATATAGTATAAAATAAGAATTTCTTTACAACCCTAACCTGAAATTTGCAGACGTAAATGTAGCAAGCAAATGCCAATTTTTCGAAGTCAGTAACAAGTAAATATATCGAAAATAAATAAAGATTAAGGATAGAGGCAACCTTTTATTTGAAATTTTTACTTTCTAGGAGTAGTAGTTCTCGATTTGACCAAGGAACTAGTGTTATATACTTAGCACATATCACATATTAGCACATATTATATAAAACAACTTGTCTGGTGTACACTTAGTTTTACGAATTATTATTCATATTTTCTTAAAAAATATATGGATGGAGAGAACTTACAAATTTGCTTTTATAGTAGACAAAAGCTTAATGATAGATGTTTTAAACTAAACCCCGCATCAAAATATCATTAATAACTTTAGACATAGTAGGTTATTTCTCGAAAATATGGATATCTCTGGTTTTACTGGTTAGATTTTAAAAATCCAAAGCATCAATTATTTGTATCAATGAAATTTAATAGTGCATTTTTTTAAAATGCGAATGTCAGAGCGATTCTAAAAATTTGCAAAATTTTAAAAGTAAAAAAGATGGCTAAAATTTGTATTCAAAAATGTTTTCTCTACATATTTTGAAAGCAGAGATAAAAACCTGCAACTTGAGTCTTAGAACGTCTACATTGGTGCGCGATCTCAACAAGAAAATATTTTCAACATCGGTCCACATCACCTTCTGGACAATACTTTTAGCTCTGATTTGTTAAATTTTCACGAAGTTGCTTTTTTCTGGAAAATATTTTCGGGTTTAAAGGAGTAAGTTGGTTTCTCTGTTTCTTTTTACATTTTGAGCCTAGATTTCATTATTTTGACAGATCGATAGATAACTTTACTGCCGACAGTTTTTATCCCAAACATTTCTTTCTATTTTTCCCAGAAATAAAAGTTATTATGAAAAAAATCCTGTTACTTGGTCTAATGCAACAAACTGATGCGTGTGACTTGATGAGAAAATGGGAAAATGTGCGCTTTACTTTTGTGTTTCTAACTCCTTTCATTGCAAATCGCATCGCCCCTTATAATTCTATATTCATGTGTTTACGACAAGAACACATCTTTGAAATTTAGTATCAATTGTATTGTCCAATAAACGTTTTCAAATATACCAGCATACCACCATTTTATAAAGAAGAATTGAAACACAATTACACATTATTGTTAGTGCATGGGTGGCTACATATAACTAGTTACTATATTGTTATAATTCCGTACTTGTAGTATAATCAAAGAGTAGAGTACCTGTTAAGTATAATAGTAAATTAATGGAATTTGTTATTTTATTGGGCGTCCCGTGTTATTAGAAATGATTTGGTTTAATTCCTTATTTCGTTCCCTCGTTATATTTTCTCATTCATAAAATAATTCTAAGTGAAGGGCGGAGCTTAAACAGTAATAAATCCAGAGGGAGCTCGTATCAGTGTAACATTTGTTGCAAAATGTGCCTTTGCACGGTTCCGTGCTATACATGTTTTTGCAAAAAGTATTATGTTTTTTGGAAAAATAAAAATAGTACGATACACAGAAAACATGAATGAAGGTTTGTATCGAGTCCTTTTTCTCATATTTTGATTCTAAATATTTTTAAAAAAATCAGCAATTTACTGCTAATTAAAACAAATCTTATTAATTAATGCCATTTTTTTTTCAAAATATTAAAAAGATACAAACCTAGATTGATATGTTTTCTTCTATTTTTCGCCTGTACAAATTTCGTAACTGCAATGGTCTAATTATAATTTGTCGCGGACGGGGCGGCGTTTGAGAGTAATTTATTTCTGATTTTTAGACGGCATACCCACTCTTAATATTATTTCAAAAATAACCTAAAATTACAAAGATAACCATTTTGCAGCAAAAACAAAAAAAAACTGAAATAATTTCCTCCTAGAAATATAAAATTGTCCGCTGCACCCCTTCAAAACCCATTCCTTAAGAGCTTACATTTATTTCACTTTCACATTTATAACACTTTATATTTTTTTGTAGATTCACAAATATTATTCAGAGTTATGTAATTTTAAAATAATATTTCATTTTCAACCCCCTTAAATAACATCTCATAGGCCCTTAGAATTTTTTTACTATTTTCAGTGTATTCACGAGTACAATATTATCGAATCTACAAAGTTTCAGAATTTTAGAATTAAATATATTTTTTTGTGCGTCAGCGGCATACAGGACAGGGACAAGATTCTACCAGCTTTTTGGGGGTCTGCGTAATAAAGTGACCTGCTTTTATTAGGCTTGCAACGTGGCAACGTTGCATGTTCGCACCTCATTTATATATGGGGAAATTGGAAATTCTGACCAGTTTTTTAAAAACTTGGCAAGAAATAAAAACAGAAAGTGAGGAACCGAGAAATAAGTAGCAATTACGATATACCGTTTTATATCAATCAGTTGTGGTTAATCGTATGTCATTGTCGCAGTTAGTCGAAGAAATTAAGTGCAGAATCTGCAGTGAACACTTGTCTTTTCAAAATGCCGAACAAGAGACAAGGTTTGGTTTGTTGTCAGTGTTTACAATCAGATGCAGCAAATGTCTTATGAAAAACTGGAAAAAATGTAGCAAATAAAACAAAACATATATTTATGTAAAGTCAAATGACAACCCAAATCTCACAACAGGTTATGGGCCCAGGTATTACGCAGAAACTAATATTAAGTGAAACTTTAGTGCTTGTATGATTAAACAAATATATTTGACTGTTCTTTTATCAAAAATACATTTAGTGAATTTTCTGTTCAACTGTTCATAAACAAAGGGAACGTGCAAACTTCTTAATAGCGATCGATACAGTGTGTGGAAACTAATATTGCTAAATACTTTCGATGGTATAATTATTGCACTAGAGATTCTCTATGAGGACAATCTAGACATGTCTTAAATGAAGTGGAATTGAAGACTGAAAATGTTACAGTGCAAAAGTGCTACAAATGAAATATTTTTATTCAGGAAGTGATATACACAAATTTCCGCGGCCATCATGGAATATTATTGGAACAAGTTTTTCCTGCTCTTTGATATCCAAACTTTTTACATCGAAGGGGGTTACTAGCGATTCCAAAAATTTTTTTTAAGAGCCAGTAAGGCCCGTGGCCCTTGTTGCTGGATGTCGGCCCTCTAAAACTGTTCATTTCTATCACCTTCACACAGCTCTTGGTCTAATAATAGTCGCATCATTCTGCATGAAAAATCTGAACCTCTAAAAAAAAAGGTACAGGGGCAATTGACTTAATTTTTGTTGCAAAGAGTTCATAAAGGCATTTAGAGAAAACAGTACCTTTTAGTTTTTGGCGGAAATGTTTGGTTTCATTTTTTTCCGATAATTGGAAAATATTAATGGCCAGTTTAATTAAATTAATTGAAAAGTTTGTTATCATACACAATATGCCATAAAACTAGATGGAAATGGTTACTCGGGGGTTTTGGGGTCGCTTATCACCAATCTGAAGTCCAATTTGGGAAATGGCGGACTGGAAATCGGGCCATTTTTTAATAAGAAATGAGAATGGATATCTTGGCCTTGAAAATCTGTGCTCGGGAGTTTTCGAGCTCGCTGATTACGAATACGAGGTCTGATTTGGTAAATTAAAAATGGCGGATCTGAAGTAAAGTCAATTGATCAGGAAAAACTCGTATTCTTTTCGATTTTGGGATAAAAATGAGTACTCGGGGGTTTTTGAGGTCGATGGTCACAAATTAGAGGTCCAATTTACGAATTTCAAAATAACGGACCTGAACAACAGTCGATCTTTCCGGAAAACCTCGTATTTTTTACTTTTTTGTGCTGAAAGTATGAAAAATACGAGTATTTCCTGAAAAATATATTACTTCCGGTCCGCCATTTTCAATTCTCCCTAATTGGACATCAGATTCGATATCAGCATTAACGAAAACCCTCGAGTTGCCACTTTCAACCCAAGAAAGAAAACAATACGAGTTTTCCGGAGAAATAGACTGTGATTCCTGTCCACCATTTTGAATTTTGTAAATAAAACCCCCGAGTACTCATTTTGAGCCCAAAAACGAAAAAGATACGAGTTTCTCTTGATAAATTGACTTTACTTCTGGTCCGCCACTTTGAATTTCCCAAATTGGTGATCAGCGACTCCAAAAACCCCCGAGTAACCATTTTCGTCTAATTCTGTGGCATATTGTGTATGTTAACAAATTTTTAAAATAATTTAATTAAATTGGTCATTAATATTGGCTAATTATTGGCCAAAAAATGAAACCAAACATTTCCGTCAAAAAACAAAAGGTAAAATTTTTTCTAAATGAACTATTGCAACAATAATGAAGTAATTTGACCCTGTACCTTTTTTTTTTGAGGTAAAATGCCAAAATGACGCAACTATAAGTATTTTTCAATAGTAAAACTAAAACATAGTTGGACTCTACTTTATATTTATAGACTGATTAATATCTACTAGAGGCACTGGTGGGCATGTAGTGTAATATATGGTTTAAAAGATCAGATGGAATGTTCATGCCACATTATTTAGCCGTTCTACGTTCACATTAAATATCAGTTATTAGATCGGAACCTATTTAGATGTTATTAAAGAGCCGTACGCCTTAAATATTTCGTTTTTATTTCGGTCACAAAGAAGCCGCTGCACGTTATTAATTTGTAAACGTGAACGAACGGCGACTGTAAAATGAAATGTTGCCTTCAAGATAATCTACGAGCTGTTTTATGCGGTAGTTTATTTTATACATGAGCGGCAGCCCTGTTTGTTCATATTTCTCGCATGTATTTTGAATGTGATTTCGCCTGGCTCACCGCCAACAGCTACATTTGTCTCTCTGGGTTCACGAGGGCAAGTGTAATTTTCAATGAAAATACGGGATGCTTCCTCTGGCGCGTCAATTTCTCGTTGACTTAATTGGTTGAGGAATTTGTGACGCTGAAGTGGCTCTCACAAACGCCAACAGACTGAACGCTATATTCGAAGTGGTTGTCGCCAAGTAACTAGTTTAATTATATCCAGATAATGGCAACTTGGTAGGCGCAATGCGTGTCGTGTTTACAGAGTGTAAATTATTGTCATTGCTCGTCTCTCTGTACCATAATATCATAGGATTGGAATTAGAGGATGTAATATTATAATTTACAATTTAAAATTGGAATTATACATAATTTACAGCGTTATATAAAGATACACAAATACACTAATTCTGGAAGATGTAAGCTAAAAATGTATTTACTTATGGTAATCCATCAAAAAGTAGCAACACAATAATTCGGGAAATCAAAACTATATAGCGTCCATTACAAATTCGTAGAAGCACTTCTTCAGTATTTCAAAAAGTACTGTGATATGACAAATAAATGTAAGGCAATGGGCTATTTTTTTATCCTGAATTTCACCACACAACACATTTCTTTGTAATTTTTACAGCTCAACAAGAATAAACGTTTAAACGTATAAACACGAAAAGAATTTTGAGGATAGTTAGATAGTAATAGGTATTTGGTTTGTTTCTACAAGTGCTTAGGACTTTGCAACCTAAAATCATTGTACGCAAACTCCTGCCAACGCACACATTTTTATTAATCTGGGGGACATAATCCAAATTTCCAACCCATTCCAATACAAAATTTATTAACATATGTTAGTAATAAATACCCCAAACTAAATAGTTTTGAGAATTCGCCCGTACTTATCCCTCCTCATATTTTTTATGATGACCGGTTTATAAGGGATTACAGACTGGTGCAGGTCAGGTAAAATTCAGTTTATGATTAGACAATGTTGAGTAAAGGTGTTTTAAATGTGGTATTGTGCTGATGCTTGCAAGGATGGTGAAATCTGTGAATTATGTGCACTAAACAAATGGAGACAAGTATAATAAACTTATAGTATCTTAGAAATTGTTACAAAAAGGTTACGTTTTACATGTTGACAACGGTATCGTTTGACCTATTACATTTCATCTCGGCTTCTATTTAGGGGCTGTCCATAAATGATGTCACGCTTTAAGCGGGGAGGGGGGGTTCTGAAGGTTGTGACACTTTGTGACAGGGTAGGGGGAGGGGGCTCAAGCAATTGTGATGTCACAATACAAGAAAATAATTTTACACATAATATTTTGATTATTTATTACTATCAGCATCTTTGATATTATTAATTTACATAAAAGTGTGACGTGACAGACTGGGGGTGGGGGGTATCGGGTGAACGTGACAATATGTGACACAGAGGGGGAGGGGGGTCAAAAATTGGCAAAAGAAGCGTGACATCATTTATGGACGGCCCCTTATAGAAAAAAGATCGTTCATAAGTGTGAGAAAGCAACTGGAACATTTTTTTAGTGAAGCATGCAGAGTGGACGATACAGTAACACGATCCTAATGCAGCGCCTACTATATTTATGTGACCAAATTGTAAAAGGGGCAGTTAACAAAAATAAATCTACCGCTTTACGACCATCCAAGTAAAAAACTGCAGCGCTGACGAAGGACCTCGTTTATTTTCATGGCATCATTAAAACTGCCATGTCATTTTTACTAGCATGCCTACAATCCACGCATTCCGAATATTTTTTACGGCTCTCGACTTCGGCACTTGCTAATCTTCATTTAATTGATGTTGTACAGTATTATAACAGATTTTTTGTGGCGCTACGAGGCGTAAACACAATGAAAGAGAATGTTCGTCACGGTTGAACGGAAAGAATTCGGTCATGCCAATGGAGTTGATCGGGAGCCTTGAATATTCGGATTTACGAGTGCACAAACACTGAATGGTAGTTTGATACCTGCATTAGGGAAAATGAATATTTAAAATACAAGCCGGGCTTTTGTTTTGACCGTTTCGAATAAATGATGCTAAAAGAATGTGAAGGCCACTTACTGACCGTACATGGAAGGTGATTTCTACGTAATACAATGAGAGTCTCTGACGTGTGGGAAGGCATTTAGTTGTGGGTCACTGCAATACTGAATAAGCAATTTGTTGATAATGCAACGTTCTTGAAACTCATACAAGAGCATTAAAATCTAGAATCTACCCATGACATGGTTTACCAATATTTAAGTTGGATCATGAAGGGCGATCCTCTGAAAAGTAGTAGCTTCTAGTAGCGCCATTTGGCTGTATAGATTATGACAACTTGACTACTATCATCAATTGCATCAGATAAATACTCAGTTAAACAGAATAAGTTGGTAACTGTAAATCGGCCTTTAAGAAAGCCATGTTGGAATTCCGATATTTATATACATTACCCCACTAATTTAATCTTTAATCCGTATTTTTCATTTAAGTACAATTAAAGTACTCTCTGAAATGTTGAGTAATACAAATTGTAACGTATAGTGCATAGTTCTGATTTCCTGGATTATTAACATGTTACTTTTTAACGGATTACCGTAAGTACAATTTTGACTTATATCTTCCTAAAGCGTATATTTAACTTGTTCCTATACAGATTCAGCAAATTTAGTTTTAGGTACGGAAACTTGTTTCTGCGCAGATAGACCACGCCTTGTCGTAGAACAATGCAGGACATTGGTCCATCGCTTGACCGCGACGAGTTGAGAACAGTGCGAGCGCACCCATTCTGCTTTTAATAGGGTAGGTGTTTAGACGTGTGGGAATAAAATAAATTAATCTCAATTTCATTATTAAAATGCCGTGTGTTTATACAACTGCAGAAAAAGTGCAAATTGTGAAGTGGTACTTCGGGGGCCATTCCACTGATGACACAATAAATTTATTTACTGTGGCATATCAAGACAGACCAATCCCTTCACCTGGCATAATTTCATACATTATTTAAAAAATTGAGAATTTCGGGTGTCTCGTGAATTATTGTAAAAAATGTTGTCAACTCGAACCCCGTCATCTACAAATGAGCGAAGAACGTGAAATTCGCGAAACTAATGTCTGTGCACTTGTTGAAACTGTGAACCTTGTTTTAGCAGGCAAATTGCTGATGAAGTTGACATGAAGGAAAGAACTGTAAGAAATATTTTGAAAAGAAATGGGTACAGTTGTTTTAAAGTTCAAACAACGCAAGAAATATTTCCCGAGGACAATTTCAAACTGATGGAATTTTGTGAAATCATGATAAAGTGAATGAGAATGAAAACTTCTTAAAGAATGTATTGTTTACAGATGAATCATCCTTTTCATTACATAGGAAACACAATCCATCCGTAGTACGATATTGGTCTCGGAAAAAAAAACATTTGAGTGTTGCTGTGCAAACTCAGTATCCTCAAAAGTTGAACGTTTGGACGGGAATTTTAGACAATCATATTATAGGCCCACTGCTAATCGATGGCAATTTAAATGGCAATAAATATTTAGAGCTTTTACAAAACCAAATAATTCCTGCAGTTCAAAATCTTCCTGTCAACTTTGACGACATTTCAACAAGACGGCTGCCCACCTACCTTAACTGTTATTAATTTTCTTGAAAGAACATTTCCCAATCGTTTAATAGCTACGAGGGGAATAATAAAATGGCTCCCTAGGTCACCGGATCTAGCACCCCATGATTTCTTTCTGTGGGGGCTTTTTAAAGGAAACCGCGTACAAACATGCGTTTGAACGAGCCAATAATTTAGTTGAATTACGGGAAAAACTAATCCAACTTTGTGCAAGCATTACTCCATATCAACTCGATGATATGAGAGGTTCATTCTATAATCGGTTTGGCTATTGTTTGGCACAAGAAGCTGGTTTGTTTGAATCCTTACTTCATTAATTTATTGTTTGATAATTATTAGTTGATTTTAGTTTCCGAGTTTATTTAATTCTATTTTTATTTCGGTTTTAATAAGAATTATCATTTTATTCCCATAGCATTTACGGCTAAAAAAGAAACTGCAGAAATGCTTTCAATAGAAGAAATTATTTGTCAAAAATGTGACACATAACTTCTTCGCTTTTGACGAAGAGATATTGTCTCGTTTCATATTAGAAATTATTACCTACGTCCGCACCCATCCTTGGTTCATGCCGTACTAAATTCAATTCATTGTGTGCCTCTGCCTTCACGATTTATGGAACTAGCGGGGCGTGGTCAATTACATCGTTATTCCTATACCCTAACTGCATTTTCCGAATCTGTATACTATAAGAAATAATTCAAACTCGGTTGCGCCCGGCGTTCACTGCAAGTGGGATGACCAACAATTTCACATAATGTAAATTTCGCTCGATGCGATGGCCCGAATTGGCTACCGGAACATATATACTGATAGTAGATAAATGGGATATACAAACGTTATTTGTTTTGAATGGTATTGTGTAGGGTAAACTACACAACACCATTAGCTTTACAGTTAAAAAATATTCTCTCCGAATCCGGTGTGGGTAGCTTTGACGTGAAAGTACTTTATAATAACTCATCGGATACCAAATTGTAAAGCAGTAAAACGCGGTCAAATTCGACCTTCCAAACAATTTCATGTCGATATCAGATCAACATAAATCAGTCGAAGCTTCCTCGTCCGTGTTCAACCGCGGTGCCCTTTTAATTTAATCCCGTCAACGATAATTGATTTCAGAAACAATCAAACCTGCTAGATACAGCGTTCAGCACAATGCCCGAATAAAATCAGCACATTCAATTCATACGTGGCCCTTGTGGAAACCATTATATCCCCATTTCGGCTCATAAATAACAAACCCATAAAGGGTGATTAAGTGCACACAAAGAAGCGGCGCGAGAGAGCGCCGAACGGCCAGCGACAGAGAGAGAGAGCGAGAGACCAGATACCGGTGTACTCTCCCTAATTACAAGAACATGATGCGGCTGGATCAGTAACACGGCCGGCGTAAGCACGGGGTGGAACTACCCCCAAACTCGCCGCCCGACCCCAGAAACTCAAACTACGACGGAATATTTAATGTCGCACTCAGTAGCACGCTGTCAAACTTAATAATTTACAGGGTGGTTGAGTGTGTTATTCGAAGCCGAGGGAAATGAAGTGCTTTCATAGCCAGCTACACATATGCGGGGTTTGAACTAGTTAATCAAGCAAGTTCATGGTTGTAACAAATGACAGTTGGCAGCGTGGAGATACACCGGCGGACCGCTTTAGATAAATGACGCTGAATAATTGAATACATTTATCGTTGACTGAAACAAGAAGTGTATTGCTTTGTTGGATGTTGCTGCAACATCAATATACGCGGTACAGTCTAGTAATCAAGAACTCATCTATTTACTGTCGTAAAATCTTTTTTAAATATTTTAGATAGCACTGGTCTAAAACAAGTCATTGACAGCCCTACCAGAATATCACTAAATTGCGCATCCTTGTTGGATGATGTAATTTTGTCTGAGGAATGCAGTTTTTTTGAAAGTGGTACAATTTCTTTGCCTAACATTTCTGATCATGAAATGGTTTACGCTAATATAAGTTTTACAACACAGAATAATCAGGTAACACCTCGTATGTACAGAAATTGCAAGGATATAGATAAAGAATTACTTTATGATCATCTAAAATCTATACATGGCGTAACATTTATGACATTAATGACATAGACGGAAAAGTACAATTTCTTAATGAAAATATTACAATTTTAATGATATGCATGCTCCTTTAAAAACATTTATAAATAAAAAGCCACACAACCCTTGGTTTACTAATAATATCAAAGAACTTGTAAAGTTAAGTAAATTTAAAAGAACCAAAGCTCCGCAATTTTGGCAGGAGTATAAAGATTTAAAAAACTATACTACCGGTGCAATTCGACGTGAGAAAAAAGCTTATCTAAATCAACAAGTGCAAAAAAGAAATAGCAAGGATGCATGGGATGCTATCAAAAAACTGCACATCCGCAATGAACAAAATAAAAAAATTATACCGCCTAATTTATCTGACGTCAATTCTATAAACCAATATTTTTTGAACTGTATACCACAAATTACGCCAGATATTAATAAAGTTTCCAATTATTACAATGATACTAAAGAAAATATAACCTCAAATCTTATATTTAAAACTGTCACAGAAGTAGAAATTTCCAAACATTTACTATCAATTAAATCTAACGCAATAGGTGCCGATGGTGTACACCTAAACTTTGTCATATTATGTTGTCCTTTCATTCTAGAATATATTTGTCATATTGTCAATTTTTGCCTTAATAATTCAGTTTTTCCTAAAGTATGGAAAGTGGCACATGTTGTTCCTCTGCCTAAAACTGAAAATCCGCTGGATTTTAAAGACTTGAGGCCGATAAGTTTACTGCCAGTTTTATCAAAAATATTAAAATATGAGGCCAAAAGTCAAATCATAGAACATATTGAAAAAAATAAAATTTTGCCAGAAACACAGTCTGGTTTTAGGAAAGGACATAGCTGTGCAACTGCCCTTTTAAATGTTACAGACCATATTTTTAGATCCATCGATTCTGGAATGTGTACTGTGCTCGTGTTGCTTGATTATTCTAAAGCTTTCGATACTATAAACCACGATATTCTGTTATTAATCTTAAAATATGTAGGCTTTGATACAACTGCAGTAACTTTTATTGCGAACTATTTACAAGAAAGAGAGCAAAGAGTCGTCTTAAATGGGGATGTTTCAGATAGTCTACAACTTTCATGCGGGGTACCACAGGGGTCTATACTAGGACCAATTTTATTTATATTATACACATATTTTCTACCAGCACTTACCGAAAAATGCAGCATACAGATGTACGCAGACGACACACAATTGTTTTATTCATTTGATCCTAGTAGTTTTCACAGCAGTTGTGAAATTGTTAGTCGTGAACTTAAAAAAATTTCTGAAATATCGCTAGAACACTGTCTTCATTTAAATCCGAGTAAGTGTGCTGTAATGCTTTTCGGCCGTCAGGCTGATAGGATTAACCTAACCCCAAATATTAAGCTTAAGATCAATAACGTAATGATACCCATAAAAAACAATATAAAAAATTTAGGACTTATACTTGACACCGACCTCAGATTTCAGGAACATGTTTCGAACTGTATTAAAAAAGCCATATGTAGACTAAAATTGCTTTATAATTCCAGACATATCCTTAATCAACAACTTAAACTACTTTTGTGTGATTCCCTGGTTCTTTCTGTTTTTAACTATTGTGATACCGTTTATGGACCCTGTCTAACAGCATTTTCCTCCCAACGGATACAAAAAATTCAGAACTATTGCTTAAGATTCGTATATGGAATCAGAAAACGTGAGCCAATCAGTCACAAATTAATAGACGCCAGGTGGATAAGCATGAAAAACAGACGTAAGCTACATTGTGCTACATTATACCATAAAATAATATTGTTTCATAGTCCCAGCTACTTATTCAGAAAAATTGTATTTCGGACTGATGTACATAACATAAATATTAGACACAAGGGCACTCTAACGCCGCCAGTTCATAAATCCGCGATATTTGAAAGATCGTTTTCTCAAAACATCTCTACCCTATATAACTCTATTTCCTCTGCAGTTAAGTCTCTCTCTGTTTCTTCTTTTCCCAAAAATTTCAAACGAACCTGCCTATCATAAAGTTTTTCTATCTTAGCGTAACAAAAAAAATTAGAAAAAATGGTAAAACTAAGAACTAATGAAAAGGGGAAAAAAAGAGGAAGGAGAATTGTGTATTGAAACAAACAAATAATAATTCATTTTTAGAATTGTGTATGTAATTCTGTTGTATTAAGTAAGTATGCATATATAGATATATTTTTTTTTGTATGTGTATTGGTTGCCTCTTTTTTCTGGGTTAAGTGGAAGAACAGCTGCTATAGCGTCTGTGCTATACTAAGCTGAACTTCGCCCTTTCATGTCTTTATTGAATAAAGTATTATTATTATTATTTTATAACGAAATCGAGTAAAACACTACTATGTTTTTTACCACTATATTTGCACAAAACGTGACTGCAGTTTCAACCCTTTAGGTCATTATCAAACGATGATTCAACTAAGAATGAAATACAAAAGATTTGATCCCTATTTAAATATGTTTCTAGAATTAAATAGATTTGGTAGCAGTAAAAAGAGACGAATACATAATATCTAATTGATCATTTAATAAAATTAAATCATCCTTATTTGTATTTGTATGTTTCCAATGCTTCTAACAAATTAAGTTTCAAACCTTTGAGCATAGTGTAGGATTTCCATATTAATAATATCTGGGAAGTTATGTCCACTCTGTAATATGTGATTAGAAAAACCAGAATCTGTTTTTGTAGTCTGAAGGACCTATCATGATCGGGGTATCTGGTTTTAAAATTACGTACGCTCTGTCCTATATATATGATATTGCACTCTGAGCAATTTAACCTACAAACTCCAGATTTTTCGTATCTATTTTATCATTGGCGTTGTAAATTAAATTGGATAATTTTTGTTGGGGTTTAAATGCTATCTTGATATTATGTGTTTTGAGTATATTGGTTTTGTTTCTTGTTTATTAATTTGGCGATAGTTTCTGTGGGGAAACCATTGTTCTTGGCTATTTTTTGAATCATTGAGAGCTCTGTTTTTATTTGTGTTTCTGACAAAGGCAACGAAAAAGCTCCATGTAGCATTGAATTATAAGCTGCTAGTTTGTGTGTGTATGGATGGCAAGAATCAAAGGGGATAGTTATATGTAGGTTTTCGAAAAATATCAAATTTGAATTGGTTATTTTTATGTGTGATAGTTAGGTCTAGAAAATTTATTGCATGATTTGTTTCTCGTTCTAATGTAAATTTAATTTTGGGGTGTATGTTATTAATAGAATCTAGAAAAGCGTGTAATTGTCTAGTAGTATCCTTAAAGCATGCCAAAACGTCGTCGACATATCTATACCAAAAATTAATCAATCAATTTTATCTATTTTTGTTGAATGCTTCTGGACGAGTGGAGCGTTTATTTAATAAATAGGAAAGATAATCACTTCAGTAGGCAACGATGACATGAAGGTATAGTTCAAATAGCTGCAACAATCATGTAAATACAAAAAAGTCGTTAAGGGCCTTTTATATGCAACCCTACAACTAATACAGTGCGATTGATTCGAGAGAGGGAGGGAGAGAGGGAGGGGGGGGGAGAGAGGAGGGAAGGAGAGGGGGAGAAGGGGTGGGGGGAGGGAGAGAGATCGCGCATTATATTATTTCTTAAAAATCCAATGAAACTAAATAGGCTAGACGGTCAGGAGTTTTGATGGAATTTTTTGCACATAGGCGAGATTATTGTTGGAATCTTTTCGTTTTAGGCTGTAGTTGAACACAAGTTTGCTTACAAATTAATGAGTAAAATAAGCCCGTTTTTTATTTTTCTTTATATATCTCCGTTCCTGCTAACTTTTAGTATATATACATGATTGTGCTAGCGTGCTCACAACTCCTCTTACAGTTTTATTTAATTTAGCCATTAAATCTAATATATTTCCTGATGCGCTAAAATGTTATAAAATAATTCCTGTATATAAAAAAGGCGAAAAAAATAATATTGAGAATTACAGACCTATAACGATTATCAACAATTTCTCAAAAGCGTTCGAAATTCTGTTACATGAACCAACATTTTCTTATGCAAAGAATCACATTACTGAATACCAGCACGGTTTCTTCAAGGGACGATCTACATCAACTAATCTCTTTTGTATAACTCAATATATATCTAATGCTATCGACACTAACTCACAGGTTGACGTAATTTACACAGACTTTACTAAAGCATTTGACAGACTAGATCACAGTATTTCATGTTCTAAATTTCAAAAATTTGGCTTCTCAAGAAATTTGTTGTTATTTTTTAAATCATATATTAAAAATAGACATCACCATGTTGAATACCGTGGACAACGATCTGCGGAATTCGTATCTACCTCCGGTGTACCCCAAGGCTCTGTTTTGGGCCCATTATTCTTCAACATTTTCATTAATGACATTGCAGAGGAATTGAGTGTCAATTGTCTTTTATACGCAGATGATATGAAGTTATACAATAAAGTAAATGATGTGAGTGACTGTGCGGTATTACAAAGTGCCCTTGATAAAATTAACGATGTAATGTAAACAAATTACAGTTGAGTATAAGAAAGTGTAATGTCCTAACTTTTACTAATAAGTACCAATATGTAGAATTTAATTACAGTATAAAAGATTCAGTGCTTTCACGTCCATCAACATTCCGCGACCTAGGTGTAACGTTTGACACCAAGCTATCATTTAATTGCCATATAAATACCATCACTAATGAAAGTTTCAGAATGCTAGGATTCATAATACGAGGTTCTCGCGATTTTAACGACATTAACACACTGAAACTATCGTTTATTCTATCCAAATTGGAATATTCGTCAATTATTGGGACGCCCCATAATAACACACATATACAGAGCATAGAGAGAATTCAGAGGCGTTTTTTTAAAGACTGAGTCATAAGGAAGATGGTGTCTATCCTGCTATTGGTTTTAATCAGACTGAACTGTTAAATAGATTCCCACTCTCGATTCTGGAGACTGGTAGAACTATCTCACAGCAAATTTTTCTTTTTAAAATAATACATAATATAACTGATTGCGGCATTATCTTAAACTTACTAAATTTTCGAACTCCTAGACCTGGTTCTGGGCATAACTCATTGTTCTATTTGCCGACTTCCCGAACTAACGTCCAGAAATTTTCGCCGCTATACAAAATGTGTGAGAATTATAATAATCTACAAGATCAGTTTGATATATTCCACTGAAATGTAGCTGCGATAAAAAGATTAAGTGCATAATTCAAATTTTTTTCTTTTGTTTTATCTTCGTTTTTATCTGTTTACTTTGTATTCTACTCTCATACGTTACATATTTGTAAATACTTACTATTTCCTACCCTGTAATTGGAATGCTTTGTTGGGTAGTGTATTGTTAAATAAATAAACAAATAAATAAACAACATATGTATTAAGAAAATTGTTCGTTGTTCGTGAAATTCACTAAATAATGAGCACCGATAGAGGACGCTAGGTGCAATTGTTAACTTGTAAATGGCTTATAAATCTCTCAAAACACGTTATTTTAACTATTTTTTTTCTCGAAAACAACTGCACATAGAGGGCTACAAATTCTTGACGATGGTGTTCCGATAATGTACAAAAAAATTTCAGCAAGATCGGTTTATTACTTTTTGAGTAATTAACGGTCTATATTTTTAAATTCTTAATTAACAATTGTGCCATTTTTGTAAAATCCATTTATAATTGGAAGTCGTTTAGAAAATCCAAAAAAACGATTGAAAAATGATATCCCATATTTCTGTCGCTGTTGATAATTTGTAAAGTCTATTGAAACCATTACAAAATAATTATATAAACATTTCCGCAGGCCTTAAGAAAATTTGGTACCGTCACTATTATATAACAGTGTTATAAAGGTTCATTCAATTGCGCTATAAAACGCACTCCATCGTTTGCTACATTACTGATATAAAATAAATAAACAACTGCTTTATAAGAGATTTGAGGGATTTTCAGAAACCGTTATAAAAAAAATTGCTGCATTTAGACACACCAATTGATCTTAAACGCATATGGCTTTATGATTTAATACTACGTAATAACCTACCTAATTATTTTAAATCCGTAAATACTGAAACATGGGTGGATATTTTAACTTTACATGTCTTTTCATGTTTACCATCTCGAACGTTGGCCATTTAAAAAGGGTTTCCACTATAAAACACTGTTAATAACAAGCATTTTATGATAATTAAACTATATATTAGGCAATTCTTATAAAACATCTATAAAATAATTCACCTTAAAGATGGCGTCACTGTGGCCACTTCATTTGTCAGAGAACAGCTGTTTGTTGTATTTCATGTATATATGTTCGTTGTAGCCCAATATACTACTACTAGCTTACATTTTAGTAGTGCAGTGTTTCATTTTACTGCTATGTCTTATTACCAATACCACTGCCTTTTCCGATATCCTAAATCTGTTTTTAATTTCAACTGTCGATGTTGGTATCAAAAATTTTGGGGGAATAATTCTACTGTAAGCTTTTATGTTAGAACAACAACTTTTCAATAAAAATTACTTTAATCATGATAATATATAAACACACAGCTAATTCAGGACATCAATTGTTTCAAATATGTTTTATTGTATTAGCCATAGCATTTTTATGTTCAAGTAAACAATTTTGTTTTCTAATGACTTTGTTGACGTTTCCATATTACAGCAGATTACACCGCTATATAACAATTATATACTAGATCTGGAACAAAAATTTATTCTTAAAAGCAAAATTCTCACAGATAGTCCTTTAATATAACTGTTTTGTAAGTTAAAATGTTTTATAGGTTAGTCACGACAACGTTATTCAATGATAAATTGGTAAAACAGTTCAGTTGCAGGCACCAAAATAGTTTATTCTGGAGCTCTAATATAACCACTTGCATTTTAGAGGCATTAATAAAATAACAGTAAAACAAATAAACAAAATGATCTTAAATCCTTGCTTTATTTACGACCAAAGTGTTTCCAGTGATATTTCGAATAGTAATGAAACTGACTTGTTAGAATTGATGAAACAATTTTTAATATCACCACGAATGTTATAAGCTTTATACTACAAAGTAGCTGTACAGTTACACTCTTTACGTCGGATTATCTACGTTGTCTTCTAAATTCTGAATACTCCATATTTTATAAAAATTTGCTCGACAACTAATTCACCTGAAACGTCCTTCACAAACTGAAGTCCAAATATTTCCTTCATTACATTTTTTGTGAGAGTACGACAGTTTCAAATAAGACAGAACGTTAACCACAGTTCTGAGTCTCGTTCATCGTTTATCAAAAGTGTTCCTTGGAGGCAGCATTCCAAAGAAACAATTCACTTGCGAAATCTTCGCGCGGCTTTAAAAAATCTCTACAAGGCCATAAAGTTTTCCTGGAAGTTGAACAACCACAACACGAACAGAAATGAGTCTAATAATGTAAAGCGTACTCGAGGGAGCGCAGCTGCTGCTAGACTTGCCATTTATTTATCGGGAGCTCGTTGCAGCTCCGGTACAAAAGGCAGAGCTGGTAATATGGCACAGAATACATATAAACACATCTCGAGTATGTATATTTTTACGTGGAACAGATTGCATCGCCATGTATAGCAAAACATGTTGGTAACTTCGTTACAAATAACTGACTGTACGGCCAAGAGCAGGTTTACTGAATACATTAAGAATCAGTAGCCTTGTGTCTCGGGTTATTTATTTATGTCATCATTAGGTTCATTACAACGCTGACAAACTTATTAAAATTTACTATAAACATTAGCCGTTAAACAGTCAGCGCCGATCGAATAGATAACGCGTATATTGTTTGTTTATACAGTTGGTGGATTTATGAAAGACATTGTGCTAGCTTTGCAAAGCAATGAATATCTCTTTAAAATGTGTGTTTTAGAACGAAAGCTTGGTTTAAAATTCGACGATAGCGGTTGGAGCAAAATGGGGTTTTTTGTTTTCTTTACCTTTGTGATAGGGATCATCGTCGTCAACTGTGGTTACGGTTATGGTTATGTAAGAAGGGATTAAATGGAAATGAACATCCAAGAGCCCGTCTAAGGAATTTGTCGTTAGATTAATCTTTCAAAATACTGGGTAAGAATGTATTTTATTGGTCATAAAATAAATGTCAAAAGCCAAAATTCCTACAAACTTGGAAAGTGATAAAAATAAAAGATTAGATTATTGGGGCCAAGGAAACTTCTGAAATGACAGACATTTTTTAAACAAAATTATATTTACTGACGAGGCCACATTCACTACTAACGGGACTGTATTCTCAAAATTGCAGACATTGGGCTCCATAAGAAAATTCTCATTGGGCAATTAACTAATCAATTAACTAGACAAACGAATAGTACCAAAACTGTGGTGTGCTATTTTCGGAGAACGTCTAATTGGCCCATTCTTTTCCCACACGACCTTAAACGCAGCTCTATTGGAAAATTATTAGAAGTGAGACAGGAATTGTATTTACAATTAAATGGGCCATAGATTCATAATTCTAGGATTGTTCGGCAATGATGAAGTTTAGGCCTAAATGTGTTGTGACGAGTGAGTGAGATAGTGTTAAACATGTGGCATAGGAGATGTAAACGAAGAAATATGTAAAATTTTTTGAATTTTTTATGATATTTGGATATGTTTACACAGCATACAGTAAGTGGCGAATTAAAAGATATACAGGGTGTTTCACTTAAAAGTCCCCAGGCCATTATCACTAAAACTAATAAAGATATTTTATTTTTGTAAATGGCAGATGATTGATACCAAAGAAAGGTTTAAATAACGGTGATTATAATTTTTTCTCAACAGCACACAGAGATGGCGCTGCGATGCAAAACTATTTTTTGATGGCTGGAACCTTGAAACATAAGTCATGTGATTAAACAATAATTTGTGAATAATTTTGATGGTATAGAGAATTTACAAAAAACAAGCCGTTTTGGAGTTACATGAGTTTCTTTCATTAATGCCAGTACACGTGAATTTTGATAAATCCCTATAATTTATTTATTATTTATTATAGAATATTGGTTACCAAACACTTTTTTTCAAGATAAGGAAAGTGATATAATACACTATCATAAAATTATGTTTACCACTTCAGGCCAAACCGGAACTAACATAATGAACCAATATCCATATGTTGCTTGTTCTATGATATTCTTTTTATATGATTTTTATACTTTTTCATATTACATTTTTTTTTTCTAATAACGCTTCTAATAAAACGGCTCCCAAAACTTAAAGTAAGTAAGACAACAAAGAAAATACACACTAATGTAGAATGGGCTGAATTTATATTAACAATTCAGTAAAGAACGTAAGCAAAAGTTTTATAAACAAACATTTAAAAACTATCGAAATATTATTAAAAATGAAATTAAACTAATTTATTTCTTATTAGTAGGTACTTATTATATTAAATGTTCAAAATTTCTCACTTCTTCATGAATACACATATTGTACCGTTTCAGTAACTCTTCATTGCAAACTTTTTGTAACGTATGTCTATTTATAGCAGCAACACTTGCATATATTTTATTATACAAATCGGCCATATCCTCAATGGGTTCAATGTACACTACACTTTTTAAATACCCCCAAAGGTAAAAATCTAATGGAGTCAAGTCAGGTGATCGTGCTGGCCATCTGACTACTCCATTAGTACCAATCCATCTCTGAGGGTACATTTCATTAAGACAATCTTTGACTAGTACTGAGTTATGGGGTGGTGCACCATCTTGGTGAAACCAAATATTCTCCTGGTTATGAGGGATAGTCTCTAATAATCCTGGCAATACATTTCTCAAAAATATCTCATATTTTCTTCCATTTAAAGTCCCATGGTCCAATAATATATGAATTTAATATTCCACACCACACGTTAACTCCAAAAGTTACCTGATTTCGGGTCATTCTCATCCATCTAGGATTATTTTGTGATCAGTATCGGTAGTTATGCTTACTCACAACTCCGTTGTGAAAACGGCTTTCATCGCTCCAGAGCACATTTTTTAAAAAATTTGGGCATTCTTCAGAAAGAACTGAAAATTCAGCTAGAAAATGTAATCTTCGTTCATAATCACCAGACCTTAAATGATGGATCAATTTTAATTTGTATGGATGGTATTTATTTGATTTTAATATTCTATGGCACGAAGATATCGACAGATTAGTTTCCGATGCCAATTTCCGGAGAGAACATTGAGGATTGTTGACAACACTATTTAACACCAAGGCTGTATTTTCATCGTTTCTAACTGGCCTATTTCTGTTACGAATAGTTTTCTTAAAACTACCCCAGTTTCTTAAATTTTTAAACAGCATGATAAATGTTTTTTTATCGGGTGTAGGTCTATTTGGAAATCGTAAACAAAACAATCGTTTTGCTTGTCGGGAATTTCTTTTGCATTCACCGTATATTAAAATCATATTTAACTTATCTTCATTGGTGTATCTAACCATTTAAAAAAAAAAATTGTATTGCCTTATTTGGATTAATTTGCTTTGAATTGTTTCTAAGTACACTATTTCTGTTTGAAACTATGATTGAAATGCACCAACTACAAACTTTGTTTAATAACTGTCAAACTTAAAATTAAATCAAAGCCTACTAATATCTCTTAAGTAGACTTTTCATTACCATTCTAAATTAGTGTGTATTTTCTTTGTTGTCTTACTTACTTTAAGTTTTGGGAGCCGTTTTATTAGAAGCGTTATTAGAAAAAAAAATGTAATATGTAGGAACATATGGATATTGGTTCATCATGTTAGTTCCGGTTTGGCCGGAAGTGGTAAACATAATTTTATGATAGTGTATTATATCACTTTCCTTATCTTGAAAAAAAGTGTTTGGTAACCAATATTCTATAATAAATAATAAATAAATTATAGGGATTTATCAAAATTCACGTGTACTGGCATTAATGAAAGAAACTCATGTAACTCCAAAACGGCTTGTTTTTTGTACATTCTCTATACCATCAAAATTATTCACAAATTATTGTTTAATTACATGACTTATGTTTCAAGGTTCCAGCCATCAAAAAATAGTTTTGCATCGCAGCGCCATCTCTGTGTGCTGTTGAGGAAAAATTCTAATCACCGTTATTTAAACCTTTCTTTGGTATCAATCATCTGCCATTTACAAAAATAAAATATCTTTATTAATTTTAGAGATAATGGCCTGGGGACTTTTAACTGAAACACCCTGTATAGTGTATAGTATACCAGTACTTTTAGTTTTTTGCTACTTAATAAATGGATGTCGTAAACAATGACCTAAAAAATAACCCACGACATAATAGGGAATCCCAGTATTCGGAATACGTGACATGTTTTGGGTGCCTATGTAACTATTAAAAACAATAACAAGTATGCTTGTTTTCCGAAAAAACGCCTATAGTTATGTTCTCTGTAATGGCTCTACAGTGCCGGATAGGCTCATACGATTATGCTAGGCACCAAATCATACAAACATTAGTGAACTGGTTTTGGAATGTGACTCGACGAACTTTGTGCAAATAAGAACAAATCAAATACTTTGCACTTACACAAACAAAATCACATCGACCAAATTGTTGACAAAAAACGCGTATTTGCTTAACCAAGCCCCCTTGATACTCGTAAGCATATTCCAAACAAATGAGCAACGCGCCATCGAATCAATTCGCTTGACTGACAGTTTATTTATTCGAGGTGCGTATCGGCATCGAAAATGCATGAGCGTGTTTAAATTCCTCATGAATTTTAACTGTTATTTTCCATTTTCGTCGATGAAGATATAAGCCAGTGCGTGCTAGTTATAGAGCAAGTTCCAGAGACGAAAAAATAAATAATTTAAAAACACTTTTAAACACAAACTGAAACTGTTTAAAAATGCACTAAGAGGAAGAAAATAATGTTAATAATAACAACAGTTATGTTAATAAACATAAACGCGTTAGGTTTTAGTTTGATTAAAAACGTGTTTTTTAAATTAATTTATTTTCTCCTTTTTAGTTTTGTTCCAATCGGAGTGGTGTGTTTGTTCGAAAAAATTCATTTTCTATAAATGACAAAACCTATTCGTCATGCTGAAGCAGCCATTTTGAATTCTTGGATTTCGACTAAATATTTATAATCTGTGAAAATCCCCAAGATACCGATTTTCACACGAATCAGACCTTAAATTATAAAACTTCCGCGCCATTTTGACGTCTCGCCATTTCGAATTGTGAAATTTGGACCAGATAATTGTAATCTGGAACCTCGATAACTCTTAGATACCGATTTTCAATCGAATCAAACGATATATGATAAAACCTACCCGCCATATTGACGCAGCCATTTTGAATTTGTATTAATAATAATAATAATAATAATTTATTGGTCATTTAAAAATTCACCGTAGTGTTTCGAAACGTCAGCAAAAATATGTAAAAAAGTAAGTAAAAATAAAAATAATTGACAAAAATATGATACATAGATATAAACATCATTCGTACCACAAAATATTGGACCAATATTGAACCAATATTCATATATTGGTCCTATATGGATTATATATTGGTGCAATATTTGTGCTACTAGGGATAGATATAAAACACTAGATCATAATCCTAGTAGGTATAGTCAATGTAAATATAAATGTATATGTAAATGACAATTCTAATATAGTTTGTGTAATACAGTACAGGACAATTCAAGTAATCTAGCAAAGAACATGAATCTAAATTTACACATATTTAAAATCTGACACATTGTAGTAAGCACTGGGCAAAAGATGCTTTCTTAACTTTGCTTTGAATAGTCTGTTTGGTAAAGATTTCAATTCTTGAGGCAGAGTTAAATAACGTAATACCAACATTGTTTCTTTTTGTTGACTCTAATCTCTGATAAGTGTTTGTATATCATTGCGATTTCGAGTATTATAGTAATGATTTTTGCCAGTTCTTACATATTAGTTCAAATTCTTCTTTATGCGAAGTAAATTACAGCAAATCCTTTCAGAAGGCAAAGTTAATATACTAAATGTTATGAAGCAAGATTTGCAACTTACAAGTGGACTCAAACAAGCCAGAGCTCTAATTGCCCTTTTTTGCATAATAAGTGCTATGTCCTTGGTTGGATGTACCCCAGTTTATCAAACCATGTACCATGGCACTATGGAACAAATTACGATATGAAATAAGTGCTGCCACTAGATTAACTGTTTTTTATTTGTCTGATAACATATACTTTTTTGGATAATTTAGTTGTTAGGCCATTAATATCTG